>BSBK01009275.1:0-337500 GCA_027943335.1 Chamaecyparis obtusa
AGGTATATATATATATATATGTATATGTATATATACATATATATATACTATATATATATATATATATGTATATATACATACAATATATACATTATGTATATATACATACATATATACATACATACATATATATATATATATATATATATATATATATATATATATATATATATATATATAATATATATATATATATATATATATAATATATATATATATATATATATATAATATATAGGTATAGGTATAAGGTATATATATATATATATATATATATAATATATATATATATATATATATATATATATATATATATATATATATATATATATATATATATATATATATATATATATATATATATATATATAATATATATATATATAATATATATATATATATATATATATATATATATATGATTGTCTCATCATTTATTAAACATGAACGAACAATACTTTAACACTCCCTGTTGAGAGAGAGTTTAATAGAATTTGTAGAATATTTTCATATCATGATATCCATCACATCCAGGATAGACCCTTTCGGGAGTCGATCATGATAGGCATCAAGATATCTGACACATTGGGGACAAACCCTTTCGGGATTCGATCTTGACAAGTTATTACACACCAAGTAATAACATAAGCAACAAGATATCTGGCACATCCGGGACAGTCCTTTCGGGAGTCAATCTTGAAGCCTGGTTAACTATTTTCAAGATCGTCACCTTGAAATAGTAACCCAACACACATGAAAGATCGTCACCTTTCATAACACAAAATGAATGGGCCCATACAGTCTACCATGACTTTTGACACTTCGAGACAAACAATTTAATGTAGTCTCGTTATAGAAAATAGACTTGAATTATCATGATCTCCGCACAATCGGGATACACAATTAAGTAGTCTATCATGATATGGTTTCGTTATTACACATCTAGTAATAACAAGAGTCAAGATCTCTGCACAATCGGGACACACAATTAAGTAGCCTATCTTGACACTTTGGTTCACTATTATCAAGTGAGGAAGGCTTCCACCTTAAACTTGTCTATCAAAGACAAGAATCATTTAAGATACAAGGTGATAGATCACTAAGGCTGAAAATCAACATCAGGAATACTTCCTCTAAATTAATATGACCACAATCCTAGGTTGCCATCTTAATTTTGATCTTCTAGCTTCTCCCACTAACATGAAAGCATAGCCTTCTCACATGGTAATTCATCATAATTCTCTGCTACAGTTTCTTGATCACTAGGTAACCAACAAAACATGGTCTACTCCCTCTGAATCAAGATCTTTGAATGTCCACTGATGCAGATCCTTCTGCTTCCTCTTTTGTCATGGAGGCATACCATGTTTATATGCTCATCTCAGTGTTACTGCAGGATGTGACTCCATACTTTCTTCCTGAGAGAATCGATGTCTCATACATGAATAATTTGAATAAACATAAGGTTGCCGACTCACATTGACTAGCATAGGATGCATTTTGATCTTTTTCAAGGCCACAACATTAAAACTCCCTCTTGGACTTGAGGGAAGATAATAAAGACCTCTAGTATGATGGTTCATCTCAATGAACTATAGTTTCAAGATGTATGAATTACTTCAATCAAAGATCCTATCCATGTGCATCTCATCTATGATTCTATCCATGAGTTTCCACTTCTATAGCCTCAGAATTGTTTCACCTTCAGCAATTATCTCCCTCTCAATCAATATGATTGATTTTGTCACAAGTTGACTGAATCATCTGCTCCCTCTAACACAGAACCATACCCTTCTCATATGTTCATAGTACAGGAATATGGAGCACTCTTTGATACACTTGCTGACACATATAGGAATTTACAATTCATTGTGGTTGATCATCCTTGATTGCAGCTCCTACAAGATATAATTTCCACCCATGAGTATAGAGAGATTGCAGACACCATCGTTGTTGCCAAATTTTTCATAGGCCAGAATCAACATCGTTTCTGCACCAAAGGTATAAAATATTGGGCTTCTCATTCATATCATATTTAGTATGATATCACATCACAAATGTATATTTAATCAGAGCAAAAATGATCTTCAACAACCTTTCTCAAGCTCCACACTATATCTATATCATGCATGATTGGTAAAGATTCAAGAATTCATATTTGCATTGCTACTTGGTAATGACATGAAACCACTGAATAATATTGTGCAAAATATTACAAGAACACCAATAACTCTAGTGCAATGCATTCATGCATTCACAACAAGGTGAAGGAAACCACCATTTGTGCCAAAATATTCACACCAAGCATTAGCATTCACACCAATAGTTCATATACTTGTCATACAACTTCTCAGCAATCTCTGCACTCCAGCCTAGAGACCTCATGTTCACTGATCTGAAAAATAGTCAATACAAAGATTTGACCTCACTATAACTTTTGTCAAGTATTATTATTCTGCAATGTTTATATTGGAAATGATTTGAAAAACAATCTTAACAGCTTATCTCTTGCAGTTAACAAAAATGAACCTGTTTGGAAAATATTGGACCAGAATCTGCACAGAGTATTGAGACCTTCACTCAAAATGTAAATGACTTGAAAATGCTCATTAACGAGATCCAAAATATTTTGCCACCACTAATGTCCCGATGGAAAGAAGGCTAGACATTTGCTGAGTTTTCACGTGAAACCACTAGGAAGTACTAGGTGCAGATGCATGCAGTCAAATAGGTAGAAAATGTTACAAGTCCTTTCAAGGATATTTGGTTGCTGTAGTTGGCAGCTCACGGTTGAATAGGTGGTGGATTTGGATTTTAGCATGTAGCACTACCTATGTTGTATTGCCATGAAAAGGCATGAAAATCGAAAGAGAGATATTTTGTCTTTAATCTCGTTTTTATTGGAAGCCAAAAGCTGTTCACCATATAATCACTGATCTAGTACGAAAAAAATAAATTACATCTTATAAGAGCCTCTGCTCAAGAGTCTGCTAGAAAGGAGAGCCATGTAGAAGAAATTTTGTCTGTACAGATTATGAGTCTTTAGTAGGGAGACTTCCACTATGAATTTAACAATACAAAAAACATTGTTCAGTTGTAGTAGCCACAACAACACACTCAGTAAACAATATGGGAATGCTGAGACTTGATTTTGGCTTCTTGTGCACATGCTCTGCTCTAGTATTGATTTTATAATCATAAATATTGGCCCATAAAATGTACAACTTCACAAACGAAAGTGTTGAGGCCTTCCTAAATAAATTTCATTCCAGAATAAGGTTCTGCCCTGATTTTGCAGAGGAAAACAATTCAATTAATGATTGCTGAATCATTTGTGACTGTAAACAAAACTTGACTGTATGTGTCTGAGGAAGACTTCCACCCAGAATAGAGAAATTGTAGATTGCTAAATCCCATGATAATATATTTCATCGAGCCAATAGAAAAACCCGATATAATAGTTATTTACCATTAAACATTATCTTCAATAATGTAATCTCAACAATTATTTCAAGCCTTAATGAGGACTCATGTTATTTAAATATATCACCTCCTAGTAGTACTATTTTCTAATTGCTGCCACAAATATTAAGCCCTTGATTATATTCCCCATGTTCTAATTTCATTTCAAGCCTTCTAAATTCTATGGAAATGCTATTTTCTCATGTAATCCATGGTATATTACTATATCACTATGTTTACGATGAGTTGGATATCACTCCATAACTGGTTTGATACTCATTCACTGTACATGTTGGATAATTCTTCCAAACTCTCTTGCTAAGTCAACACTATGTAGTGTGGAGTCTTCTCCATAGTACTGTGTACCTCTTTCAACCTGCCTGAGTCAACTTTGATTGATGTCTCGATTATCTTCCCTTTTATACCATTATTTTGAATCAATCAAATTACGGCATGAAGAGAATACGATGAGGTTGAAGATGTTGAACAAAGATTACCACCGCTTAAAAATCAATGGTGTCGTGAAAAAGATAATCTCAACCATGGGAAAAATAAACATGCAATGGTAATATTAGTTTCTTCAACTATAGAACTTCAGATGATAAACCGGTGATAATAATCTATGCAATCCATTATATAATGATTGAACTATAACTTTCAGTCAAACATTAGCTTGCGCGGCTCTCTGAGGACAGACGTTTAAAGTAGTTGTCACATATAGTGAACAAATAGGACAACTGACTGCATACACTTTGTAGACATCTATCTCAGTAACAAAATCCCTTTATCGCAATTGTCAATGACACCACATGGTGCACATTGATTTCTGATTACAAGACAATGGTGGTGCGCTTTAATCATCCCTCTGTGTTCTTTCTAATGAATTCAATTGCTGTGTTCAAACAGTGGTATGATGGACCAATTGAAGTTTACTATCTCTTATAGGTTAGGCTCTCATACCATGTTGTGGAAAACTGGATCGTCCTATAGAGATAATATATACTAGTGTGATATTGTAGAATACAATTGCCTTCGTTATTGATTGATTCTACAATAACAATAGGATATATGTATATATTGAATAGTCATGTAATGAATAAACATGACCATATATACTTATGGTCATGTCACTTCATTACATAACTATTAGTTAACATATCTTAACCAATAGTTTATTCATACTTTGTATAATATATATATATATATATGCATATCATGATTGTCTCGTCATTTATTAAACATGAACGAACAATACTTTAACAATATTTTGAAGCAATTCTAAAAATCTTGCGAAATTGGCCTATTACTTAAACAGTTATTTTCCGCCAAACAAAAAAAATTACAAAACATTTAATGCCAACAAACCAAACTCTACCTCTTTCTCCTCCGCCTCTACCAAGTTCTTGAACCATCTGTAAGAAATGATAAGGAAGAGAAAAAAATGATCTTGTTTAATCTAATGAGCAAGGTGTGAGGAAATGCATACCATGAAATAAACCAAGTTAAGAAGCATTCACCATACAATATGAGACAATGTTTTGAAGGGAAAAAAGCGTAAAAAAACCCCTGTGATATTATTATGAATGGGCCAAAGAAAGGCCTAAGAGAGAGAAAGAGAATGAGAGCAAAATGCTCATACAATACTTCAAGAGAATGTAGAATGAGAAACTAAGTGTTGCAAGTGAATGACCAAGAATGAGAAAAGAAGCATCTCTTATGTAGAGATGAGAAGAAAGGAGTTGAATGTAACTCCCATGTGCATGTGAGCCACATTCATAATGTGTGTGCCACTTGTGCTATTTCCTCTTAAGGAGGAATCTAGGAAAAAAGAAATTACAAAAAATATTATGTCCTCACACATGGAAAAGAGGACAAGAGTACATGTAGGGATTCTATAGGAATCTCCTACTAACATAATAAAAAATAAAATACCTTGGTTTATAATAAATCACCAAGGAAAGATTAATTCTAACACCCCCCTTTAATCTTTACTTGGGGGTTTACAATCAAAGGGTATCAAACCCATATTTTTACAATGAAATTCAAATTTTTCTCTTGGAAGAGGCTTTGTGAGGATGTCAGCAATTTGAAGTTGTCCTTGGGAAAAAAGAAGAGAGACTTTCTAGTTGTGAATGTGTTCTTTGATGAAGTGATGATGAAGAGCAATGTGTTTGGATCTTGCATGGTAAACTGGATTCTTTGCTAGAGCTATTGCACTTTGGTTGTCACAAAACAAAGGTGTAGGTTCCTCTTGAGGTAGACCCAAATCTGCAAGTATTCTTCTAAGCCAAAGAGCTTCTTTTGCTGTTGTAGTGTAACCTTTATATTCAGCTTCAGTAGAACAGAGAGAAACATATTGTTTCTTTTTACTTTTCCATGAAATTACACCTGAACCAAGAAAGAAACAATAACCACTAGTGGATCTCCCATCATTGGGATCTCCCCCTAGATCTGAATCAGTATATCCTTTAAGTCTAAAATCAGCAGTATTATCAAAATATAAAGCATAATGTGAAGTACCTTTTATATACCTTAAGATTCTTTTAGCAGATTTCAAATGAGTTTGTTGAGGTTTTGACATAAATCTAGAGACTAATCCAACACTAAAGGAAATATCAAGTCTAGTAAGAGTTAAATAATTTAAACTTCCTACTAACTGTCTATAATAAGTAGCATCAACATAAGGAGTCATAGTATCAAATTCCAATTTAGTGCCTAAATCACAAGGTATGGAAACATCATTAGCAGTATTCATATCAAATCTATGTAGTAAATCTTGAACATATTTAGTTTGAGAAATATAAATACCATTTTCAGTTTGCCAAAATTGCATTCCTAAAAAATAATGTAAAATTCCTAAATCAGTCATTTGAAATGTTTGATTAGGTTGAAACTTAATTTCTGAAATCAAAGGTGTGGAACTAGAAGTAAGAATAAGATCATCTACATATAAGATAATAATGATAATTTCACCATCACAATGCTTAATGTAAAGGTTAGGATCATTTTGACTTCGTTGATAACCTTGAGAAAGAAAGAAAGCATTAATCTTAGAATACCATTCCCTAGGAGATTGTTTTAAGCCATAAATTGATTTCTTAAGTTTGCACACAAGATTTTCATTACTTGTTTGAATAAAGCCTGGTGGTTGAGCCATGTAAATTTCTTCATGCAAATCTCCATTAAGAAAAGCACTTTTAACATCCATTTGGTGAATAGGCCAATGCATTTTAGCAGCTAAAGCAAGAATTACTTTGATAGTAGGCATTTTAGCTACTGGAGCAAAAGTTTCATTATAATCTAATCCTTCAACTTGAGAAAATCCTCTAGCAACTAATCTAGCTTTATATTTAGTTATTTCATTATCAGAATTAACCTTAGTTTTATACAACCATTTACATGAAACTAAATTTTTACCTTGAGGTAAGGGAACAAGATCCCAAGTGTTATTTGCAATCAAAGTGTCATATTCTTCTTGCATAGCAGTTTGCCAATGTGGTTGAGTTTTAGCTTCATTAAAAGTTTGAGGATCTTGAGAATTCATAACTTTAGACATCAAAGCATAATTGAAGTAGTTTATTCTCCTAGGTTTAAGTCCTCCCATTCTAGTAATGTAATCATCAATATCATTAACTAAATTTTTGAACCATTTAGGATAATGTTTTGAATTAACAGATTCACTACTAGAACAATCAGGAGTAACATTAGAACCATGAGTAGAAAGAATAGTTTCACTAGTGTCATTTTCTGCTTTTTCATCATTTTATTTAAAGAAACAGAAACAAATTCATTTTGAGTAGGGTTTAGAGAATGAGGTTGGTCCTCCACAAGAACAATTTTACCTTTATCAAAATTAGAATCTTGAACTTGAGAACAGTCATGAACACCATTTTCAGCAATACAAACATCTCTAGCAACATGAACTTTGTTAGTTTGAGGATTGTAAACTTTGTAACCTTTAATATTTTCATCATAACCAACAAAGATATGTGGTGTGGATTTAGGGTCCAATTTTTTTCTTTTTTGTTTTGGAGTATGAACATAAGCAATTGAACCAAAAATCCTTAAATGGGCTAAGTTCAGTTTTCTACCTGACCAAGCTTCTTCAGGAGTTTTATTTTTTAAAGCTTTAGTAGGAGTTCTATTAAGAAGATAAGTTGCACAAGCCATAGCTTCAGCCCAAAATTTATAATTCATTTTTTTAGCATGCAAAAGACATCTAGCCATTTCAACTATGGTCCTATGCTTACGTTCTGCCACACCATTCTGTTCTAGTGTATAAGGAACAGTAAGTTCATGTTTTATACCAAATGACCTTAAATAAGAATGAAAAGAATGATTAATATATTCAGTACCATTATATGTTCTAAGAATTTGAATTTTGCAACCACTTTGTCTTTCCACATAAACATGAAATTCAGCAAAGGTGTCAAGCACTTGATCTTTACTATGCAGAAAATAGATCCAAGTTCTACATGAGAAATCATCAACAAAAGTTAAGGCATATTTAGAACCTTGAATTGAAGAATGTTCCATAGGTCCTAGCAAATCACTATGAATAAGAAAAAGTTTATTACTAACACGCCAAGTTGAAGCATGAGGAAAAGGTTCTCTATGCATTTTTCCACCCAGACAACCATTGCAGGTAAACTTAGTAGGAGAAAATTTAGGCAACCCAAGAACCATGTTTTCCTTTTGCATTAAAGTAATGTAATCAGAATTTAAATGACCTAATCTTTCATGCCATATGTGAAAATGAATATTAGCATGCAAATAATGTCTAGATGAAGCAAAAGAATAAAATTTAAAGAGATTATCTGTATCCAACTTTGCATTGGCAATAATATGATTAGTGTTAGGATCAATAATATGACAATCATTTTTATGAAATTCAATCTTATATTCTTAACAGAGTTGAGAAACAGAAAGTAGATTAGTTTTCAATTCAGGAACATAAAGAACATTATGAAGTTTACCATTTGGAATAGACACATCTCCAAAACCTTCAACTTTGCAACTATCATTATTAGCTAATTGAATTGGAATGTTAGATGTATCAGGTTCAATAAAATAAAAAAATAGCTTTATTAGAAGTAACATGTTGAGATGCACCACTGTCAATAACCCATTCAAGAGGTTTAACAGGATTAAAAGAAACAGTAAAAGCATGACGTGTTTGAGGTCCATTTGATTTTTCAACAAAATTATTCTGATTAGAAGATTGATCCCTCTGTTGCTTAAAATATTTTTGAGTTATATGGCCATCCTTACCACAATAAGTGCAATGTGGTCTCCTGTTCAAGTTATTAGATTGATTATTGTTGCCAGTATTGGAAGGCCTAGAGTTATAATTATTATTAGGTTGTTCTCTAGAATTAGTGTTGTTGAACTGTTGATTGTTTTGATTAGTGTGATTATTATTATTAGGTCTATTGTGAGTTTTAGAAACATAAGCCAGATCATTAACTCTAAGAATTCCAAAATGAATTAATTTTTCTTACTCTTGCCTTAACATAGTTTAAAAAATAGAATAAGTAAGTTGATTAGCTAAAGACGGAATTGCTAACTGAGAGTAAATGTTAGTAATGAATTGTTGAAACTGTCATGGTAAAAATTTCCTAATTATGATGTGAATAATGCGAACATCAGATAATGTAACTTTAAGACCAGAAAGCAAAGAACGGATAGAATAAAATTTTGACAAAAACTCATCAACAGAATTGAAATCAGAATATCTAAGATCTTCTAATTGATCTTGAAGTTGAATCTTTCTAGCTTCATCTGCACTATCATAAGTATTCTTAAGGATATTCCAAGCCTCATGGGCTTCATCACAAGTAGAGATTAAAACATACAATTCAAGATTTAATGATATACCAATCAACCCTAATGCTTCCTCATTTTTAGTTTTCCAGGTATTCTGGTCAGCTTGAGAGGCAAGAGAGGCTGGTTTGGGAGTGGCATTAGTAACAATATCATAAAGGTGTCTAAAACAAAAAATAAAAGCCATATGAACAGCCCAAGCATGATAATTAGAACTTGTTAATTTAATTTCAGGCATTAAAGTCGACATGATTAAAAAGAGTACGAGGAAAAAGAAGAATAGAAAAGAGCACCGAAGTCAGATTCTAACATGCAATGAATTTGCATGCAAAATATATGACAGGTGACAAAAAGATTAACTAAAATAGATAGGATTAAAGTAGATTACAGATTGATTTAAAATAGATTTTAAACATGCAAGTTAATCCAAGGGTTAATTGATTGATAAAAGTTGATTAATTAACCCAAATGATCTTAGTGAAATGATAAATTAATTAACCCGAATGTGAAAAAGATTGAATAATCACAAAAAGAATTAAATGTGAGATTAATTTAAACTAGATTATTTGATTAAATAGAGACCCCTGCAAAAAATGGTTAGAAGACAAAAAAAACTTGCATAAAGAGGAAGATCCTAAAAAAAGAGATCAAAACATTCTGCAACAACTGATTAGAATAAAAAACAATATTAGAAGGAATAGAAATCCTGCAAGACAAAAGAGGGTTAGAGGAGAAACCAATCCTACAAAAAACAACAATTAGATGAAAAAGAAGTCAAAATACTCAGATCTGCAATAATAATGGGTTAGAGATTAAAAAAAAATCTGCAAGCAAAAGAGAGAGGTTAGAAAGAAAACTGCAACAGAACCTGCAAAAATAAGTGTTAGAAAAAATTCCTGAATGCACAAAAAGTTAGATCAAGAAAAAAACTTGCAAGAGAAGATAGAGACCAAATAAAAAGAATTAAAAGTAGAGAAAAAAACAAACAAACGCTTGAATTCAAATATACAAAAATGACAACCTAAATAGAAAGGAAGATTTCTTTTAAATAAATAAAGAAATTAAATAATAAAATGAAAATAATATAATAATCCTAAAAGAAATAAATAAAATAAAGAGACAAACTAAAAAAATTAAACACTATAATATCAGGCTAAAAAAATTGATATAAACAAATATGAGAAACAACTTAAACAAAATTTGAAAGAAAAAAAAATACATGCAAATGAAAAGATACAAACATATACATATATATAAAATAAAATAACAACAACAAATAAATTTAAGAAATCTATACACATACCTTACTCGGCACGAAGGTCGAGGATGATCGCTGACAGACGAGGACGATCGCAGAGTCTGAGGAGAGCAATGTCGGGACCATGCATGCAGAGGTGAGAAAACGTGTGAAAAGAATGCGCGCAGGTGAATGTATTGAGCGCAACAATGCACTTTGGAATGAGAGCCGAGTAAAGGGTTATAGAAAAATTTAATGAAAAGTGCTTGGAATTAGGGTTTGATGCGATGGAATTTTCTGTGAAGCGAGCGAAGGGAATAAGCGCTTAGGGAAGCGGTGAAAGGTAAGTTAGGTTTAATAAAATTGAAATGCCGCTAGGTTTTTTAGGTGGGGTCGGTAGAAAGGTTAGGTTAGGTTAATTATGTTAAACTAGGAAATGTCGCTAAGGTAAGGGGAATGGAGATGGGTGCGGTGGGTTAGGTTAGGGATAGGCGGAGGGGTAGATTAGGTTAAATTTCAAATTGAAAAGAGACCACAAGGGAGGGAAAAGTGGGTAGGGTAAGGTAGATTTAATTAATTTTTTATAATAAAGTTTATTATGATTTTTTGAAATGATTTTATATTAAATATATATTTTACAATGATATAAAAATAATATAAAAAAGATTTTTTTTAAAATATTGAAATTTTAAATTTTACAAAACAACATAAAATATGAACAAAAAGAGAGTTTTTTTTCCTTTCAACAAAAAAATTACAAACAAATATAAGGAATAAAGAGGATTTTTTTTTTTAAAAAAAAAATCTACTAAAAGGAATAGAGTAAAAGGAGAGGGGAAAATTTTCTCAAATTCTTGAAGGACAACCTGCAACACAAAGTTGTTAGAAACCAAATAATACTCTCTCAACATCTCCAAATGGAGTGCTTCAAAAAATGGTAGTTCCTCCACCTGTACACTCAAACAAAGATTAAACTAACCCACTCTGATACCATGTAAGAAATGATAAGGAAGAGAAAAAAATGATCTTGTTTAATCTAATGAGCAAGGTGTGAGGAAATGCATAGCATGAAATAAACCAAGTCAAGAAGCATTCACCATACAATATGAGACAATGTTTTGAAGGGGGAAAAGCGTAAAAAAACCCCCGTGATATTATTATGAATGGGCCAAAAAAAGGCCTAAGAGAGAGAAAGAGAATGAGAGCAAAATGCTCATACAATACTTCAAGAGAATGTAGAATGAGAAACTAAGTGTTGCAAGTGAATGATTAAAAATGAGAAAAGAAGCATCTCTTATGTTGAGATGAGAAGAAAGGAGTTGAATGTAACTCCCATGTGCATGTGAGCCACATTCATAATGTGTGTGCCACTTGTGCTATTTCCTCTTAAGGAGGAATCTAGGAAAAAAGAAATTACAAAAAATATTATGTCCTCACACGTGGAAAAGAGGACAAGAGTACATGTAGGGATTCTATAGGAATCTCCTACTAACATAATAAAAAATAAAATACCTTGGTTTATAATAAATCACCAAGGAAAGATTAATTCTAACACCCCCCTTTAATCTTTACTTGGGGGTTTACAATCAAAGGGTATCAAACCCATATTTTTACAATGGAGGTTGAGACAGTCGTTGATCCTCGAAGCACATGCATTTATAATTGTTGTCACTTAATTCATCAATGCTTATCACTTCTGACGAATTCATCAACGCCTATCACTTATGACGAATTTGTTAGTGTTGCATAAAGTAAAATGGACATAAAAGAAGAATGGAATCAACATGTGTCTTGTAAGCCATAGAGCTAACCCCTGTTGATCACAAGTTAATAAATAGCTATGCAGTCACATTCACATTTAATTTTTTTTGCAAAATCATGTTTTTTCAAATGCTGCAGATGATTTAGATCAGTTTAATCATCTTTCATGTGTACAGCATGCTAGACGGTCGTTGATCGGGCTAACCGAGGCAAATGCCTTTTAAATAAGAACCCCTTCAGAGTAAATATAAAAAAAGTATTCTATTAATTCAAGAGTTTAAAAGAGCTTTTTGATCAAGTAATAAAGAATCATACTAACTATTGATGAATAAAGTATAATTGTCTGATTACATGGAAGTCTTTACTTTTAGAAACTTATGTTGAAATTTTTTCATAATTAATAAAAAGAAAAACTAATGGCAATAAAATCATAAAATTTTATGCAAGTGAAAGGAATTGCTAAATATTCTAACAATCTCCTACTTATTTCAAACACTAATAGTTTTACATAAAAACAATGATATCTAATCTTCATATCCTCTTAAATAACAATTAAAGCTGACTCTTTTTCATCTTCATACTTGTTTGGGTTTCTCTCCTGCAATGGTGTAGCAATGTTGATCTCTTTTTTGACAACTTTTTACATGGTTAATGTCCCTTTAGGTGTCCACTATTTCTCATCTTCTATAGAGAGATCCAATTCTTTTGACAAAATACTAGCCTTTTTAAAGGTTAGGATGTAACCTTCTTACACAACTTCATGTCATTGGCTTTGACTAAATTTTGCAGATTTCTACAACATCTATGGTCTCCTATATATAAATCAACCTTTTTTCTTGATTAGGAGGTGGCATCTACATTGAAAGAAAGCTTGACATCCTTGGCTTCAAACATTCTTCACTCTTTCAACTTGGGTGGCTTCCCTTCTCAAATTTGGAGTTTCTTCAAACATGGATAGGTGCTTTCACCTTACTTCTTTTCTTGGTTTCATGTTTCATATAATCTCACTTAGAGATGACATATACTTAGATACAAATGCTTTTAGTGTTCATTTAATAGTACTTAATTCCTTCAACTGGTAGATTAAATTTTAATCTAGACCAATTAATTTTTTTCTTTAGCTAGTTATTATATACTAATATAAATACATTTATGATGATTCATATGCTTGATTGTATTTCAAATCAATAATTCATTAATTTTTAGATGAACTATAAATCTATCAAATACATTGAAATTTTAATTTAAAAATAAATAAATAATCTAGTTTAAAAATATTAAACTTTTTATTGAATTTATAATAATTTATCTAAATCATTATATTAAATTTTAAGTTGTTTTTTTAATATGAATATAGAATGTGAATTTAAGATAAATATTCAAACATTATACAACTGGTACTTCATCTATCTTATTTTTTATTTATCTTTAAATGAATTTGAAAATGATAAATGTTATCCATGGCTATAGATATTTTAAACATGTTCATTGAAAAATATGTTATAAGTCTTGAGTTATTTGATATGGTGATTGTTTAATTTTTTTATTATAGAATTATTCTAGAACAATTTTGTTTGATTTAGAATTATTTTCTTTTATTATAAAAGTATTTTATTTTATTTACTAAGAGTACTTTATTTGTGTACTAGTTAATTTATTCTATTGAGTTAAGAGAAGTAACAACAATAACTATAAAGAGTGGACTAAAAGAAATTATTAAAGAACCTCCATATAAAATCATAAGGTATAAACAAATTATATATAAAGAACATAAAAAATCCAATAACTCTATAATTTTTTTAAATTAATAAGTTTATATTTTAATATACAAAATGATAGATAATACTTTTAAAATAATTATATAATAAAATGTTTATATCTTATTTAAATTTTTTCTAAAATATTTCTTATATAATAAATATTAAAAATATAAAAATATAATCCAATCTAATTTTTAAATAGTTTTGAACCTTAAAAAATGAAAAATTGAATCTAATATTAATTTTAGAGACCTATTGAAGATGTCTCTTTAAGTTATTTAAAAAATTACCTACTTAAAAGAGGTTTTATAATAATGCAATAATAATTAAAAATAAACTATTAACTATTTTATTTATTAAAATGATCACTTTTGTATATTTCTTTTAATCTTTCATTTAAATCTCAGAAATTTCTAAATAACCAATGGCTTGTGGTGTAAGGAGAAGGGTGACACGTGAATCAACCCGCCAATGGTTTCTCAACGTACCTCAATAAACCTCTACTTTCCGTCTGAGTCGGTAGGGGAAAGCTGTAAAATTCAGGATAAAGAAATAGAAGAGGAACGTGAAGGATAAAGTAAAAGCCCAGAAAACGAGGAAGAAAAGAAGCGGAGGAAATGTTAACTCGTGTTGTTCAGCTTCAGTTGAAGGGAAAAGTAACTCCGTGTGCCTTTGATTTTGTGGTGTGTAACATCTGATATGTATGCCCCAGATGTTTTGGTGGTGTCCACCATTTTGTCACAGCAGTATTGATCAAAATCAATACTAGATGTTTTTGGTGGTGCGCACCATTTTGTCACATTGGAAACCTGTAGGACGACACCCTTTCCACCTGCACAAATATTAAGAAGAACAAAAGGAGACCCAGGCTATATTCTATGTGAAGCTTCTTATTCCATGTGAAAAATAAAAGGAAAGGTTGGGCTTATAGCAGATCTGCCAGGCTTGTGGTCGGAGAAGGTTCAATGTATGATGAATTTTGCTTTCATAGACGCTGACATTGGAGACACGGGACTTTGGTCATCCCTTACCGAATCCTCTAATGCTCACTTGAAATTTTTAAGTGGCTCTCCAAAGCCAACGCATTGAACCACTGTTATAACTGACAATGGACTAGATAAGAACTTATTGAAGAAGTTTCCATAAAAAGCCCCGCTTTAAAAATGGAAGATGCACAGAAAATAGTAGATATTTGGAAGACTATATAAGAACTTATTGAAGTAGTGATTACTTTTGTGTTGTGCACAATTGGCTGCCGAAAATTTAGTTAACCTTAGCGGCAAAAGGGATTGACATCTAATGACAAATTATTTTTTTTAATTTGACTAAGACTATTGTGAGTAGACTCAAGTGACTTTTATATTAAAGTTTAGAGACCAAAGAACAATCTACTATATATATGTGGAAGGAGGGGTAAGGATTGTTCGAGGTTTTAGTTTGACACTATTATGTATAATGCATGTTGGAATAAGGATAAAAATTGTTGGTGACAATCTATTATATATAGGGCACATGGAAAGAGGAATGAGAAATGTTGGGGTTTGATTTTAATATAATTAGTGCAAGGATATATGTTGAGTAATAATTATGAGGTGCAAAGTTGGTATAGCTTATAATGTAGATCTATGAAAGAGTTTCTTGTATTTGGTTGGAACAATCTATTAAGTTTAGTTGAACCATGTTTCTATATATATCTTATTTTATTTTAATTTTTCATTCAAGGTTTTAGCATAGTGTTTGAAAGGCCTATAGGGGTATAATATAGAAGTATTATGCAATAAAGTTAAGGAAGTAGTCTTATGCATGTATAGCATTGCATATGGTTATTTATATATCCTAAATGAAATGAGAAATACAAACATAGCATCTAAAAATTCAATTTCTTATTTAAGAGAGTCAAACACTACATGATAAATCATATGAATAGTTGATACTCATATAGAGTTATTTTGTTGTCATTAGTTATGATCAAGTCATAATGATTGTCAAAGTCATTTGATAAAAAGAAGAAAGTCAAGTTGGTAAAGCAACTAAGCTAGTCAGTAAAAGGAAATAAAGGACAAACAATTTTTGGTAAAGGTAAAGGAAGTTAAGACACCGAACAAGGCGGAACAAGGAAAATCGAGCACTGAGCACTGAGCACCTAGCATCGAGTAAGACCAAGCTACAACATCTACCAAACCAAGAGAACATACATGATACCAAGCAGAAGAAAAATGTATTACTGAGCATCATAGGATGACACAAGGAGAATCTACAAATACATTGAATTTGGACACCAAGTAGAAAATGGTTTACAAATCTTGAGAAAATTATTTGTTGAAGCATTGGAGATTTAAATATGATGATTGTATGTGATTACAAGGTGATATTCGTCAATGAGAATTAAATAAGATATATATATGAGAATTAAATAAGATATATATTGGAGAAGTAACCAATGCTACCACCGCTTAAGAAGATGAATCTAAATTATTTCCATCGCTTCTAGAATTAGGTATAAATTAGATCAAAGTATGAAAATGAGAGAATATATGTGCAAAGGAGAAATTGTAGAGAGTAGGTGATGAGAAGAGAAGCCATTGAGTAATAGAGTAGTAAAAATAGAGTGTGAATGTGATTCAAATTTAAAGTTATCGAGTACATAATTGATATTGTGAGAGAAGTACAATATGAGGTAAATTGTTATTGAGCATATTGATTCTGATAAGCATATGTTGATGAAAGTTTTACAGAAAATTTTATGTACTGATTAAAGCGTAATCAGAATTCTAAAAGCTCCTAACCGAGTGGATCCTAACAGATTTTATATTGTAAATCCTTTAATAGGGTACAACTCTTAGATTAAAGTTGTGAAATCCTTTAGCAAGATAGCCTTAATCATCCTTTAGACTCTTAACATGATTAATACTCTTAATAGCATAAGCTATCATAAATAGCTAGCGTTGTAGCTCTAACTAAGTAAGCTTTTTACTGTAGTACTGAAGTGTTGTGGGCATCATCCCCACTACATTTTTTGTCCTCTAACAAGGATTTTTGTGATACCAATATAATGGTGTTATGACTTGTGTGTTATGATATTATTTTAAATCTTTTATGTTATTACATGTAAAGTTATGAATTCGATGAATGGTTATAAAGTTAATTAAAAGTTTTTGGAGTACTGATTCAGCCCTCCCATCTCAGTACTTAGCTTTTCATAATTAATCCAACAATTGTTATTAGAGATAAGTCTCTTATTTAGAAGTTTAACCACTTGAGAGGAAAGATCTGGAGAGATGGAAAGTTATAGGTATGAAAAACTGATTGATAACATGAACATTGAACTAAGGATGGCTAATGACCATATTGATAAAATTAAAGAGGAAACTGAAGCATTCACTCAAAAAGAGAAAAGAGCTAGCACATCAATTGAAAGGTACACAATATCAAGTTAAAGAACTTGAAGATCTATCAGAGGAAATTATGTCTGATGGATCTGCAACTACAATATCAGAATTGATTGAGAACAACAAAAACCTAACTAATCAAATAAAAGCATTGAAAAGAGAATATGAAGGTCAATCAGTAAGGATGTGTGAAGTTCTAGAACAAAAGAGAAAATGATGAAGATGAAAAAAGAATAGTTGAAGATGAAAGAAGGGAAATGAATGTGAGGTTGAATGAGAAAGATGGGGAAATATTGAGGTTGACACAAATTCACTACAACTTGACAGATCAGCTAGACGGTGCAAATCAAGAAGTTGCAAGGAAAGTCAGAGAGATTGTTGGACTAAGATCTAAGAATGAACATCTAAGGAATGAGCTAAAATATGAAAAGGATGCAAATGAAATCTTGAAAATGAATGAAGAAACATTGAGGTTAGTGGATGTACAACTAAGAGGCCAGAGACAACCAAGAGACACTTCTAGATTCTTATTTAATGAAAACAATACCACTAAGAAGAATCTTTACTCAAAGGGAGAATGCCATCTGACTCTCTCATCCGCCGGGATGGATTAAAATAAACTTTGATGGTGATGTGAAGGGAAACCTAGGCCCAACAAGTTGTGGTGGACTCATACGCGATGCCATGGCTAATTTCCTTGAAGCCATGGTGATGCCCATCGGGGTGCAAAGAAACCACGTGGTGAAAGCCATGGCCCTTCTCCAAGCCCTTAAAATTATTAAGAAAGATATGGCTCAGAATGTATGGATTGAAGGAGATTCAATGAATATATTAAGGTGCATCAATGAAATAACAAAACCATCATGGTCCATTAAGGCAATAATCAAGGAAGCCTGGGTAATTATTAAGTCTTTTAAGCAAGTCATTATTTCTCCCGCTTACCGGGAAGCGAGTTGTACCACTGATGAGCTAGCCAAATTTTTGGTTAAAGCTAAGGACATCATGATCTAGCATAGATGTTGCAATATCACCATTGATATGAAAGCCAAACTAGCTTTTGACAGGTCTCAAAGAAAAAGGGTGGATTGGGCATATCTCAAGAAGTTATGATGATTAGACATATTTTAGCAAAATAGGGTAATATGATTATGGAAAATGGTGCCTTTCCTGAGATTACTAATTACAGACATGAGTTAATCTCTATTTATTTCAAAGTTGCCTTTTCTTCCAACATTTGGTTTTTCTTTCCTTATGCTACTGTCATTGTTATCTTCAAGATCATGGGTGGCAGGCTAAATCCAAGGGAACTGAAGGACTGTGTGAAATGGAAAAATATGCTAGAGGTCTAGGAAATTATCACAAAGGGGGGTCTTACTACCTATATGGAACAGTTGCATGGGACTAAAGAGAGTGCTATGAAAATGTTTGCTGAGTCCTGGAAAGATGGGGTGGTTACTATAGCTTGTTTCACTGTGAATATAACTGAGGAACTCATTACTGAGGTGTCCAAGCTTAGCCTCAAGGGCATCAAATTTTACAGAGATTAGAAAATTTTGCAAAAGGCCATCCAACACTTCCCCAAAAGAAAGGTTGAAGGGTAGAGTTTGGTGAAAGATTCTAGTGGTCGCTATGATGTTGCTACATTCAAGGAAATTTGGGCGACGGTTATGATGGCGATCATGGAATATGTTACCTTGGATGGTAGGTTTAAATGTGCCCATTCCTACCATTTTGTTTTTCTCTATCATTTTCATCATAAGATTAGGGTGGCATTGCCCTACTATATCCTTCAGTCCCTCCGCCTTAGTATTTCTTAGCATAGAAAGAAAGAGAAGAGACCCGTTATGCATGAAGGGCTTATTTTCCTCATTGTAGAACACATTAAGCAGACTGCCATCTCTAGCCCTATCATTTCTTTTCCCAAAACCTTTGGCTTAGCTAAGAAACATATTAGGGAGACGGTTGTTAAAGAGGAGAGTCCTTCCAAGAAAAAATTAATAAAGGAAAAGGATGCGGGTATGGATACTAATACCACTGCTGAGAGTGCAGATGGTTATGAGGACATGGCTGATTTGACTGAGGAAGGTAGTGATGCTTCAACTTCGGTGTTGAATATGGCTTCAAGGGATTATGAGAAGATGGAGGAGGAGGCTGCTCATACTATGGAGGCGGGGAATACCTCTGGGATCAAGAATAACAATGATGATGTCAAGAAAGAGAAGGATGTTGGTGGTCAATAGGTCCCCATCTTGGTGGAGTATGATATTTTTGAAGAACATGACGTGTCCATCTCCCCTAAGTTGGAGGTTATCATGGAGGTCTATTCGGATATTCATAAGGATGCCCTTGACATGGAGAATATTTCACCTGATGTGGAGACAGCTTCCCCTAGCGCGGAGAAAGTTAATGTCCCTACCTATTCTCAGAACATTCCCTTTTCCAAAATTATTGATATGTAGGAACGAAATGTTCAACTACTCAAAGAAGATATGGAAGAAAAAGTTGACCCTCCCTTTGGGGTTCTCCAGATTGCAAAGGTAGTTTCTATGTATTCATTTCATTTATTGAAATGGGTATTTCAAAAGATAAAAAATTTGAATTTAAAATGTCATTCTATTTCTACTAAGGTTGATTCCCTGTAGCAAAGGTTGGAGTTGTTAGTCTATTTTCCAGTCATTGCAAAATCTTGTGAAATTGGCCTGTTCCCTGCAATGTTTTTGTTAAGTGTCTTGCCCCGTGCTCTTCAATGTTGTTGCCTTGCTTTGGTCCAAAGCACATATCCTAATTCGCAAAACCCACAGTGTCGAAAACCTACAACATTTTTGAAAACCCGTGTTGTTTTTGGCTTCCTTGCTACCTTTTGGTCTGTCGTTATTCCTGTGTGTTTTTGATCTTTTGTCATCAACCCTCGTTGTTTTTGACCTTTGCCTTCCAGCTTTGTGCACTTATCTTTTGGTGCCAAAAACTTTGTGTGTTTTCGACCTCGGTCTTAACTGCGCAAGTTTGACTGGATGGTGGGTCTAGACTCTTCCTGATTGGCTGTCGCATGGCCGCATGTCAGACTTTTCTAACATGCAATCATGCAACCGCTTACCACCTAGTAGTGTGGGTCCCACTCCTGTTTAGTTGCGTGGTGGTCTACTTTACCTTAGTGTGCAAGTGTGATGTGTGGTGGGACCTGGTTTCTGGATTGGTCAGAGGGTCTTGACGTGTCAGAGCATCAATGATTATCATTAAAGCACGAAGGATTTATCAAGGCTATGCGCTTTTGTGACAACCATCTGATCCTCTAAATGGTAAAGTAGTTCCGTGGTCCTGGAGGTGGTGATGTGGTGGCTTTGGGTTGGCTATTGCATGATTGCATAGCCCAGTTTTTGGCTATGCGATCATGCGACCAGTTGACACGTGTCCATGGTAGTGTCGTGGCATTTCATCGATGGGCCCGAGAGATGCAGAGAAGTGGGTGATGTGGCAGTCTCATGGCCTTGTCGCATGATCGCAAGGGCCATTTCCATGGCTTGCGATCATGCAACAAACCCCTTGCTATTGACTCCATGCGGTGGCGGTTACGGTGGTGGTTAAGGTTCGTGGGCTGTCACATGTTCGCATAGCCCATTTCTGGGCTATACGATCATGCGACAGGGTGCCATGTGTGTTGGGGACCATTTGTGGTTGTTTGTTGGTCCGAGCTGGTAGGGTTGTAGGTTTGACCACGAGCCTAGGTTGGGGTATCTTGGTGGTAATGTGACAGTCGGCACGGTGCATGTTAGTGGCTTATCGTATGTTCACATGAGCCAGTTTTCTGACTTGCGAACATGCGACATGCCCTTTTGTGGCAACGGTCTGGTGTCGGTAGTTAAGTGAAGGCAGTGGGAAGTGGCATGTCGCATGTTTGCATAGCCCATTTCTAGGCTATGCAATCATGTGACCAAGAATAAAATTGGAGCCTAGATTCCTGTGGTAGTGAGAGTTGTGACTGCACAGTTGCGCGACTGAGGGCAAACGGTTAAGAAACTTAAAGCCCATGAAATCCATGTGACCGTTTGAACTTGTTGAGTGTTTTTTGTGGCAGGAGGTACCAAAATTCAATTTTTGAGCGGCCAGAGTGGGCAGAATGGATTTTCAATTGCTGTGGCTTGACCCCTGTCATGTCTGTATTTAGTCCTCGATGGGGTTAGGTGATTTTGAAATTTTGAATTTGAAATGATCGCATGCTTGCATTGTAACCCTAGTATAAAGGGATTTTTGTGGTCATTTGAGGTTATTGGGAGTTAGGTATTCAAACTTCTGGGTTGTGAGTCCTCTTCTTAGTCTGAATTGTAATGTCCTGTCTTGAGTTTTTGGCAATTTGAAAGAAAGTTACAGGTCTAAGCTGAGTTGGCAAGCAAGGTTCCTTTGGATGGATTGTATGCACTTTAGGATTCTTCACACTTAATGCAAGCACTTGATTCTCATCTCTCCCTTGTGTCAAGGTAGATGAATTTTGAACTTTCTAGTTCACTACATAACAATTTAAATGTATAGGTCTTCATTCTTGAGTTCTAATCTAGGATTAGATTAAATGATGCTTCAGATTGGACCTAGATTTATCTCTTGTCTATGTAGGGATATTATATAAGTAGTAGAGGAGATTGTAAATGTGTTTATGGCTTTGAATCTCATATACATTCTAGTGTGTGTGTGTAGTTTGTCCAAGAAACCTTGCCCAATAGATGAGGCACTGGCCTAGATAAGTATTTCTTTGCTGACATGTCCTGATTGGTTGTTATGATTCAAACACTTAAATTAAGAACCATTCTTTAAGTTTTTAGCATTTGGTTGTCTGTGGTTCTACCCCATAACAATGGAGAGTCAATGAGTGTGTGGTTAACATTTAGTACTTTCTTGCTATCCATTTATTTGTTATTCAAACCTAGTTCTTGGTGTATGAAGTGTATTTTATACTAGGTTAGGTGCACCCGCCTTGGTTTTGCAGAGCCAGAAGTAGAAGAGGGTAGTCTTGTCCCTAGAGTTGGTCCAGTTATCCTAAGACCTCGTTACATTTTGGAGCTAACCCTCCCTAAAATCAATCTGAGGGTATACTGGCAGCCATTTTAGACACCAACAAGATGGCAACTCTGCTAGGGAATGTTATACATATTCATCTTAACCAATAGGTCATCATTGGAAGAAACAAGGTTGTTCTTGTCCCTTGTCTCTCTAACTCATTTGAGTATTTCTAGAGTGAAGAAACTATATTGTAATATTCCCAATACACTTGGGTGGCAGCTGAAAGATCTCTAAAGCAGTGCTAGTCAATATTTATTTTGCAGAATGAGTTATATAGGTTCTAGGTCTCGGAGAAAGAAGCATCTTGAAGATATAATGGAAGAAGGCATTCCAGGGACTTCTGGGCCTAGTCAGACAAGGGTAGGAAAGAAGAGAAGAGGTGTTTCTCATACTTGGAGAAACAAGAAAGATACTAGAAAACAAACCCAGGCCAGGCCTAGCTAAGATGAAAATAATTTAGAATATGAAGAGGCTGTTGACTTGGGATTGAACCGGTATGAGGAATTGTTTCAAGTGGGAGATGATGAATTAGAGACCACACTCCCTGAATTAGAGGAGATCTTTGAGGAGGTCTATGAACTAGAAATAAGAGTTCAAGAATAGCTTGCCATTAGGCCGCAAAGAGAAAAGGATAAAGAAGATAAAGTAAGACAAGCCATGATAAGGGCTGATCAGCTAAAGAGGTAGTTATTGGATTTGGAGGCAATTAATTTTGTCCCAGAGCCTGTAAGAGTAACTGAATAGCCTATTGTTCAAAAAATATGTGAAGAAACCAGACCAAGAGATAAAGGCAAACTAAAGGCTGTTGGGATTCAAATCAGTGAACATGTTATTGTCGATGGAACATCAGATCCAGGACTAAGATTAGATTCAGATTTGGAGATAGCTAGAAGGAAGAAAGAAATATTGGATAAAGAACTAGAGAAAGCAGAGTTGGAGGCTTTTTCTATAGAAATTAGAAAGAAGATATATTTTCTTAAGCATGCTTCAGGACCTTCAAATATTGCTACTTCCTTTTTAGGACAAGGTGGAACTCAAGGTAACAATGCAGCTCAAGAAAATGGTGTGTCGAGTGCCGCTAGAGTTCCTGATGGTTCAAACACGAGGACATCTACATCTCAAGGAATGGATCCACTGCATGGAGCTCCTATTCATGAAAGGTACAAACAACTTGTCTTCTTTGGTATTCCTAGTTATCCTAATGTAATCCCTAATGAAATTAGAAAGAAGCTTCCTAAATTTACTGGAAATAATGTCATCACATGTGAAGAACATCTAAAAAATTTCATAGATGTAATAGATGATTATAATGTAGAGCTTGATGATGTTATAATGAAGCTATTTGTACAATCCCTGATTGAGGATGCTAGGGATTGGTTTAGAGGATTACCCCATGCTAGTATAGGGTCATGGAATGAATTCAAGAATTGTTTCAAGGAACATTATGGAGATAAAACAAATGAGGGTTTTATCTTGAATGAATTCAACAACATAAAGAAGAATCAAAATGAAGAGGTCCTTGAATTTAATATAAGATTCCAAAAGGCTATGCATAGGCTCTTGCAGGTTATCAGACTAGATGACAGGGTATGTCTTGTGACATACTTGAATGCCTTTGATGCAAAAATGGGTTACCTCTTGAGGGACAAGAACCCTAGAAATCTTGGGGAAGCTTACAAATTAGCCATCAACATAGATAGCAATAGAAGAATATCAGGAAAGATAGGGAGAAGAGATGACTGTAGGCCTCAAATGCAAAGTAAGAAAGAAATGGGAAGGTCTGCTGACTCTAAACCCAAAGAGGATAACAATCTAAAATAGATTTTAAAGGCTTTGGAAGGTTTAAAGCCTGGAGAAAGGGGAAACAATAGAGTTGTGACTATGGAGAGGTCAGCTCCAAACAATTTTAGCAGACAGCCAAGAATGGCAAGCCCATTTTCCCAGTGGAAAGATGGCAAGCCCATTTTCCCAACCAAGTAGGAAAGACCTGATGGAAGGATCCCTGATCCTTTGTAGAGAAATTTAGTGAATTTAGCTGATGAGGTTCCATGGTGTGTTGTTTGTCAAAATTATCCTTACAACACTCAGTGGAAAGATGGCAAGCCCATTTTCCCAACCAAGCAGGAAAGACCTGATGGAAGGATCCCTGATCCTTTGTAGAGAAATTTAGTGAATTTAGCGGATGAGGTTCCATGGTGTGTTGTTTGTCAATCTCCTCATAGTCTAGAGCATTGTGTCATTGCTTTGAATTTACCTGCTAATCAAGAAGGTGAGGAGTAGTATGATAAGGAAGGATGTGGTATGACTTCTTCACATGCGTGGGATGAAGCTGACTATACTGATGATGAAGAAGAAGAGTTTGATGATGTTGGATGTGGTACAGTGAGGGGTGAGGAGCAAGTTTCTTTAAGAAGACCATCAGATGAAGAAATTGCTCAAATCACTACAGACATGGTTACTCAAGCTAGAAGCAATTATAACTTGAGGAATAGGGTAGTTGGAAATGCAACCAGTAAGCTAGGCAGTATGTTCATCAAGAGGATAGAAAATGGTACACAACAACATGGAGAAAAGAGTAGGGGTGTCAATGATACTAACCAAGTGAAGGTAAAAAGGAAAATTATGCCTACTGTAGCACCTGGGAATAAAGAAAAAACATCAGATGTTGTGGTCCCTATTTCTCATAATGGAGAAGAATCTCCTCTCAAAGACAAATCTGGTTTCACAAAGGATAAGGTTGTCACTATTTTTGAGGAAGACATGAATAACGAAAAGTATGTTCCAATTGATATGTCCAAATTGCTTTCCCAGATCACTGTCAAGGTTCCACTATTGGAAATGATGAGAATAGAAGAACACAAGGTCAAAGCCTTAAATTGGGTAAATGGTGTTTCTTCTACAGGAATCCAAGAAGTGAGTAGAAATGACAAAAATGTGGCTTCCTTGGAAGACACACTCGATAGTAAGAGTGAAGAAATTGTTTCTAAGATCCCTCAAATCTTCTTGGATACAAATATTGTAAACAATGCAGTAGGGACAGTTGATCCTTTCTTTTTGTCCCTTGTGATTGATGGTAAAATATTGAAGAATTGCATGATCGATTCTGGAGCACTAAACACTATCATGCCCGTAGAGATCATGAAATCATTAGGACTAAAGGTTGATACACCTCACAGAAGATGCCAAGCTATGGACTCAAGAGAAGTGCTAGTTATTGGTACCATCAAGGCTTTGCCTTATAAATTAGCTGCATTTCCTAACAAACTGTTGACTATGAGTGTTCTTGTAGTTGACATTCCTCCTCAATATGGAATGTTGTTATCTAGAAAGTGGAGTGCCTCCACGGGAGGAAGTATTCAATGTGACTTGTCCTTTGCCACTTTTGACATTGAAGGAGAGAGTGTGAAGGTGTCAAGGGAAGCTAGGACCCCACATATGATTGAGGAAAATGAAAAGGATAGCATGAATTGTTTTGTTGACACTGACATTGGCTCATTCCAAGTCTAGAGGAATGAGATGCAGGAGAAGGTCAGGCCTATCCTTTTGGTTGATGATGAGAGTAACATGGTAGAAGGTAATGTCTTATGGACATTATATTCTGATGGAGCAAATTCTAAGGAAGGTGCTGGAGCAAGAGTGTTATTTATATCCCCAAGTGGTAAGATTTTTAAGTTTTCTTTCACTCTTCTTTTTTCTTGCACAAACAATGTTGTTGAATATGAGGCCCTATTGATTGGTTTGAAATAAGCATCAAAACATGGGATCAAACATCTTAGGGTAATTGGTGATTCTGAGTTAGTAATATCTCAGATTAGATCAAAGTATGCATCAAAAAACCAAAGGTTGAAATAATATAGGA
Organism: Chamaecyparis obtusa; assembly: GCA_027943335.1. NCBI lineage: Eukaryota > Viridiplantae > Streptophyta > Pinopsida > Cupressales > Cupressaceae > Chamaecyparis > Chamaecyparis obtusa. The sequence goes on from BSBK01009275.1 coordinate 26,341, forward strand.
ATGCTGTATGGGATGAAATTGAATGTTTTAGTGCTTTTGGAATTGATTGGGTGGATAGAAGCCAGAATAGGATGGAAGATTTACTAGCAAACATAGCCTTAAGGCCAGAGGATGTTACCTTTGCAGGAATATCCAAAATTGAGTGTAAGTCCAGGCCTTCTATCCTAGATAATGTTTAGAATTGGCAAGTATTTTCTAATGATCAGGATATATTGAGGTTCTTGCAGTGTGAGTCTCACTTTGATGGTCAAGAAATGGATTTCAGCACCTATGTAGACAACAAAGATGGAAAAGAGAATGTCCTTGGGAAGGAAGTACTACAATTGAAGTCAAATAGGATCCCAAGGGGATTGGTTTCTCTTGAGAGAGCATTTGATAATAAAGAGAGGGCTTGTGTAGCTAGACTTGCTGACAGGGTAAGTGATTTGGAGGAGGTGAATCTAGGGACAAGCCAAGAACCAAATAACATTTACATAGGTAAATGCTTATCTCAAAGAACTAGAGGAAATCTGATTGATCTTCTCAAAAAATTCAGACATGTCTTTGCATGGTCTTATGAAGATTTGAAGGCATATAGAGAAGATCTCTTTCAACATGAGATACCATTGAAGGAAGGAACTAAACCTTTTAGGTAGAAATTAAGGCCTGTGAACCCTACCTTGGCACCAAAAATGCAAGATGAACTTAAAAAGATGATGGATGCTAGCATTATCAAACCTGTCAGACATTCTACTTGGGTGTCAAACTTGGTTCCAGTTAGAAAAAAGAATGGTGACATTAGGCTGTGTGTTGATTTTAGAAATCTGAATGTCAATTCTTTGAAAGACAACTATGGTCTCCCTAATATGGAAAACATGCTGCAAAGAGTCACTGGATCGGAGTTGATGTCAATGATGGATGGTTTCTCTGGGTATAATTAGGTCATGGTCAAGGAGTCAGAACAATTCAAGACCACATTCACTACTCCTTGGGGAACATATGTTTATGTCAAAATGCCATTTGGTCTGACAAATGTAGGAGCTACCTTCCAGAGAGCTATGGATGTGGCCTTTGCTTATTTCATAAATAAGTTTTTAGTGGTATATCAGGATGATCTCACGGCATATTCAGAGGAGGATCAGCACTGTGAGCATCTTGAAAAGATTTTTATTAGAGCTCTGGAATACAGAATTTGTTTGAATCCAAAGAAATGTTTTTTTTGTGTGGTGGAAGGCAAGCTCTTAGGACATGTTGTGTCCAAGGATGGAGTGAGAATTGATCCTAAAAGGGTTATGGAAATAGAAAAGCTTTCACCACCAAGGAATGTTAAAGGTGTATAGTCTTTCTTTGGGCAAGTAAATTTTCTAAGAAGGTTTGTTAGTAACTTTGTAGAAATTTGTATTCCCATCTCTGGAATGTTGAAGAAAAATGCAAAAGTAGAATGGAATGAAGAAGCAAATGAGTCTTTCAAGAATATCAAACAGGCCATCAAAGATGCCCCTATTTTAAGGACCCCTGATTATGGTAAACCCATGCAAATTTTCTCCTATGCTTCTTATCATACAATTGCATCCGTCTTATTACAAAAGAATTTTGAAGGATATGAACAACCCATATCCTTTTTCAGCAAATCCTTACATGCAGCAGAACTAAAGTATGATATAGTTGAGAAGCAGGCTTATGCCCTAGTCAAAGGAGTCAAGGCTTTTAGGTGTTATCTTGTGGGAGCTAGGGTGGTTGCTTATGTTCCTAATGCTACTGTGAAGGATATTCTAGTGCAACAAGAGGTCTCAGGTAAGAGATGTAGATGGATCAACAGGATCTAAGAATTCAATATAGATATTCAGATTACAAAATTGGTAAGAGGCCTTGGTCTTGCAAAGTTGATGGCACGAAGTAATTTGGTTGCAAACCATGTGAACATGTTAGAGGAGGAAGAAAGGCCATATGTTTGTGATTTGGACTGTTGTGATTGGTACAGGGATGTCATCAATTACTTACAAAAATTGTTTCTTCCCCCTGACATGAGTGAAAATAAGAAAAGGACTATCAGGCTACAATCTGTGAGATATGCCATTATACATGGTGAGTTATGGTGGAAAAACAATGAAGGTGTATTGCTAAAATGTGTAGACCAGGAAAGGTCTAAGTATTTGTTAGAATCAATGCGTCAAGGTGTATGTGGAGGACACTACATGGCAAAGACCACAACCCACAAAATCCTTAGATCTAGATTTTGGTGGCCTATAGTTTTTAAAGACACACATCAATTTGTAAGGAAGTGTAATACATGCCAGAGGTTTGTAGGTAAGATGAAAGTTGGTGGAAATTTACCACTCAAACCAGTCTCAGTTCAGGCCCCTTTCCAGCAGTGGGGTATTGATTTCATAGGTGAGATTCCAAACAAGTCTAGTGGTGGGCATTCCTACATATTAGTGGCAACATACTATTTCACTAAATGGGTTGAAGCTATTCCCACTAGGAGGGCCACTAGTAAAGTTGTTATTGATTTCATGATGCAAAATATTCTCACTAGGTTTGGATGTCCAAAAACAATAGTGGTAGACAATGCGATGTGTTTTAGATCTCAGGAGTTTGATGATTTTTGTAAGAATTATGGGATACACATTTCATTTTCTTCCCCATATCATCCACAAGGAAATGGCCAGGCTGAATCTAGTAATAAAAGCCTTATTAAGATTCTCAAGAGGGTGTTGGACATAAATAAGAAAGCCTAGGACTCAAAGTTATGGTGGGCATTGTGGGCTGACAGAGTGACAATCAAGAAGGCCATAGGTTGTGCCCCATTTGATCTAGTCTATGGGATTGGAGCTAGGTTACCTCAGAACAATCTATTGCAAATGTATAAATTCATCCAGGCATATGATGAAGACTTAGATGATGAAATGAGACTAAGGATGGATGAGTTAATCCAGCTGGAGGAGGTAAGAAGAGATGCACATGAAAGAAATGAAACACTTCAGACATAGTGTAAGAGCTTATTTGATAAAAGGGCCACTCAAAGGAGTTTTGGGGCTGGTGATCTTGCTCTAATGTGGAATGCTAGATTAGAGGATAAGGGACGACATGGTAAGTTTGATCCTATTTGGTTGGGTCCTTATCTCATTGAAAGTAAATGGGGAGTTGATTCATATATTCTGAAAGATCTAACTGGTGGCACTTTGGAATTGCCTGTTCATGGATAATTCCTAAAGTTTTACTTCTCTTGAAGTATCTTTTTCCATGAGCAGTAATTAGGTTTCTTCCCTAGGTCTCTTAGGATTGTTTTGGTCTGAAATTTTGTGGTTTGCTCTTCCAGTAGATTCTATTTTCTCATTGTATCTGTAGGAGATACATGTCCCCAGCTAGAGCCATTGTTGGTCCATTTTTAGTCATTGCAAAATCTTGTGAAATTGTCCTATTCCCTGCAATGTTTTTGCTAAGTTTCCTACCCCGTGCTCTTCAATGTTGTCACCTTGCTCTATTCCAAAACGCATCTCCTAATTCGCAAAACCCAGAGAGTTATTTGAGTTTCAAGCTCTGTAGGAAATGTTTTCAAATTCTGCCACAGTGTCGAAAACCTATAGTGTTTTTGAAAACCCATGTTGTTTTTGGCTTCCCTGCTACATTTTGCTCTGTCGTTATTCTTGTGTGTTTTCAATCTTTTGTCGTCAACCCTCGTTGTTTTTGACCTTTTCCTTCCAGCTTTGTGCACTTGTCTTTTGGTGGTGAAAACTTTGTGTGTTTTTTACCTCGGTCTTAACTGTGCAAGTCCGACTAGATGGTGGGTCCAGACTCTTCTTGATTGGCTGTCGCATGGCCGCATGTCAGACTTTTCTGACATGTGATCATGCGACCGCTTGCCACCTAGCCATGTGGGTCCCAGTCCTGTTCAGCTGCCTAGCGGTCTACTTTGCCTTTGTACGCAAGTGCGATGTGTGGTGGGACCTAGTTTTCACATTGGTCAGAGGGTCTTGACGTGTCAGAGCATCAATGGTTGTTGTTAAAGCGCGAAGGATTTGTCAAGGCTATGCACTTTTGTGATAACTGTCTGATCCTCTAAATGGTAAAGCAGTTACATGGTCCTAGAGGTGATGATGTGGCAGCTTTGGGTTGGCTATCACATGATCGCATAGCCCAATTTTTGGCTATGTGATCATGCGATCGGTTGACATGTGTCCATGGCAGTGTGGTGGCATTTCATTAGTGGGCCTGGGACATGCAGAGAAGTGGGTAATGTGGCGGTCTCATGGCATTGTCACATGATCGGAAGGGCCATTTCCACAGTTTGGGATCATGCGACAAACCCCTTGCTATTGACTCTATGTGGTGGTGGTTGTGGTGGCGGTTACGGTGGTGGTTAAGGTTCGCGGGTTGTCGCATGTTCGCATAGCCAATTTTTGGGCTATATGATCATGCAATAGGGTGCCAGGTGTGCTGGGGCCCATTTGTGGTTGTTGGTTGGTCCAAACTAGCAGGGTGGTAGGTTTGAACAGAGGCCTAGGTTGGGGTATCTCGGTGGTAAGGTGACAGTCGGCAGGGTGCATGTTAGTAGCTTGTCGCATGTTCGCGTGAGCTAGTTTTCCAGCTTGCGAACATGTGACATGCCCTTTTGTGGCAATGATTTGGCATCGACAGTTAAGTGAAGGTAGTGGGAAGTGGCGTGCCACATGTTTGCATAGCCCATTTCCAGGCTATGCGATCATGGGACCAAGCATAAAATTGGAGCTCGGATTCCTGCGGCGGTGAGAGTTATGACTGCGCAGTTGCACGATTGAGGGCAAATCATTAAGAAACTTAAAGCCCGCAAAATGCATGTGACCATTTGAACTTGCTGAGTGTTTTTTGTGGTAGGAGGTACCAAAATTCAATTTTTGATCAGCCGAAGTGGGCAGAATGGATTGTCAATTGCTGTGGCTTGACCCCTGTCATGTCTATGTTTATTCCTCGGTGGGGTTAGGTGATTTTGAAATTTTGAATTTGAAATGATCGCATGCTTGCATTGTAACCCTAGTATAAAGGGATTTTTGTGGTCATTTGAGGTTATTGGGAGCTAGGTATTCAAACTTCTGGGTTGTGAGTCCTCTTCTCAGTCTGAATTGTAATGTCATATCTTGATTTTTTGGCAATTTGAAAGAAAGTTACAGGTCTAAGCTGAGTTTGCAAGCAGGGTTCCTTTGGATGGATTGTATGCACTCGAGGATTCTTCACACTTAATGCAGGCACTTGATTCTCATCTCTCCCTTGTGTCAAGGTAGATGAATTTTGAACTTTCTAGTTCACTACATAATAATTTATGTATAGGTCTTCATTCTTGAGTTCTAATCTAGGATTAGATTAAATGATGCTTCAGATGGGACCTAGATTTATCTCTTGTCGATGTAGGGATATTCTATAAGTAGTAGAGGAGATTGTAAATGTGTTTATGGCTTTGACTCTCAGATACATTCTGGTGTGTGTGTGTAGTCTATCCAAGAAACCTTGCCCAATGGATGAGGCACTGGCCTAGATAAGTATTTCTTTACTGACATGTCCTGATTGGTTGTTATGATTCAAACACTTAAATTAAGAACCATTCTTTAAGTTTTCAGCATTTGGTTTTCTAGTGGTTCTACCCCATAACAATGGAGAGTCAATGAGTGTGTGGTTAACATTTAGTACTTTCTTGCTATCCATTTATCTATTATTCAAACCTAGTTCTTGGTGTATGAAGTGTATTTTATACTAGGTTAGGTGCACCTGCCTTGGTTTTGTAGAGCCAAAAGTAGAAGAGGGCAGTCTTGTCCCTAGAGTTGGTCCAGTTATCCTAAGCCCTCATTACATTTTGGAGCTAAACACCCCTAAAATCAATCTGAGGGTGTACTGGCAGCCTATTTGAGCATAAGCGTCATTTTGGACACCAACAGGAGTCTGGCTTGAATTCTTCAGATAGGAACATGAATAATGATAGGGACAAGAAGGTGTAGAAAATGCAATTTAGAATGGATATGCTAGAGAATACCATGAAGAAACATATGCAGGATAATAATTTGTTCATGGGTTCTGCCATGGACTATTCTCTAACCATCAATGTAGAGTTGGACATTGCCTCCCCCAGCAAGAAACCTAAGGAGGATAATTAGGATATGTAAGAGGAGGGCCCAAGTAAACGTACCCAGTTTATGAAAAGGAGAAAGATCCAAGAAAGAATCCAGGAGCTTTCAGACTTCAATGAGCTGCCATAAAAAAGATCTCTGAGGCAAAGAAGGAAGTAGATGAAACTTGTAAAGAGTTTTCATACTGCCTTGGGTTCCTGGTGCTAGCCTTTTTTTGGTTCTCCTTGGTAGTCATTCTTTTGTTGGTGTTTGGTTATGGTGGACTAGGTCCCAGTTTTGTTTCTCTTTAGTATGCTTAATGTTAAAACTTTTATTCTCTACTTGTATAGGGTTTCTGGTCCCATTTAAAACCTATCTTTTCCTACAATAAAAAGCAATACCACTGAGAAGGGTGAGTCCTATAAACAAGTAGCCAATCAAGATGATGCTACTATCCAAGTAAAGACAAAGAATCCTACTTGAGCATCACTATTAGAAACTAGGTCATATAGCTAATATTTGTAGAACCAAAAGAGGTAATTGATCGAACACTCCTAAGTTTAATGGTTATTATTACAATTATAATAAGTATGGTCATAGAGCATTTGAGTATAGATAAAGGATTGCTAATAGTTCAAGGAAGCTAAAATCCAATGGTTACTGCAACAACTATAGTAGATATGATCACAAGTCTGAAGAATATAGGTCACAAATAAAGAATATGAAATGGGTGCCTAACTGACATAAAACTATAAACAACTGACAAGGATCAACTATACTATGGGACTACAATACAAGAATTACATGTACTGCATGTGGGTGATTTGGACACATTATTGAAAATTGTATTTTGATGCATGGAAGGAACAATAGAAGGTCATGAAAAAACTCTGGGATATATTTTTTTCATTGTCACAAGGTTGGTCACCCAGCCAAAGATTGCAGGTACCAAGGCAAAGCCCCAACTGAGGAGCAACTGAGTAAGAATACTAAAGTTAATGTTGATGCGATAAGAGATCATATGAATACAACATAGAGGATGAAGTCTCAAGATGATGGATCTGAACTTAGAACAACTTATGGCACCACATCCTATGGATCAAGTGCACCTATCTTCACCTAATCGGTCAAACGTATAAGTAGGAGGTGATAATGAAAATTCTATCTTAAATCAGTTTCTAACATTTGCGCAAAGATCCATATTACCATATTAAGATACATTTTGGATATATGTTGTAAAGTTGAAATTTCATATTTTGATTGGTAAGAGTATATGTTGTTTTTTACATTTGGTGAAAGGAAAGTACATTTGGTAATAAGTGAAAAGGGAGTTGGTAAAGATAATTTAATGCCAAAATTGTAGCCTAGATGGAAACTCTAATCAAGGAAAAACTATAAATAGAGCTCTTATTATTTCATTTTTACCTTGCATTTTTAAGAGCATTTGAAGCATTTATCAAAGAAAAGTCTTTTCAGTGCATTCAAGAGACCAATCAAGAAAATGTAAGCATTATCAAGCACATTCAAGGTATTAGTGGTGTTTTCCCAAGTTGTGTTAATGAAAACAAGTTGTTATTCAATAAAAAATTTACTAGTCAAGAAATTATTTCTGTGAATCAATGGCAACAAAAGACCAAAAGCCTATCATTGTGGAGAATATTAACCTAGTCAATCCAAAGTACAAGCTACCACCCACCCTAGTAGCTGAAGCAGATAAATTTGGAGCCCTATCTTCAATCCCACTGAGAGTTATTCTTATTTAAGATGTTCATGCCTACATACATTGAAAGATAGATGACATTTTTCAGGCGGAGATTGACACATCCTATAGGAATCTATGTTTAAACAAGAAGTTGAAGGATGATCATACAAATTTGGAGACCAAGGGATTAATTCCATCCATGTAACAATAATATTCAACAAAGAATGGATGAGGATTGTCTTGAGCCATGTACATGATCAGTTCATGTGGCTCGATGCACCTATTAAAATCATAAAAGATGTACTACATATTGTAACAGTTTATCCAATCAGTCATAGACTAAGGGCTCATAAGAAAATGGATAAGAACAAACTTTTTGAGCTTACACCACATAAATGGGATGGAAGAGGTTTGAACTTATCTATTTTTTATGATCCCGAGTTAAGATTGGCATGCAATACAATATCCTACTGAATCTTCTAGTCATCTTGGGTAGACAGTGTACCTTGAACAAATGTCTCTATATCTTACAAGATTATGAAGAAAGATATTAAGGTAAATCTATGTGATATCTTATTGAAGAACTTAGATGACAATATGATTACAATTAGGAAGGAAAAAAAATACTTTGAAGTTCAGTCCACTACTAGTATGCATATTTTTCTACTTTTAGAACTTTTTTCCATCAATTGGTGATGTAGTGTGAAATGTAAACAAAATGATAATTTACTAGATAAATGAGTTTATTCAAAGTTTAGGAGATAACTTTGACATGATCATGAATGATTATTTTTCAAAATTTTAATAAAAAATGCATAAAATATTTAAAATTCTACCACAGCTAGTGGAAAAGTACGAGGATACTATATATTTTGAAGTTGATATAGACACTTATATAGTGAGATATATGGAACCAAGAACCATTTGGTTACCACCAATGGGTTATGAAATGGATATTGATGTTGTATCAATACAGATTGAAGGATTATTAGAGAAACTAGTTGACAAAAGAGCCAATTGGTATGGCACTTATGAGGATGTAAAGAATAAAATCAAACTAGCTCTATTGATACCTAAGGTTTTACGTAAAAATAGAAAACTGATTAGTAGTGTGTCAGACCATTAACAATGTCTTCCTCCACCACGAGAGAGAAAAATAAAGTAGAGATTGAACCACCATAGCCTAAAACCTACATGAGAGAAAAGAAGACAACTAGGAGACCCAGAAGGAAATTAAGATTACAAGAAGACAGTGAAACTGAATCAGAAGATGTTTCATGATTCAAGGTTGTGCATAACTAGTCCCACAAAATGAGAAACCTTAATGAGTCTCTTAAGGTACGAGCAATAAATATGGAGGTTATTCAGGTATAAAACAACTCAAATATGAAGAAAGGGTGATGAGGAAAAATAAAAGATTGAAGTAGTTGTGTTTACACTGCACAAGTTTAGAACTACGCCGCTTCAGACAGCCAACCAAGTGTCAGATGTATTATGTCAAAATATAGATGCTAGATGGAAATATGCCTTGAAATCTGAAAACAAATGAGGAAACGATCCATTTCTATCAATGTACCTGAATTATTGACTAGAGTAATTAAGGAAGCATGGAAATAATATTCTAAGAGATTCCTAGTCAAGAGTAGAGTACTAAAATTAATGGTTGGTAAGCTTGAAGAAGTTAAAAAGGAAAAAATTGATTTATGGAGAAAGATATTCTTTCCTCACCTACCAATAGAAATCAAGGAGAAAAAAGGAAAGTTGGGTCCCATTTATTTGACTACAGGTAAAGAAAAGGTCATCATAGAAGACATAACAGATAAAGACCTAGTAGGGTTTATAGAAGATGATAAAAATGTAATGGCAACCAAGGCCAAGGATACTAAAGAATTGAATCTTAATGATTTAGCAAAAGAAAAAATAATGGAAGAAGATCCTGTTATTGAACACATAATGAATTTTCCTAAGATTTAAGAAGTTGTCTCAGAGGTAAAAAATGATGCTCTAACTGATGCTCCCACTGAACTATAAAAGGATAAAGAACAAAAGGAAACTACAAAGTTGGTTACTCCTACTAAGACCACTCATCTCCAATAAAGACAAGAAGTTGTGAGTGAGAAGGAAAAATATAAAGAAGAAGAGAAGAAAGAATAAAAATAAGATAAGGAAGGGAAACAAAAAGAAGAGATAACTGAGGATACTACTAAGTTACTGCCACAACTTTTGATGTGAAGTTATCTATTGGAGTGAGTACACAACCTACAAAGAAGAAGTCCAAGAAGAGAAAGCATGAGAAGGAAAAAATGGATTAGATCTAACCTATTGTTATACTAATGGTTGACATATCCACCATGAGCCCCATGAAACTATCAGAATATGGTACATGGTGATTTACTTAAAAGGAAAGTTGCACAAGATAAATTGCCTGCAAAGAAGTAGAAAATAGATGTCCTAGAAAATAACAAAGAAATACTATAGGAGATTATGCTAGAGGAAGATATAAATGAGAAAGAAAATATTTATAGCCAATTAAGTGAACAAGTGAGCCAGATTAACAAACCAGGTACTGAGACCACATAATATAAGATGCAAGTGCATAGAAAACAAATGGAGAATAAGGTCATTGAAGAACTACTTCAATCCATAGCTCTTGATAAGGTAAAACTTTCTGAGTTGGTTACCGAGTTGGAAAATGAATTGCAATATATTCTTTTATTATTTCAAAAAAATGGTTTGATTTCTAATTTTCTAAAAGACATAAAATCCAAAGATGAAATGGTTGAGAAGGAAATGGCTGAGAATCTATCAAAGGTGTCTACTGAGCCTAATACTTTTAAGGCATGATATCAAAGGCTTATGCACCTAATGAGAGTGTGACATGAGTTGAGGAAAGAGGAGAATAAAATTAGAATGGATCTCATGGAGTTAGAACCATTTTTTATCCGCCAAATTGAGTCATTTCAAAAACATGTGCATAAGGCCGAAGACTTAGTAAATACCCTAGATGTAAGTGCTATGGATAGCATGGGATGCACTATATAGTATGAAGATGATGATATGTATGAAAGATAGATAGATATGATATGAGAAGTATTCCCACAAGTGGAGCAATAGACTTTACTAAGATATGTATACATGGTCAAATTTTTCCAAAGACATAAAATTTTGTTGACTTTGTTCAGGTTTTTAACAAAGATACCAAACTAATGCCAAAAGGGGAGATTGATACTCCTATAGAGTTATTTTGTTGTCATTAGTTATGATTAATTCATACTTATTGTCAAATTCATTTGGTAAAAGGAGGAAAGTCAAGTCATTAATGAAACTAAGCTAGTCAGTAAAAGGAAATAAAGGAAAGACAATTTTTGGTAAAGGTAAAGGAAGTTAAGACAACAAGCAAGGTAGAATGATACAAACTGACCACCAAGCACCAAGATTCAAGTAGTACCAAGCTACAACATCTACCAACTAAGAGAACATACATGATACCCAGAAGAAGAAAAATGTATTTCCAAGCATCACAAGTCGACACAAGGAGACTCTACAGACACATTGAATCTGGACATCAAGTGGAAAATAGTTTACGAATCTCAAGGAAAATTTTTGTTGAAGCATTGAAGATTTCAATATGATGATTGCGTATGATTAAAAGGTGAGATTCACCAATGAGAATTAAAAAAGATATATAGTAACCAATGCTCTCACCACTTAAGAAGATGATTCTAGATTGTTTCCACTACTTCTAAAATTAAGTATAAATTGGATCAAAATCTGACAATCGGAGAGTATGAGAGAGTATATATGTGAATGATAAATTGTAGAGAGTAGGTGATGAGTAGAAAATCTGCGGACTAACAACACAATAAGAATAGATTTTGAATGTGATTCAGATAATTTATATTCTAAGAGAATTACACTATGAGGTTATTTTTTATTGAGCATATATTGAGTATAATAAGCATATGTTGATGCAAGTTTTACAGACAAGTTGTGTACTAGAATTTGTACCTTCATAGGGTTACTATTGCAAATAATTAAATAAAATAACTAAATTACCACAAAGGAAGAGCTATTTTAACAAATGAAAAGTAATTAAGCACTCTATGGATCTCTAACTAGGGATGTTAATGGTGAAGCTCTTAGCAAGCCTCTATTAATGACAATCCTAGAATGAGAAAATGTGATAAAACAAGCTAAAATAGTTCAATTCCAAATTTAAATGCTTAATTAACTTCTTAATTTTCCTTTCTACCTCAAAATCTCAAGAGGTTAGATGTAATTCTTAGATTTGTGGATAAATTATGAGTAAATTTAGCCTTTCTTTTATAGGATTTGGCAAGGGTAGGGAGTGTAGTTGGATTTGATCATGGTTGAGTTGGGGTTAAGTCCTTGGTTCCACCCTTTAGAGACAATTTAAATGGATTGTCCTCAAAGCTTGGGATGAGCGGACAAGATGTTCTTTTCAATTGAGTGATTGAGATTCATTTTGGCTTGATCCATGTGAGTTCTTTCCTTAAATCCTATTGGTTGAGGCTTTTTCCTCTCATGTGGTGTTGAGAGAAAATATGACTTAATTAATTTAATTTAATTTAATTGTTTATCCATGTGCATCCCTTGAATGGGTTGATTTGACTTAATTCAAACTATACAATTAATTGGATTAATTGCACATTGATTTAATTTATCATGATTTGATAGGTTTTAATTGATCTTTTGGCTCTTGATTTTTAATTAATTTGAATTGAAGCTTGATTTTAATTTTGATTGGACAAATGCTTGTTTGGATTCAATTGCCTTGATTTTCCTTGATTACTCACATGAATGATCCTGCCCACTTTTTGGTGATTACAGAAGTGTATGTACTAATTAAAGTGTAATCATAATTGTAAAAGATCTTAACCAAGTGGATCCTAATAGATCTTATACTGTAAAGCCTGTTAGGAATGAATGCTAGATGTTAGTAGTCATTCTGTAGCAATTGTTGTTGCATTCATGACTATGATTGTCATTGATGTCAACATAGTGATCTTTTGGAGACTAGCAGAGAAGTAGACAGTGTTTTGATTAGCGCACGTGGGATATTGTAGTTGGAGCTAGGTGATGTTGAGGCTATATTATTTGATATGTTATTTGTCTATGGTTAAGAGTGTAGCTAGAAATTCATTTATTCATAGAAGGTATGAGCATTTTGGTGGAAGCAGTATTCAAGCAGTGTTCCTGAGTAGCGGTTTGTGGAAATCGGATGATATCTCCTAATCGGGATGGAATCTAGTTTTTCACAATTGAAGGGAAGGTTGAAACATATTGATAGTGATGTGGTTCACAACACAAACTTTGAGGTCACACGAGTGAAGATTTATTATATTTGGAAGCTGACAGTTTTATGTAATTTTGATGTAGTGTGTGGAAACTTTCATTTTGTATTTGTGTGCCGACTCATTTGTAATTATTTGAGTGTGATATAAAGGAAGGAATTTTTTTTCCTTATTTGAATGTAGTAGTAGTTTTAGTAATATGAAAGAAGTGTGAGCATGGTATGGTTGAATGCGAATGTAAGCATGAAGTGAATAAAAGAGCTAATGGAGTTGTGAAAGCGAAATTATGAAGGAAGACATGCGGAGTATAGAGATCTGGAATTGAGATATGGTGTAGCAGTGAGTGTGATTTGGCATAGTAAGGAGGTAACATATTTCATATTATTCTACTAAATAATATTAAGGTCATTTGGACAATGTGTTCAGTGATCTTACCCTGAACCTGTTTGGGCAGTGGGTCCTTCTATCTTCTATAACTCCTAACAGGGTTAGAATCTTTTAACATGGATTCAAAATCTCCTAATAGGGATTCATATGTACTAAATGTATTTTATAAGACTCCTAACATAGTCCATCCTTTCACAAGGAATATTTATATTAGTGCATCTTTTGTGGGCATCATTCCCACTGGGGTTTACTCTTTGATAAAGAGGTTCCCTAGTCAACATATCTTGTGTTATTGTGTCATTGTGTATTAGTATCTTTCTATGGTTGGTAATTACATTGCTTACATGGTTGAATGCTATTGAAGTTGATAAAGGTTATAATTATCTGATAATCGATTCACCCCCCCCTTTAGTTATGTTGGTGGACTTTACTTTCTAACAATTGGTATTAGAGTAGCAGGTCCTTGAAAGAAAAGTTTAACAACTTAAGGAGATCAATGGTGAATTTCAGGAGAAAAAGCCTTAAGTTTGATGGAGTAAATTTTGACAGCTAGAAAGAGAAGATGAAGACACATCTACTATGTTTAGGACTGGGTTATTGGTTCACTACAAAGAATGAGAAGACTATCTATTATACACTAAATTTGCACCTCTGATCTCAAGCTCTCTTGGTCTTGATAATCTAGTATAACGTGGGAATCATCTCAAGGTTGTGGGACCTTTTTCTAACCGAGATGAGACCTCCAGATTCTAGGCTAGTTCCTCTTGGATAATCACCCTAATTTTCTCTTAACAGGAAAGTAAACTTTGAGGGAAAAGGGTTAGAAGGAGTGCATGGAAAGGGAAATAACAGAAAGCAAATCTATCCTACCAGGTGATACACTGAAACTAGGGTTTGGATCTTAGTATAGAGGGATGAGATCAATGGAGGAATTAGGTCTAATAAGTCACCACTCACTGGATAGGTTTGCATAAGTATTTCATAGGAAGGCTTAAATAGAGGACTCAACCTATGACCTGCAAATAAACATCCTCCTCTGTAACTAGGTGTGGGAATGAGACAAGGTTGCTAGGGGCTATAGTATACCCACAAAATAGCTAAATCAAATCAAACATAGGAAACACACAAAATTGAGAAAAGAAAGAGGGACTAGGAACCCCAATTTTTATTGACAACATTCATAAACTTTAATTCAATAAGAGACAAACTCAGAAAAGAAGGCATAAGGACAACAGAGTGCCACAGAATGCTTTGCAATATTTGAATTCATTAATGAAAACTTACAAGATGTGGAAAACCAGAGAGCAGGAAGAAATGCTACAGATAGTCTTCCAAGAAAAGAGTCTTTCCTTTTTTATAAAATGCAAATTCTGAGCTCAAAAGCTCCAAAAAAAACAATATATACAACCTTGCACGCAGGCAGGAATCAAATATATCTCAATTAGGGCTACAAAGGTTTACAATAAAATATCCAACCCTAATTCAATCCAATCTGGCCATAAATGTTTCTCTGAAAATATCTCAATAGATTAGATATATTTTTTTTGCATGTTCACTTCATGTTTATTCTTGTAAAAATCTGGCTGCCATGATCCATCTACCTTCCTACAACTCGGGCTCGCCATAATTGCAAAAATATGATACTGTGAGATATTTGAATTTAAAAATTGATATAACGGTCAGAGGTGGTGCATAAATTTCCATCGACGGTTAGTATTCAAAAATTGATCTTACTTTAAAACATGACCGTCAGATCCTTCCTCTTTACCTGGGCTCGGCACTTGACTGCAAAACTAACTCGGTATTTACCCCAGGTTTCAATTTTCCCCTTGTCGCTAAATTGCTTAACTTTTTAACTAACCCTGGCTCTTCCTAGCGATTACATGATTGAAGCCACAAAACTGGGTCCACCTTGCCACCTGCCATTCTCTTATTCATTCTGGACTGCTCTGTAAGCATACACCTCGGTGAGCTCTGACACGGTCCCACTGCAATTAGATTCTAATCCAACGGTGGTTGCATGATCAAAAAGGCAAGAAATATTCCTTGCAAACATGTGACCACCATAGATCTCTTTTCCTTTGGTACCCCACTGACATGTCTAAGAAATCTAGCCCCACTAAAAGATAATCCAACTCAGCACATGGACCCATGAGAAATGAGCATGTTAGTGAATGAGGACCCACCTGACAAAGGTGTGACAGCGGAATAAAATTAACAATGGGCGCATGATCGCAAAGGGAAGGAATATTCCTTATGATCATGCGACAACCATTAGATCTCATTGCTGGGAAGTCTACCATGCCCGCTTTGATAGATTGGAACAAGTCATTACCTCTAGCCAATGAGAAACTTCCACATCAGAATACGTGGCACTAGACCCACCAAAGCTTTGAAGCGCTGCAGAGAAGGAAAGATCAATGGTTGTCGTGATTTCACAAGGCTCTGATAGATCCTTTGCGAAATCATGGTAGTCATTGAGCATCTCAAATGGGACCCCACAAACTGCCTGTTGCATGATGTTAACCGATGACTGCAAACTGCCACCACCAAAACTATTAACAGTTTGTCACATGATCGCATGCGGTTAGGAAGCCGCATGTGATCATACGACCATCTGAGAACTACTATGCCAACTGCTAGATGCTAACCTTCACCAGACCATTGATGGTTTTTCGCATGGTCACATGGGCTTGGAAGAGCCCATGCGATCATGTGACAAATGAAAAAATGCTACCACTGACTGCCAGACGTTGGAGTTGACCGCCGAATCCTGACCGCTGATACCGCATCAACGGTTGTCATATGATCTCATGGGATCGGAAGATCCCATGCAATCATGTGATAGCCATCGGATCTTTTCTACACTGGCACTACCTTAGGCACTAGGACCTGCTTGTCGGAGTTGCGCGCTTAGGGTCGAAAACATAGACGGTGCTGAAAACACAGAGGGTTTTTGAGCGAGGGTCGAAAACACACTAAATTTTTAGAGCGGAGAGGTCAAAAACACACTAGGCTTTTAGACCAAAAGGTAGAAAACATCCTAAGCCCGCAGAGAGGAGGTTGAAAACACATTGGGTTTTCAACGTTTGAGCAGTTCATTTGGAAAACAAGACTGTGGCCGAAAAAGAATGATAGGGAAATTTTGGGCAACATTTTGGCGACCTCTGTAGGATGTCATCCTGCTAGACATTTAGACCAGTTTCCTTGACTCAATCCATTGGGCATGGGGCATTATAGGAACATAAAACTTTGACAAAGAGGAAACTGAACTAGCTAGACAAACCTGTGCACGTGCACTTCTTGGAAAATAGGGAAAAACTAAACTAGAAAGTTGGAAGAAAGCAGGAAAAATATTTACAAGGATTTACAAGGACCTACAGAGAGGGATTAACCTCAAAGCAAGGCTTCAAGTGGAAACCATTCACTGAGATTGGTAGGGTAGCTCCTTCAAGGGTTGAAAGCTGAAAAGCGTTAGATCCTCTGCACTCTGTTATAACAAATGGTCCACCCCAAAAGGAATCAAACTTTGTGTGCTTGCCAGGTTTTGACTTGAACTCATCCCATTTGAGAACTACATCTCCAACCTTGAAGTCTCTAACCCTGGCTCTTTTATCAAAGCTTCTCTTTGTTTGACTTTGATAGAATGCCATATCCTGCATTGATTTATCTCTGATCTCTTCTAGCTCCATCAACTAGGCATATCTGATTCACATAGGATCACTTTCCTCAAACAAGGCATACTAAGTGGCCAAGTCCAAGGCTGGTAATTCAGTTGAAATAGATAACTTGGCCTCTCTACCATACACCAACATGTATGGGGAATTACCAATGACTTTCTTTGGAGTAATTCTATCCAGCCATAAGGTAGATTTCAATTTAGTATGCTAGTCCCTTTGACTATCTTGCATGGTCTTTTTGATTATTCTAATTAGATTCTTATTTGTTGATTTTGCCAAACCATTCCCCTGAGGATAGTAATTGGAACTTGTATTCAGACAAATTCCCTTCTTGACTGCCCACTCTGAGACTTTGAGGCCTGTAAATGCTAATGCATTGTCTGAAACTATAGAATCTGGAATGCCATATCTATGAACGATGTCATCATAAAAACTTAAAACGGCACTCTCATTAGCTTCTTTTAAAGCAACTGCTTCTATCCACCTAGTGAAATAATCGGTTGCAGTGATTATCCACTTGTGTCCTGCACTAGATGGAGGGTTAATCATGCCAATGAAATCTATACCCCACTTCATGAAGGGCTGCTCTATTTTTATTGGTTGTAGGGGCAAAGCTGCAAATCTTTCTTTCCCTACAAAAATAGCACATTTGACGCATCTTCTAACATAGTCATGACTATCTTTGAAGATAGATGGCCAATAATATCTAGCCCTCATGATCTTAAAATTTGTAGTCCTAGGAGAGAAATGGCCACCAAAAGCTCTATCATGAAACTCAAATAAGACATCTGCAACCCTTTCTAAATCTATGCATCTTAGAAGGACACCATTGTGATCCTTTCTGAAAATAATTTCATCTATCAGCACAAAAGCAATATATTGTAGCCTGTAATATCTCCTTTTGCTGAATCTAGGCCTGCAGGACATTGTCCTGTCTTCAAATAATTGATCATATTAGGCAACCAGCTAGCTACCTTGGCTTGCTCTCCTGTAGAATGCACCACTAGAGATGCACCTATATATTCCAATTTATTTGAACTTTCATCTTCTGCCAGATGCTCACAAAGACCTCTTCCTCTAACCAGCTTGGTAATCTGAATATCTATGTCATATTCCATCACCTTAGTGATCCATCCAGCTCTTTTTTTCATTTAGGTCCTTAGAAAGAAAAAATTCTTTGACACTTGGATGAGTAACCATCAAATGCACCTTGCTATGGGTCAAAAAATGTCCGAATTTTTTCAGGCTCTTTACCACAGCAAGAACATGCTTTTCTACAAAAGAGTATCTTTGTTCATACTCTTCTAAACCTTTGCTAAAGAAAGCAATAGGCTGCTCCAATCCTTCAGCATTTTCTTGAGTCAACATTGCATATATAGCATCATGACCCCCATAAGCATAAAGGATAAAATCCTTACTAAAATTTGGGTTTAGGAGAGCAGGAGCTTCTATTAAGGCTTCTTTAATAGCTTGGAAGTTAACTTTTCCTTCTTTGGTCCAACTGAAGGTTGAACCCTTCCTCAACATGGCTGTCAAAGGCTTGAGTAACTCTACAATGTTAGGCAAGAATCTCCTAACAAAGTTAATCTTTCCTATGAAAGATTGGAGAATTTTCTTGTGATGTGATAATGGTAGTTCTAAGATGGCTAAAATTCTCTCAGGATCCACTATAATTCCTTCCTTGGATACTACATATCCCAATAGTTTTCCTTCATGAACTGCAAACACACATTTCTTGGGATTAAGGGATATCCCAAATTCTCTGAATCTTTCAAAAATTTGCCTCAAATGCCTGATGTGGTTTACTGCATGCTTTGAGTAGACAATTATATCATCTAGGTAGACCAGCACAAACCTATACATGAGGCCCTTAAAGACCATATACATTGCCTTTTGAAATGTAGCACCTGCATTCGACAAACTGAAGGGCATATTTTGATATGCCATGGTTCCCCACTTAGTTGTAAATGCAGTCTTATATCGATCCTCTTCTTTCACTAAGATTTGATTGTATCCTGAATAGCCATCCAACAATGAGAACCTCTCAGATCCAGAGACACATTGTAGAATTTGTTCCATAGAGGGTAGTGGATAGTGGTCTTTTAATGAGGCTCTGTTCAAATCCCTGAAATCAGCACATAACCTCAGCTCCCCATTCTTTTTCCTAATAGGAACAAGGTTGGAAACCCAACTAGTATGTTTGATGGGGTAGATGATGCCACTTTCTATTAGTTTGAGTACTTCCTTATGCATAAGTGGTTCAAGCTTAAGATTAACAGGCCTTTGCTTTTGCCTTACTGGTTTAGCATTAAGCTCCAATTCGATAGTCTACTGAGCAAGGGTAGGATCAAAACCCTTGAGGTCTTCATACCTCGATGAAAAAACATCACTAAATTATCTGATGAATTTAGTGTAAGCTTGCTTTTCTGAATTAGTGTTTTCTTTTAAAAATTGTAGGCTCTTACCTAGTTCCAACTCTAATTCAGCACAATGTTCCTGTTGGACTACCAGGCTAGCTTTATTTTTCTTAACTTCATCATCCTTGTTGAAGATAGTCTCTAAGGTGACAAGACCCTTAGGCATCTTATTAGATCTAAGTTGTATCACTTGATCACCATAGTTCTGTGATAATCTCTTTTGATTTTTCCTTGAAAAGACATCTTCTTCAAACAAGAACTGCAGAATTAGTTCATCATTGTCAAACACTTGCCAAATAATATTATTATTAGGAATTGAAGGTCTGACAATAATCTTAATGTGTTTTTGATCTGCCACTTTTGAAATGCTATTGGGAATGTCAAATTGAGATCCAATAGCAACTAACCTATCAGCATTTTGATTTAATTTTCTAGGGATAGCGATGATATTGAAAGCATGGAAATCTTCAATTGCATCCCAAAATCTATGTTTGTATGCTTTCATGACATCATTTTTGGTTGCACTCATCCCTCTTACTTGGTTGACAACAAGTTCACTGTCACCATATACTTTTAATGCTTTAAGCCCTCTTTTCCTAGCCCATTCTAGTCCATTAACCAGACTTTCATACTCTGTAGTGTTGCTGGTGTAGGAAAAACTAAATCTAAAGGTAGTATAATACCTTTCTTCTTTTGGGGACACTAGCATAGCACCTCCACCAAAACCATGTCTACTTTTAGCTCCATCAAAAAAAAATTTCCAGACCTGACTATCCTGATCATCCAAATCAGTGTATTCTTTGAGAAGGCTTGGTTCTATAGCTCCACTTTCTTGAATCAGATAACTCCCCAAACCAAAATCCCAAACAAGACTCTCTTGGATCTTTGAGGTTCTTTCATCTAGGAGAATATCAAGGATATTCTCAATTTTGGTACTTGCTTCACTAGTGGTTGGGAAATCATTGTCATCAAATATAGGACAATTAGTATTGATGGAATTGGACGCATATGGCTCTATATGATGTATTGCTAAAGATTCTATTTTAATGGTGACTTTGGTACCATACCTTGTATGAAAGAGTATGTGAGACCAATTGGAAGAAAGATAACCTCCTATCTTGGCTGTGAACTCCCTTGAGAGATATATGGCAAACAATGTAGGGAGATATATGATATATATGTCAAGGAGAATGGAAAAATTAGGACTAGCATGGAGAATTAGACTAGTATCCTTGGCCACACCTATAGTACTAACTAAAGATCCATCAAGTTGTGTAACCTTCTTTTGGAAGGGTTCATATTTAAGTCCTAATTGATCAGCCACTTTCTTGGGCATTACAGTGCTAGTAGATCCACTATCTTCCATACAATTATGCACTAAAGATTTCCTAATAATTAAAGATACATAAAAGGGAGGTGGCTTTAAATTCCTACCTTGCATGGTATTGGCCTTGGAGTTGCTAGTTGGAGTCTCCTTTTCTTGATCAGTGTTGACCAACACTGGTTTTACAGTTTCTTTTACAGGTTGAGGATTTGCTGCCTCTCTCATGGCCTTCTCCAAAATTTTAGGTTGTCCTCGAATAGACAAAGAGTCCCACATAGACATGGTGACATTCACCTTCTTCATGTTGTCTACAATATTATAAGGTGCCACAGTGTGTACCCTTTGTTGTGCTTTTGCTATGATGGGTTCTGGCTCTTTTGGAACTTGGCCCTCTTTGCTTGTGCTGATAGGGACCTCCTTGGATGTGATAGGGGTAGTTTGCTATAGTGGCTCTATAGATGTAGTGGCCTTAGTACTAGAATCTGCTCTCTCCATGTCTTGGTCTCTTCTCTTTGCTCTTGTGTAGGCAACAAAAGTAGCTTCATCATTGACTCCATTGAAATTCAGTTGCTCCCAATTGAAAAGAGCAGTCTCATTCTCTTGTGTTTCTTGCTGAGGAGCTGTCCCACTAGAAGGAGATTCTATTTGAGATTGTGAAGCATTTTGAACCATTAGTATTTGGTTCATCCATCCATTAGAACATGTAGCCTGATTATGGGGCTGATTGCAAGGGAAACACCATTCATTATCCATGGCCATACTGTTTTGACTAGGTACCATATCCCTAACTAGATTTATAGAATTAAGAGGTGCAGGGTTATATGGTTGGAATGGTCTTTGACTAAAAATTTGTCTTTTCCCTTGATAGCCTCCTTGGTATGGTGGCCTATTTTGTTGATAAGGCTATCCTTGATTTTGGTATTGCTGATTAGGACCTTGGCCTTGTGATTGGAAGGGTGGCCTGATGCCTTGGTTTTGTTTCTTCAAGTTTGTGACCTCTTTGGTTAGAGTCTGTAGCAAGTTTCTCATTTCTTGTATACTAGTTTGCTGACTACTCTTCACCTCTTGCAACTCTTGGGAGAAATTTGTTGCAGCATGTTCCTGACCACTGGTACTAGCTTGAGGTGCTAAAATCATGGGAATAGGGGTAAATGGGGGTACTTGTGTAGGTGAAATGGGTTGAAGACTAGGAAAGATAGGCATGGGAGGTCTTCTCTATATCATGCCTGCTTGGATCAAATAATTTTCAGCTCTGATAGCAGTGTCAAAGGCTTAGGGTAAAGTGGTACCACCCATAGACTAGATCATGATAGAGATTTGGTTATTCAAACTTTGCAAGTAATATAGGAAGGCATGGTCAGCTGATGGTCTTACAGAGATTGGGATTCTATTCCATGTTTTAAGGAATCTACTATTATAATCTGTCATTTTCTCTTGAGGGTCTCTCTTTATAGTTGTTAATTTCTCAACCAGAGATAAATTATCTGATTTATCCTCAAAATGTTTGCTTAATGCATCCCCTAATTCATCCCATGAAGTAATAGAACCAACAGTTAAAGTTCTAAACCACTCTAGAGCCTTACCTTTCAGAGATGTTGCTAATAATTTGGTGGCCACATCCTCTTGAGTAATGTTGTGTATGCTGCAAATGGTGGTCACATCTCTTATGTACTCAAAGGTTGTTGTCTGTCCCTCCCCTATGAAATTAGGTATACTCTTTAATACCACCAAGGGTACATCATGATGCACTACAAAATTTAATGGGCTCCCCTGATTGAAAGGTGTAAAGGCAAAATTTCTAGCCATTGTAGGAGGTGTAACCTGAAGATTAACAACTATATGAGCTGTATTTGCTATATTGGATCTTCTTCTTCTTCTAGATCTCTGGTCAGAGATCTACCTCTTCTTCTGAAATGAAAGAGGAGAGGTATCCTCTCTAAAGTATCAGGAGGTGTAGATTGGACTCTTCTTGCAGGATATTCTCTCTGAGTTGACCTGCCTTTGTAGCTTCTTTTCAAGGGCAACTCTAAAAATTCAGCAGGCTTTGAGCTTCTAGTCTTGATCTTTCTCATAAACCTTAAACAAGGTTGGCTTAAATCTTTGAAACCAATGGAGTCACAAGATATACTTGATAGAACAACCTCCAAAGGTCTGCATTATGCAATCTTGATATCAGAGATGACACAATCTTCAACAAATGAAATTCTTTTCTGTCCCACCGGGCGTGCCAAAAATTGTTATACACTGAATTTGCACCTTTGATCTCAAGCTCTCTTGGTCTTGATAATCCAGTATAATGTGGGAATCATCTCAAGGTTGTGGGACCTTTTGCTAACTGAGATGAGACCTCCAAATTCTAAGCTAGTTCCTCTTAGATAATCACCCTGATTTGCTCTTAACAGGAAAGTAAACTTTGAGGGAAAAGGGTTAGAAGGAGTGCATAGAAAGGGAAATAACAGAAAGCAAATCTATCCTACCAGGTGATACACCGAAACTAGGGTTTGGATCTCAGTATAGAGGGATGAGATCAATGGAGGAATTAGGTCTAATAAGTCACCACTCACTGGATAGGTTTGCATAAGTATTTCATAGGAAGGCTTGAATAGAGGACTCAGCCTATGACCTGCAAACAAACATCCTCCTCTGCAACTAGGTGTAGGAATGAGACAAGGTTGCTAGGGGCTGCAGTATACCCACAAAACACCTAAACCAGATCAGACACAAGAAACACACAAAATTGCAGAAACCAAGAGGGACTAGGAACCCCAATTTCTATTGACAAAATTCATAAACTTCAATCCAATAAGAGACAAACTCAGACAAGAAGGGATGAGGACAACAAGAGTGCCACAGAATGCTTTGCAATATTTGAATTCATCAATGAAAACTTACAAGATGTGGAAAACCAGAGAGCGAGAAGAAATGCTACAAATAGTTTTCCAAGAAAAAAGTCTTTCCTTTTTTACAAAATGTGAATTATGAGCTCAGAAGCTCCAAAAAAAACAATATATACAACCCTGCATGCAAGTAGGAATCAAAAATATCTCAATTGGGGCTACAGAGGTTTACAATAAAATATCCAACTCTAATTCAATCCAATCTGGCCATAAATGCTTCTCTAAAAATATCTCAATAGATCAGATATATTTTGCTTGCATGTTCACTTCATGTTTATTCCTGCAAAAATCTGGCCATTGTGATCCATCTACCTTCCTACAACTCGGGCTCGCCATAACTGTAAAAATTTGATATTGTGAGATATTTGAATTTAAAAATTGATATAATGGTCAGAGGTGGCACCTAAATTTCCATCAACGATCAATATTCAAAAATCAATCTTACTTTAAAACATGACTGTCAGATCCTTCCTCTTTACTTGGGCTCAGCACTTGACTGCAAAACTAACTCAGTATTTACCCTAGGTTTCAATTTTCCCCTTGTCACTGAATCGCTTAACTTTTTAACTAATCCTGGCTCTTCCTGGTGATTACACAACTGAAGCCACAAAACTGGGTCCACCTTGCCACCTATCATTCTCTTATTCATTCTTGACTGCTCTGTAAGCATACACCTCAGCGAGCTCTAACACGGTCCCACTGCAACTTAGATTCTGATCCAACGGTGGTCGTATGATCACAAAGGAAAGGAATATTCCTTGCGAACATGTGACCACTGTAGATCTCTTTTCCTTTGGTACCCCACTAACATGTCTAAGAAATTTGGCCCCACTAAAAGATAATCCAACTCAGCACATGGACCAATGAGAAATGAGCATGTCAGTGAATGAGGACCCACCCGACAAAGGTGTGATAGTGGAATAAAATTAACGGTAGGTGCATGATCACAAAGGCAAGGAATATTCCTTGCGATCATGTGACAACCATTAGATCTCATTGCTGGGAAGTCTGCTGGGCCCGCTTTGACAGATTGGAACAAGTCATTACCTCTGGCCAATGAGAAACTTCCACATTAGAATATGTGGCACTGGACCCACCAAAGCTTTGAAGCGCTGCAGAGAAGGAAAGATCAACGGTTGTCATGATTTCACAAGGCTTTGACAGATCCTTTGCAAAATCATGACAGTCATTGATCATCTCAAATGGGACCCCACAAACTCCTTGTTGCATGATGTTAACCGATGACTGCAAACTGCCACCACCGAAACCGTTGACGGTTTGTCACACGATTGCATGCGGTTAGGAAGCCGCATGCGATCATGTGACTAGCCTGGAACTGCTATGCCAACCATCAGATGCTAACCTTCACTGAACCATTGACGGTTTGTCACATGGTTGGATGGGCTCAGAAGAGCCCATGTGATCATGTGACAAACCAAAAAATGCTACCACTGACCACCAGATGTTGGAGTTGACTGTCGAATCCTGACTGCTGATACCACATCAATGGTTGTCATATGATCTCATGGGATCGAAAGATCCCATGTGATCATGCGACAGCTGTCAGATCTTTTCTACGCTAGCATGACCTTAGGCACTGGGACCCGCCTATCGCAGTTGTGTGCTTAGGGTTGAAAACATAGACAGTGCTGAAAACATAAAGGGTTTTTGAGTGAGGGTTGAAAACACACCAAATTTTCAGAGCGGAGAGGTCAAAAACACACTGGGCTTTTGGACCAAAAGGTAGAAAACATCCTGAGCCCACAAAGAGGAGGTTGAAAACACACTTGGTTTTTGATGTTTGAGCATTTCATTTGGAAAATAGGACTATGGCCGAAAAAGAATGACAAGGAAATTTTGGGCAACACTATCATTTGAGAAGATAATCTCGAGATAGGATCTAAAGATGAGCTAGATCTATTCATGTGTAACATACTTCCAAGAGAATCACTTTTGATAGCACTTCTAGAGAATGAATAGAGTCAAGTAAAATGTTTAACAAAAGCCCATGAAATTTGGAAAGCTTTACACTCTACTTTTGAAGGTGATGAACATGCAAAGAGAGCTAGATTACATAATTGGATATGGGCATTTGAAGATATAAGAATGATGGAAGATGAATCTGTTAGAAGCTATATTTGTAGAATGTCAAAAATTGTTGCAGGAATAAAAGGTTGTGGAGGAACAAAGATAGAGAATGAAGTGATATGGAAAATTCTAAGGACATTGACTCCTGTATTTAAATAGACAACACAGATTATTGAACAAGTTATACCTTGTACTACAAAATTTAAAAGAGAGACTCTTCTTGGAAGATTGGAAGCAGTAGAAATGAACCTGAGGGTATCAGGAGACTTACCTAGAATGGAGACAGTATTCAGTGCTCTTAGTATTTGTCCTACTTTGTCAAGAAGTACCAGTGTGAGTGGAGATTATGCTAGTAGTAGCAGATCTAGAAATGAAGAAGATAATAAGATTGAAGAAGGTATTGCCTTGCTTGTGAAAAGAGAACTAGATGGTAAGAAAAAATTTAAATGTTGGACTTGTCAAGAATATGGCCATTTTGCATCTAAGTGTCCTAAGAGAGTTAAGAAGTACATAAATAATTTCAAGCCTAGGAGATCTAAGGAATTTTATTATGCTAATGATGAAGATCTTGAAGCTAGTATAGAAAGAAATTTGAGTGAAAGTGATACTAAGATTAATGATGAAATAGGATTTGTAGCAATTAAAGAAGAGAATTGTGAATCTGATGTCAAGGAAGAAAAAGCATTAGTTTCCCAAGTTGAAAAGAAAGCTGATTGGATTATAGACAGTGGTTGTTCACATCATATGACTGGTGACATGAAGAAGTTCATAAAGTTTAACAACTATGATGGAGGAATTGTTAGATTTGGTAACAATGCACCTTGTTTTATTAAAGGTATAAGATCTATTACTCTTGATGGAAAGACTAATACTGATGATGTTTATTTTGTTGATGGATTGAAACATAATCTTTTGAGTGTTGGACAGTTAGTGGATAAGGGATATCAAGTTTACTTTACTGAGAAAAATTCTGTGATAAAGGATAAAGATGGAAGTCTTATTGGAACTAGATCTAGAACTAGAGGTAATGTATTTTAGTTAAATCCTACTAAGATGACATGTTTGATTACTAAAATTGATGACAATTGGTTATGGCATAGAAGGTTTCATCATATAAACTTTGATAATATTGTGAAAGTGAGTACTACACTTGCAGTAAGGGATTTGCCTAAAATTATGAAGCCTACTAACATGATTTACAAATAATGTTTGATGGCTAAGAAAAAGAGAAGTTCATTTCCTAGTAAGAAGTTCACATTGGCAGAGAAGTTGGAGATTGTTCATACAGACTTGAGCGGTCCTACCAGGACTAGAGGATTCTATGGAGAAAGGTATTTTATGAATCTTGTTGATGATTTTACAAGAATGATGTGGATTGCATTTTTGAAAGAAAAATCTGAAGCATTTGATAAGTTTAAGATCATTAAGAATAAATTTGAAAATGAATCTGGAATGAAGATTAAAGTTTGAGATCTGATAGAGGTGGAGAATTTACTTCTAGAGAGTTTAACACTTTTTGTGAAGTGAATGGTATTAAGAGATAGTTTTCAGCCCCTACAACACCTGAACAAAATGGTATTGCATAAAGAAGAAATAGGTCAGTGACTGAAGTAGCAAGAGCTATGTTATTTGAGAATGATTTGGTGAAGACATTTTGGAGAGAAGCGGTGAATACAACAATATATAGAATGAACAGAGTACAAATCAGAGAAGACACAAATAAGACACCTTATGAATTATGGTTTGGACATGTACCCTCAGTTAAGTATTTTAGAATTTTTGGAAGCAAATGTTATATAAAGAGAGATGATGATATTGTAAATTTTGATCCTAGAAGTGATGAAGGTATTTTTCTTGGATATTCTTTGAAGAGAAAAGTATATAGATGTTACAATAAGAGAACTAAAACTATTGTTGAAAGCGCAAATGTTAAAGTTGATGAGAAGTTTAAAATTCAAGAAAGAATGCTTGACTATGAATCTGATGAAGAAGCTCATCCTTAGCCTAACATTGAAATTACTAAATTATTCTATGAGACTGACAGTGAATTATTGAATGAGAGTCCTGCAGAAGAAACCAAAGAGGAATCTAGAGAAGAATCTACAGTTGAAGAAAGATCTATGATTATGACACCAAACAAGTATATATCAATACATCATCCTATTGAAAAAGTTATTAGAAGTTTGGACAGAGGAGTTCTGACTCAGAAAAAGGTACATTTATGTTTGATTTCTCAAATTGAATGTAAATCTACTAGTGAAGCTTATGAAGATGAACATTGGATTAATTCTATGAAAGAAGAACTAGATCAAATTAAAAATAACAAGACATGGGAATTGGTCCCTAGACCTAAAGACAAAAATGTGATTGGAACTAAATGGGTATTCAGAAATAAGATGAATGAACAAGGAGAAGTAGTAAGAAACAAAGCAAGATTAGTTTGTAAAGGATACTCGTAGCAAGAAGGAATTGACTATGAAGAAACTTTTGCACCTGTGGCAAGAATTGAAGCATGAAGAATGTTCTTGGCCTATGCAGCTTTTAAGAAATTCAAAGTGTATCAGATGGATGTGAAGTCAATATTTTTGAATGGTGAATTGGAAGAAGAAGTCTACATTGAGCAACCTGAAGGTTTTCCTTTGACTCAAGTAGGAGATATGGTATGTAAACTGAAAAAAACATTATATGGACTAAAGAAAGCACCTAGAACTTGGTATGCTAGACTAGATAAGTATTTTTTGAAATTGGGATTTACTAAAGGAACAGCTGATAGCAATCTCTACACAAAAGAAATTGAAAATGGTTTGTTGATTATAGTTATTTTTTTTTATGACATTATCTTTGGAGGAGAAGATGAAGCTAGTGACAAATTTGCTGATGAAATGAAGACTGAATTTGAAATGAGTATGATTGGTGAGATGAAATACTTTTTGGGATTATAGATAACACAGAACAGTGATGGTATCTTTTTATTTTAGACAAAGTACTTGAATGATTTACTGAAAAGATTTGGAATGGAGAATTGTAAACCAGTTGGAACATCTATGATTACAAGACATAAACTATCTAGCAAAGATGAAACACAGGTAGTTGAGTAGAAGAAATACAGATCCATGATTGGAGGATTATAGTACTTAACACATACTAGACTGGATATACAACATTCAGTTGGAATGGTAAAAATATTTCAAGATGAACCTAGAGAGTCACATTATGCAACAGTAAAGAGGATACTGAGATATTTAAGAGGTACAATGGATTATGGATTGTGGTATGAAAAATTTGATGATTTTACTATTATACACTAAGTTTGCGCCTTTGTCTCAAGCTCTCATAGTCTTGATAACCTAGTATAACATGGGAATCATCTCTAGGTTGTGGGACCTATGCTAACTGAGATGAGACCTCCAAATTCTATGATGGTTCCTCTTGGATAATCACCTTAATTTTCTTTTAGACATGAAAGTAAAATTTGGAGGGAAAGGGATAGAAAAAATACTTGGAAAGGGAAATGACTAAAAGCAAACTACCTACTAGGTGATACATCAAAATTAGGGTTTGGATCTTAGTATAGAGGAATAGAACCAATGAAAAGCTAAGGTCTAGTAGGTCATAACTTATTGAATAGGCTTGCATAAGTGTTTCATAGGAGGATCTAAACATAGGACACAACCTATGACCTGCAAACAGACATTCACTTCTGCAACTGGGTGTAGGATTGAGACAAGACTGTTAGGGGGCTGAAGTATACCCACAAAAACATCTAAATCAGATCAAACATAATAACACACAAAACTACAAAAAGAAAGAGGGATTAGGAACCCTAAGATATCCCTAAAAACATCATATACTTTAATCCCATAAGAGATAACTCAAACAAGGAAGCATAGGGACATGAAGAATTGTCACAAAATACCTCTGTAATGTTTTAATCATCAATGGGAGAAATACAACTATATAAGCCAGAGGGTAGAAATGACACCACAAATGACCCTTAATAAAAGATGAATTTCTTCTACAATTGTCCAACTTTGAGCACTAAGGCTCCAAAAAATACAACATATACATCCCCCTAAATAAGCAGGAGCAAAACCTAACTAGGGTTTTCATGGATTTTTCATTAAAATAATATTCAAACCCTGACTACCATCAAATCTGATCATAAATACATCTTTGTAATACCATGGCCAATCAAATATTGTGTGCCCATCTCTGTACTGCATCAACTCGTAGACAAGCAACCTGGATCCATCAACTTTCCTGCATAAAGTCTTGCCATGAATGCATAACTGGTACCTTTCTAAGACAAGAAATGACCCATGATGACCACCCAGACTTCCTCATCATCCTACTTTAACTACAAATGTCTTGGAGATATAAATTCTCTGAGCTACCTCACTGCTCGTGGCCTGCAAATTGAACGCTGGAAAAAAACCTTCCTAGACACATTCAAATTTGAATTGCAACAGCTAGCCGATCATTTTAAAATGTGACCGTCGATGAGAAACCCTTCCCGGTTGATGAAAGACTATGATGCACTAAGAAAAAAACTTAAAACCCCACTCTGACAAGTCAAACACCACCATGGAAGTCAGGGGCTAGTAAGAAGTGAGAAAATTGATGTGTCGGCATATTTGGACCCACCTTAACCTTCCTCTCCTTTAAGTCATTCAGCAATTGCGTGACTGAAGACCTTTTTCTCATTCACGAAGTATTTTCCTTAACCCTGGTCCGGTTAGGCGATTCAATGAACAAGGCTTTTCATTGAATCGCTGGGTCTTCTATCTTACACTAGTTCCATTAAGTGAACACAAGAAATCCCTTCAATCGCTGAATCACTTAATACTTCATTAACCCTAGGCCTAGGTGGCCACATGGAATTCCTTTATTTATTTTAGCCACTCCATCAGCGAACACCTTGGCACTTCTAACAACAGACCCACTTAAGACAAGATTCTAATCTGATGGCAGACACAAGATCTCATACCCTTCAAATATTCCTTGCGCTTTTACACCAGTCATAGATCCATTCAAGCTAGAACCCCAATGACACATCGGTCCACCTGAAAGTCCTCATCAGCACATGACAACCAATCATATACAAGCAAGTCAGCAACACACAACACTGTTCCCACTTGACATTCATCTTTACTTCAGCCAATGAAGATTTAGTACATCACCCTGACCTGGCACTAGACCCACTGATAGGACCTAAACACTTGGTAGATCAAATGACAGGTGTAAGATTGCATGTGTCAAAAAACCTCCTCACAAAGATAGGCTAGCCATAGATCTTCATCCTTCTGACAACCCTGTAGAGACTCTGACATGGCCCCACTGACGTAATCCAGTTGTGTGCTATGTGGACCACTAGGAAATGAGCACATCAGCAAATGAGGACCCACCCACAAAGCTTGTGACAACAAAGTGAAATTGATGATTCGCGCATGATCTCAAGCTCTGACACAAACCCTTGAGATTATGTGTGAACTGTTAGATTAAAAGGAACACAATCTGTCGAGCCTGCTCTAACATATTATTTGAATTGTTACCCTTGGCCAATGAGAAGCTTCCACTTGGGACAATGTGGCAATGGACCCATTGACATAATGTAGCACTTCACACTTGGAAGACCTAATGGTTGTCCCAAGATCACATGTGTCAGAAGAACCCCTTGCGATTTCATGACAACCATCGGATCTTCCTAACTAGCACCCTACATTTCTTAGACTGCAAAAGGAATTAGAAATTACGCAACCAAAGGGAAGTTAGCTATTTCACTAGTTTTTAGGATGTTAAGACTTAACCGCCAAGCATTACATGACTAAGAGGAATGTTGCAGTTTCCGAATTGCCAAAAGGAAAAGATAACTGCCAAAAGACTTAGAGAATTGGCAACTGAAGGAAATTAAAGTGCACGTGGGTATTGAGGAGTTTTAAGTGACCAAAAAAGTAACAACCAAATAGAACATGGTCTAGGGTCTCTTAGGGTTTTTTGAACACCAACGGCTACTTTTATGAATTTTTTGACCTGCAAACTAGAGAGTTAGAAAGCTTGTAGAGACCAGAGAACAGGACATAAGGCTATGAAATTTTCCAAGGTGCTTGGCAGGGTAAAAATAGAGACCTAGGGATGGATTTCAGCCAAATTTGTATGCATATGAAAATTAGGGTAATATTTTGGTGATTTATGCTGGATGTCAGCCTGCTAAACATGGAAACCAGTGGCCTTGACATGATTCATTGGGCATGGGGTCATCAAAACTCAAAATTCTCTTAGAGAGACAGAACTTGTGCATAGGAACTTCTTGGAAAGTAGGAAACTAACCTAGAAAATAGCGAAAGAAAGCAAGGACATATTTACAAGAATTTACAGAGAGGGATTAACCTCAAAGTAGGGCTTCAAGTGGAATCCATTCATTGATATTGGGCCTTCAAGATTTGATAGTTGGAAAGCATTGGATCCCTTGCATTCTATTATAACAAATGGTCTACCCCAAAATGAATCAAATTTTGTATGTTTGCCAGGCTTGGATCTGAACTCATCCCACTTGAGGACTACATCCCCAACTTTAAAATTTTTGACCCTGGCTCTTTTATCAAAGCTCTTCTTTGTTTGAATCTAATGAAATTCCATGTCCTTCATTGATTTGACTCTGATCTCTTCCAATTCTATCAACTGAGGATACCTGATTTGTAGGGGATCTCCTTCTTCAAACAGGGCATATTGAGTGGCTAAGTCCAAGGCTTGTAATTCAATTAAAATGGACAACTTAGCCTCTCTGCTATACACTAGCATGTAAGAATAATTCCCAATGATCTTCTTTGGAGTAATTATGTCTGACCATAATGCAGACCTTAGTTTAGTATGCCAACCCCTCTAATTGTCTTGCAGGGTCTTCTTGATTATCCTAATCAAATTCTTGTTTGTTGATTCAGCTAAGCCATTGCCTTGAGGGTAATAATTGGAACTGGTATTTAGATAAATGCCATTCCTGACTACCCATTATGAGACTTTGAGGCCTGTGCATGCCAATGCATTGTCTAAGATTATTGAATCTAGAATGCCAAATCTATAAACTATGTCATCATAAAAACTTAAGACAACACTCTCATTAGCCTCTCTTAATGCAATTGCTTCTGTCCACCTAGTGAAATAATCTATTGTAGTGATTATCCACTTGTGTCCTGCACTAGATGGAGGATTGATCATGCCAATGAAATCTATGCCCCACTTCATGAAGGGTTGATCTATTCTGATTGGTTGTAGGGGCAAGGCTGCAAGCCTCTCTTTTCCTACAAATATGGCACACTCGATGCATTTTCTCACATAATCATGGCTACCCTTAAAGATAGATGGCCAATAGTATCCATCCTATTTGCTGTTAAACTTGTTCCCACACAGTGCTAGGTTTACACTATGATTGACGAACTGGTTAGTCTTCGCTCCAAAGTCTGACAGGGAAAAAGTGTCAATTGATAAGGACCAAGGGCATCCTCCTTCTACTTTGAGCTTCACATCACTCAGGTAGGTATTGCCTCATCTGCACACTCATCACTCTTCTTAATGACTGAAAGGGCTGCAGATGTATTATTGTGGAATAGTTACCAGACTCCTATAGGTATCCTGTACCCCAATAAAACTAAATCTGATGCAATAACCTGCTTGCATGCAATGAGTCTAAAAACCAGAGACCTACACTAACAACAAGAAAGGGAAAGGGTGGGACTGAAGGGAAATGATATGAATGGAGTTTGAAGGGACCCCTGAGATATCCTAAGTCTCTAATAGACTAGTGCCTTATCCAATGGGCCACAGAGTCAAATACAATATTGCAAGGGATAGTTATGAAACAAGAAAATAATATACTCAATGTGTTGATGCCTAACATCAATCACACACCATGACCAAACCTCAACTTAGTTCCCACCTGTGTATTGAAATATTCTATTACCCATCAAAGGATTTTGACCCTCCCCTTACAAGAGACCTATGAATAGACAATACATCAACCAGCATCCACTGGAAGACAAGCATCACCTATCCTTGATATTTCAACTCATACATACATGAATACTAACCCTAAACCAGTCATCTCTACGAAGACAACTCCACTTGCAAGCACATAGGCAATGCAAATAGAAAAACTAGACAGCCTTGATGTATGATTAATGAATCCAGAGTTCAAATGGAGATAGTTTGGTAATAGTAAAAATATATTAAATTCTCATACATAACACAAGTCTGTTACAATATGCATTGTATTCTCTGAACTAGCAAGGAAATAAGAACACTCTATATGCAAAGAGAAGGAGAAAAATCTACAGGAAAATGACCCTTCACTAGAACTGACAAAATTTAGAACCCTGGACAAGTCAAAAATTTGACACTTTATACCATTAGCTACCTTGGAAACCCATAACAGGTTGCAACAAGCTACAGACAGCTAAGGCTAGGGTTTCACCCACCAAACCCATTCAAATAGTCACACAAATTTACTGTAGGGGCAGGAAACACAAGCAACCTGGAGAAAACAAATCTCTAGCAAATCAACAATCATGAAAATCTGTGAGCTCAGCATATTACACTAGGAATGCCATTAAAATTAGTACAAACGGCCACCTACAAACACACCTCAAGCACAAAATATTCCCTCATACAGCACAAAAGTCTCTGCAAATAAGAAACAGGCCTCTAGACCACACTGCAAATGACAAACCAATCACTTCTCACCGAACAGGGCCATTTCTGCATTGAATTCCATAAAAATGGTACCCTCTGTCACTGGAAAATCATAGAAATTCAAATTCAAACTATAACGGTTACTTCTTTGGTACTAGTAGTGAGTCAATAGTTAAAATTTAAACCTTTATCAACTTTATATCCCCGCCATCTGATCAATCTTCCTTCACGGGCTTTACATTTTGAACCCATCAAACATCTCGGGTTAACTCAACAATGGTGATGGACAATAGTTTGTTGCATGATTGCATAGCATGAAGATGGGCTATGTGATCATGCGACAACCCGCTAACACTGTAACTACTGCCCACCCCTTTGGGAAGATCAAATGGTGGTCGCATGATCACAAAGGGGAGGAAGATTCCTCACGATCATGCGGCCACCCGAGATCTCCCCTACAATGTCATTCTTCCTAAGAAAACTGGGCCCACCATCATGCGACCTCGCAACTAAAGCAGAACAAACCACCAGAAAAGTTGCCAAATGCTGAGGCCTTAACTGCCAGAATCAAGCAACAAGGAGATAACCATTAGTCACCAGGTCGTGGAATGAAAATTTAACCGCCAAGTAACTGAACACCGCAGAAGACTAGGACCCATGTAGACACGTGGCAAATGGTCGCATGATCACATGTCAGGAAACTCTGACATGCATCCATGCGACAACCAATCAAGAGGAGCCCACTAACCAATCGCCAAACATTCAGTGACCACGTGACAAACCACCCGCCAGGTCATTGAATCTTAGCTAATAACCGTTAAACACTCAGAGATCACGTGACTAACAGTCACCGAGTCATTGAAGGTTAGGCACCTAACTACTAGAAACAAGAGATTGCGTGACAACACAGTCGCCAGGTCATTGAATAGGAGATGTAACCACTAGGAGATCTAGAGAATCAGCGACATAGCCACGTAAATACTAGGCCCCACCATCCATCACACCTGCATAGTTAAGACCAAGGTCGAAAACACACAGAGTTTTCGACACAGAGGAAAACTAGAAACATAGAGAGTTTTTTATGCCAAAAGATAAGTGCACAAAAGCAGGAAGCACAGGGTCGAAAACAACACACAGGTCAAAAACATCATGGATTTTCAAAAATATCATGGGTTTTTGACATTGAGGTAGATTTTTTTTTAATTATTTCTAGTAGACTTTAAAACTTGAATAACTTGGGTTTTATGATTCAGCACGTGCAATTTGGACTGGAGCAAGGTGAAACATGAACTACCAGGGGCTAAGGGCACACACCATGAAAACATTTGCAGGGAAGAGGCCATTTTCATAGGATTTTACAATGACATAAAAATGGACTAATAGTGGCTCTAGTTGGGGACGATGGGTAACTTGTGCCCATGCAAGAATTTAGGATTTTTGGAAGAGCAGACCACCCACTGGACAAAAAGGAAGGGACCACAAAAAACATAGGGAATGGGAAGGAAAAAATACACAACAAGAAAGGGAAAGCTATTTACAAAATTTACAAGATTTACAACTTTACTTGATGGCCCCAGGCCACCAAAATGAAATCAATGACCCTCCTAAATCAATAATCTGATTCTCATCCACATATGTGATCCACCACCTAAAAATTTTATGATCATCCTGCTGCAAACATATGTGAATAACCATGGGCTGAGAAATGAAACTATGCTGATCACTGCCCATGTCTTTCCAGTCACAACCACCATATTCATATTCAAATTCCAAGAAGTAGGGAACATCATCTACTTCTTCCTGCTAATTGGAAAGAATAAAAAACTCACCTTGTAATGCATCAGAAAATAAAACATACTGAGCAACATGCATTACAATACAGTTACCTAGCTGAGAAGGACTTGAATCCTCTGATTTACCTTCATACATTGCCTCAGCCACTGAGCAACTTAGTTCCTCCATGATGTCCTCACTGACTGCATCATGAACCAAGTGAAGGTCTTTTTCACTATTATATCTGGCAAAAGAAGAAAAAGGACTTGTATAAAAGACTTGTTCATCACTACAATCTTGATGATAGGAAAACACACTATCATGTGCTTCTACTTCTTCTGCAGAGTCACTACTAGAGGGGAAAATCTGTATACATGGGTCTTCATGGTCACTTTGAACACTGGCCTCATTATCAGTGTCAAAATTTATATCACAAGGGAGCTGCAAATAAAAGCCCACACAAGGTGCATACCTTTGGAACTGTTCAGCCAAGAGTGCTGAAATCATTTCACTACTTAGTGGACTTTGAGCTTCATTTTCTTCTTCATCAACTACATCTCTATCATTGTAAACATCATCCTTGTGAGGAACAAGGATACACATTTCTGGCCTTAGATCATCTTGCGTGAAACAATCTATGCAGGAATCATCATCTGCATCATATCTAATATTCTACCTTTCACACAAAACATCATCAAACCGAGACAAGAATACTACCCTCTCATGTTGACAAGAAGAAAAATCTGCAGACAAAAAAGAAATATTGCCATCCTCAGATTCATCTTCAACATCCTCATATGCACTGATCTTAGAATCAGCTTCATAGTCAACACTCTCTGCATAGTGAGAATCAACATCAAAAAGATTGGCCTCTTCATGAACATCATCAGGAGCCACCAGTCTTAGCAATCTTACGTCCTTTGCTAACTGCAAGTTCACCATTTTCAACCTTGCTAATTCCTTCTTGAGAGTAGCAACTTTATCAAAATGCTCAACAAACTTAGCTCTCAACACATCCCAACAAGGGATTGAACATGAAAGCAAGGATAAGAAGTACTTCCTTGCACCATCAGAAAATGTGTGCACAAATAACTTCATGGCAATATCTTCATGTTCAACATCCATATCTCCAAAAATACCCATGACAACATCAACATGCTGGCTTGCAAAAATAGATCCACCAGCCATGAATCTCAGCAAGCACTTCCCATCCTCAGTAGAGAACTCATTAGGCACACCTTCAATGCCATCAAAACAAAAGGGCCTATATTCCTCCATGAGGAACTACCCACAAACACTCATCCCTTTACAGTAGTGCTACACACTTGATAGGGAAACATTTTTAATAAGAGAATACCTGAAAGTTTTGCAGCAGAAGACCTTTGGCTAGAAGCAGGGTAGATATAGAGCTCACCTTGAAGCTCCATCAAATTTTGATAGTGTAGAGTCACCACCTCCTTGAGAGAAAAATAATTCATTATTTCTTCTTTCAACAAACACAAAACTACACCAGGTATAACATGCATTGTTTATCAAAAGATGCACTGATCAAATAGAGACAAATCAAAGCCACCACTCACAACTAGGTGAGAAAATTTTAGCAAATGCTTTATTTTTATATCTGAATCTTTTCTAGACTCTCCCCAGCAGAGTCACCATTTTTTTGGTGACTCGGATGGGAAAATCAATCTAGTCAATAAAGATATTGCAAAATTTTGAAATAACCAGAGATTCTAACAGATAAACTTCATTTTCATTGTTCTTCCTAGCAGAGTCACCATTTTGTTGGCTGTTAAACTTGTTCCCACATGGTGCCAGGTTTACACTATGATTCACAAACTGGTTAGTCTTCGCTCCAAAGTTTGACAGGAAAACAGTGCCAATTGATGAGGACCGAGGGCATCCTCCTGCTTTGAGCTCCACATCACTCAGGTGAGTATTACCTTATCTGCACACTGATGACTCTTCTTGATGACTGAAAGGCCTGCAGATGTATTATTATGGAATAGCTACTAGACTCCCATAGGTATCTTGTACCCCAATGAAACTAAATCTGATGCAATAACCTGCTTGCATACAATGAGTCTGAAAACTAGAGACCTACACTAACAACAAGAAAGGGAAAGGGTGGGACTGAAGGAAAATGATTTGAATGGAGTTTGAAGGGACCCTTGAGATACCCTAAATCTCTGATACACCAGTGCCTTATCCAATGGGCCACAGAGTCAAATACAATATTGCAAGGGATAGCTATGAAACAAGAAAATAATATACTCAATGTGTTGATGCCTAACATCAATCACACACCATAACCAAACCTCAACTTAGTTTCCACCTGTGTATTCAAATATGTTATTACCCATCAAAAGATTTTGACCCTCCCCTTAGAAGAGACCTATGAATAAATAATACATTAACCAACATCCACTGGACGACAAGCATGACCTATCCTTGATATTTCAACTCATACATACATGAATACTAACCCTAAACCAGTCATCTCTACGAAGACAACTCCACTTGCAAGCACACAGGCAGTGCAAATAGAAAAACTAGACACCTTTGATGTATGATTAATGAATCCAGAGTTCAAATGGAGATAGTTTGGTAATAGTAAAAATATATTAAATTCTCATACATAACACAAGTCTGTTACAATATGCATTGTATTCTCTCAACCACCAAGGAAAGAAGAATACTCTATATGCAAAGAGAAGGAGAAAAATCTATAGGAAAAGGACCCTTCACTAGAACTGACAAAATTTAGAACCCTCGACAAGTCAAAAATTTGACACTTTATACCATTAGCTACCTTGGAAACCCATAACAAGTTGCAACAAGCTATGGATAGCTAAGGCTAGGGTTTCACCCACCAAACCCATTCAAATAGTCACAAAAATTTACTACAGGGGCAGGAAACACAAGCAGCCTAGAGAAAACAAATCTCTAGCAGATCAACAATCATGAAAAGCTGTGAGCTCAGCATAGTACATGAGGAATGCCATTAAAATCAGTACAAACAGCCACCTGCAAACACACCTCGAGCAGAAAATAGTCCCTCATATGGCACAAAAGTCTCTACAAATAAGAAACAGGCCTCTGGACCACACTGCAAATGATAAACCAATCACTTCTCACCAAACAGGGCCATTTCTGCATTGAATTCCATAAAAAGGGTACCCTCTATCGCTGGAAAATCACAAAAATTCAAATTCAAACTACAACGGTTACTTATTTGGCACCAGCAGTGAGTCGATGGTTAAAATTTAAACCTTTATCAAATTTATATCCCCACCGTCCGATCAATCTCCCTTTGCAAGCTTTACATTTTGAACCCATCAGACATCTCGGGTTAACTCCACAACGGTGATGGACAATAGTTTGTCACATGATCGCATAGCATGAAGATGAGCTATGCGATCATGTGACAACCTACTAACACTACAACCACTACCCGCCCCTTTGGGAAGATCAGATGGTGGTCACATGATCGCAAAGGGGAGGAAGATTCCTTGTGATCTTGCAGCCACTGTAGATCTCCCCTGCAATGTCATTCCACCTAAGAAAATTGGGCCCACCATCATGTGACCTTGCGACTAAAGCAGAATAAACCACCAGCCAAGTTGCCAAATGTTGAGGCCTTAACTGCCAGAATCAAGCGACAAGGAGATAACCATTAGTCGCCAGGTCACGGAATGAAAACTTAACCGCCAAGTAAGTGAACACCACAGAAGACTGGGACCCATGCGGACACGTGGCAAATGGTCACATGATCACATGTCAGGAAACTCTGACATGCGGCCATGCGACAACCAATCAGGAGGAGTCCACTAACCAACCACCAAACATTCAGTGACCATGCGACCAACCGCCCACCAGGTCATTGAATGTTAGCTGATAACCGCTAAACACTTGGAGATCACGCAACTAATAGTCACTGAGTCGTTGAAGGTTAGGCACCTAACTGCCAGAAATAAGAGATTGCATGACAACATAGTCGCTAGGTCACCAAATAGGAGATGTAACCACCAGGAGATTTGGAGAATCAGTGACATAGCCATGCAAGGACTGGGCCCCACCATCCATCGCACCTGCACAGTTAAGACCAAGGTAAAAAATATAGAGTTTTTGACACAGAGGAAAACTAGAAACACATAGAGTTTTTGACTCCAAAGGATAAGCGCACAAAAATAGGAAGCACAGGGTCAAAAACAACACACAAGTCAAAAACATCATGGATTTTCAAAAATATCGTGGTTTTTCGACACTGAGGCAAATTTTTTTAAAATTGTTTCTAGCAGACTTTAAAACTTGAATAACTTAAGTTTTATGATTCAGCACATGCAATTTGGACTAGAGCAAGGTGAAACATGAACTACCAGGGGCTAAGGGCACACACCATGAAAAAATTTGCAGGGAAGAGGCCATTTTCATAAGATTTTGCAATGACATGAAAATAGACTAACACAGCCCTCATGATTTTAAAAGCAGTAGTCCTAGGGGAAAAGTGACCTCCAGAAGGTCCATCATGAAATTCAAATAGGATATCAGCTATCTTTTCTGAATCTATGCATCTTAAAAGGGCACCATTGTGATCCTTTCTAAAAAGAACTTCATCTATCAGCATAAAAAGAACATATTGTAACCTATAATACCTCCTTTTTGCTCAATCCAAACTTGCAAGACATTGTCCTATCTTCAAATAATTGATCATATTAGGCAACCAGCTTGTTGCCTTAGCTTATTCTTCTGTAGAATGCACTACCAGAGATGCATCTATTTGCTCTGATTTCTTTGAACTTTCATCTTCTACCAAATGCTCACAAAGACCTCTTCCTCTAAATAGCTTGGTAGTTTGAATATCTATGTCATATTCCATCATCTTGGTGATACAACTAGCTCTTTTCTCATTTAGATCTTTGGAAAGCAAAAAATTTTTGACACTTGGATGAGTAACCTTCAAGTGTACCTTGCTATGGGTCAATAGATATCTAAACTTTTTAAGGATCTTTATCACAGTAAGTACATGTTTCTCTACAAAAGAGTACCTCTGTTCATACTCTTCTAAACCTTTGCTAAAGAAATCAATAGGCTGCTCCAATCCATTTGAATTTTCTTGAGTTAGCATTATAGATACAACATCATGACCTCCATAAGCATAAAGTATAAAATCCTTACTAAAATTTGGGTTTAGGAGAGTAGGGCCTTCTGTTAAGACCTCTTTGATAGCTTGGAAGTTGACTTTGCCTTCTTTGGTCCAAGTAAAAGCTGAACTCTTCTTTAACATGGCTGTCAAAGGCTTAAGTAAATCTGCAATGTTAGGCAAGAACTTTCTAACAAAATTAATCTTTCCTATGAAAGATTGGAGACTTTTCTTGTGATGTGGTAGGGGTAGCTCTAGGATATCTGCAATTCTCTCAAGATCTACTATGATCCCTTATTTGGATACTACATATCCTAGCAATTTTCCTTCATGAACTACAAAGAAACACTTCTTGGGATTAAGAGATATCCCAAACTATCTACACCTTTCAAAAATCTTCCTTAAATGTTTGATATGATCTACTGCATGCTTTGAATAGATAGTTATGTCATCTAATTAGACCAACACAAACTTGTACATGAGGCTCTTAAAGGCCATATCTATTGCCTTTTGAAATGTAGCACCTGCATTTGACAAACCAAAGAGCATCTTTTGATAAGCCATGGTTCCCCACTTAGTTGTAAACATAGTCTTGTATTGATCCTCTTCATTTACTAAGATCTGATTATATCCTGAATAGCCATCCAATAATGAAAATCTCTCAGATCCAAAGACACATTGTAAGATTTGTTCCATAGAGGGTAATGGATGGTGGTCTTTTAATGAAGCTTTGTTAAGATCCCTGAAGTCAACACATAACCTTAACTCCCCATTCTTCTTCCTGACAGGAACAAGGTTGGAAACCCAACTAATATGCTTGATGGGGTAGATGATACCACTTTCTATTAATTTGAGCACTTCTTTATGCATAAGTTGCTCAAGCTTGGGATTAACAAGCCTTTGTTTCTACCTTACTAGTTTGGCATTAGGTTCTAATTCAATAGGGTGTTGGGCAAGGGCAAGATCAAAACCTTTGAGGTCCTCATATTCCCATGCAAAGACATCACTAAATTCTTTGAATAATTGGGTATAAGCTTGCTTTTCGAATTTAGTGTTCACTTTTCCAAATTGTAGGCTCTTATCTGGTTCCAACTCTAGTTCAACATAGTGTTCTTGTTGGACTGCAAGGCCAACTTTATTTTTCTTGACTTCATCATCCTTGTTGAAGA
Source organism: Chamaecyparis obtusa (assembly GCA_027943335.1). NCBI lineage: Eukaryota > Viridiplantae > Streptophyta > Pinopsida > Cupressales > Cupressaceae > Chamaecyparis > Chamaecyparis obtusa. The sequence goes on from BSBK01009275.1 coordinate 68,971, forward strand.
TAGTCTCTAAGGTGACAAGACCTCTAGGCATATTATTAGACTTAAGTTGTATTACTTGATCACCATAACTTTGTGATAGCCTATCTTGATTGTACTCTGAAAAAACATCTTCTTCAAACAAGAATTGCAAAAATTTTTCATCATTGTCAAACACTTACCAATTGACATCATTATTAGGAATAGATAGTTTGACAATCACTTTGATATGCTGTTGATCTATTCCATTTGAAATGCTATTTGGAATGTCATACTGAGATCCAACAACAGCTAACCTATTTTCATTTTGATTTAACTTTCTAGGGATGGCAACAATATTGAAAGCACAAAAATTTTCAATTGCATCCCAAACTCTATGTTTGTATGCTCTCAAGGTGTCATTCTTGGTTGCACTTATCCCTCTTACTTGGCTGACAACTAATTCACTATCACCATAAACTTTTAGGGCTTTAAGCCCTCTTTTTCTAGCTCATTCTAGTCCATTGACTATACTTTCATACTCTACAGTGTTGCTAGTGCAGGAGAAACTGAATCTAAAGGTTGTATAATACCTTTCTCCTCTTGGAGACACTAGCATAGCACCACCACCAGAACTATGTCTACTTCTAACTCCATCAAAAAATAGTTCCCAAACCTGATTACTCTGATCCTCTAAATCAGTGTCTTCCTTGAAAAAGGTTGGTTCTATGGATCCACTTTCTTGTATCAAATAAATTCCCAAACCAAAATCCCAAACAAGGCTTTCTTGGGCTTCCAAAGCTCTTCCATCTAAAAGAATATCAGGGATACTTTCTATCTTTGTGCTTGCTTCACTAATAGTTTTGAAGTCTCTGTTATCAAATATAAGGCAATTTTTATTGATAAAATTGGATACATATGGCTTTATATGGTGTGCTACTAATGGTTCTGATTTAATGGTGACTTTGGTCCCATACCTTGTATGAAATAGCATGTGAGACCAGTGTTAGTCCATTTTCCTATCATTGCAAAATCTTATGAAAATAGCCTATTTCCTTGCAAGTTTTCTTGAAGTGCTCTTAGCCCCGTGTTCTCCAATGTTTCACCTTTCTCCAGTCCAAATTAGACATGCTGAATCGCCAAATCTAAAAAGTTATTCAAGTTTTAAAGTTTGCTAGAAATAATTTCAAAATCTACCACAGTGTCGAAAACCCACAGTGTTTCTAAAAATTCATGATGTTTTCGATATGTTTGAAAACCTTTGTTGTTTTTGACCTTGTGCCTTCCATCTTTGGTGCACTTATCTTTTAGTCTGCATGGAAACTCTGTGTTTTTGGTCTTTCACTGTGTCAAGCCTTGTGTGTTTTTGATCTTTTCCATCGAAAACCCTGTGTGTTTTTGACCACACAGTTTCCTATTTGCTGGTGTTCCCTAACTGCACAAGTGCAATGGGTGGTGGACCTAGGTTTTCAAAGTCTCTTCCTGATTGGTTGTTGCATGGCCTCATGTCAGACTTTTCTGACATGCAATCATGTGACTGCTTGCCACCTGTCCGCATGGGTCCAGTTCTTCCAGTTGTTCTACTTGGCTGGCAGTTATGTCTTCATTCCGTGACTTGGCGACTTGTGGTTATCTCCTGATCGCTAGTTTCTGGCAGTTAATCCCTTAGCATTCAGTGACTTGGCGGGCAGTCTATTTTTGTTTAGTCATGCAATCTCTTCATTCTTGGTGGTTAGCGGCTAGTATCTCATGACCTAGTGGGTGGTTAGTCACGTAGTCGCTGAATGCTTGGCGGTTGGTCCGTGGGTCCCTACTTCTTTTCATTACCCGGTGTCAGAGATTGAAGATCTATGATCAGCATGTGATCGCATGGAATATTCTCACCCCATGCGATCATGTGCCCACCATCTGATTGGGTGCTGATGGGTTTGGTGATGTGGGCCCGCTGTCAATGGTGGTGATGTGGTGGCCTTTGGTTGGCTGTCGCATGATCGCATAGCCCAATTTTTGGCTATGTGATCATGTGATCAATTGACATGTGTCCTTGGGGCCTGGTGGTAGGTGGTAGTATGGAATCCATGGTGGTGATGTGCTAAGTTCGGATTGGTTGCCGGTATGCCCGATGGCAGGGGGTTTGCGGTGGGACCTATGTTTGCAGTGCCCGACAATGTTTGGCATTCGGCGGTGAATGCTAATGGTTAGTCGCGTGTTTGCATAGCCTTTTTCAAAGCTATGTGGTCATGTGACTGATGTTTTACGTTAAGACTTAGCGGTAGCGGTTGTGCTCGCAGTTTTGGATTGCAGGTTGTCGCATGTTCACATAGCCCGTCCCCGGGATATGCAATCATGCAACTAACCGTCTTACGTTGCGGTTGTGGAGTTAGAGTGGGTCCACTATGTGGGTCTTGCTGGTGTGCTTAATTTGGATTGGTCAGTGACTGCTGGTGGGGCCGAGGACTTCTCAGGGTGGTTTGCAGTTGGCATTGCGCAGTTAAGAAGCCACAGTCGCATGATCGCAAAGGTTAGTTTGGTGCCTTGCGATCATGTCACCAACCACATATATAGCCCAGTTTCCTATGGTGGTGAAGTTCATGACCATTTGATGGTGCGACAAAGGGAAAATAGTTAAAGAGCATAAAACCCATGAAATTCAAGGTGACCGTTGCTTTTCAAATTCAATTCTTGTAGAGAGTTTTTGCGATAGGAAGTACCAAAATTTATAGTTTCTTCCGTGGATTTTGATTGGTTTGGTGGCACCAGTGGTTGCAAAGTGGTCCAGAGGCCTGTTACTTGTTTGCAAAGACTTTTGTGCCATATGAAGGACTATTTTGATGCTCGTAATTGTAGATTTTGTCTAAAATTTTTCTCTCTCTAGATTGTTTGGTTTCCTACCCTTGCAGTAAATTTTGATGTCATTTTGATTGGTGTGGTAGGTAAAACCCTAGCCTTAGCTATCGGTAGCTTGTTGCAACCTATTATGGGTTTCCAAGGTAGCTAATGGTATAAAGTGTCAAATTTTTGACTTGTCCATGGTTCTAAATTTTTTTCAGTTCGAGTGGTTCAAGTTTAGATTTCCTTTTTGGTTCCAGTGAAGGGTCCTTTTCTTGTAGATTTTTCTCTTCTCTTTGCATATAGGGTGTTCTTCTTCCATTGCTGGTTCAGAGAATATAGTGCATATTGTAATAGAGTTGTCTTATGTATGAGAAGTTAATATACTCTTACTGTTGTCAAGCTATCTCCATTTGAATTCTGAACCCATTAGTCATGCATCAAGGATGTCTAGTTTTTCTACTTTGCATTGTCTGAGCGCTTGTGGGTGGAGTTGTCTTCATAGAGATAACTGGTTCAGGGTTAGTATTCATATATGTATGAGCTAAAATATCAAGGATAGGTCATGCTTGTCTTCCAGTGGATGTTGGTTAATGTATTGTCTATTCATAGGTCTCTTCTAAGGGAAGGGTCAAAATCTTTTGATGGGTAATAACATATTTGAAAGCACAGGTGGGAACTAAGTTGAGGTTGGGTCATGGTCTATGATTGATGTCAGGTATCAACACATTGAGTATATTGTTTTCTTGTTTCATAGTTGTCCTTTGCAATATTTTATTTGACTCTATGGCCCAACGGACAAGGCACTGGTCTATGAAAGACTTAGGGTATCTCAGGGGTCCCTTCAAACTCCATTCAAATCATTTCCCTTCAACTCCACCCTTTCCCTTTCTTATTGTTAGGATAGGTCTCTAGCTTTCAGTCTCATTCAATGCAAGTAGGGCTATTGTATGAGACTTTCTATCATTAAGGTATAGGATACCTATAGGAGATTGATTGCTATTCCACATTAATCTGTCTGGAGGCCTTTAGTTTGTCATGAGGTGTCTTGAATGTGCAGATAAGGCAATACCCACTTGAGTGATGTGGAGCTCAAAGAAGAAGGAGGATGTTCTGTATCCTCATCAATTGGACTGTTTCCTTGTCAAACTTGAGTGTCTAACTAAGATCTAAGCCCAACTATTTGATTCAAGTTTGGTCCTGCAAGGAAAAGAACTAACAAAATGGTGACTCTACTGGGGAGAGTCTAGAAAAGAGTTAGATATAAAAACAAAGCATTTGCAAAATTTTCTCACCTAGTTTTGAGTGGCGGCTTTGATTTTCTCTATTTGATCAGTGCATTCCCTGATAAATAGTGAGTTACTAGGAGTTTTGTATTGGTTGGGAGTGAATCTACATTGCAAAGTTATCTGATGGAGCTTCAAGATGAGCTCAAGATCTGCTCTGCCTTCCAGTCAACAAGGTCTTCTGCTGCAAGACTCCCAGGTACTTCTCAAGTTTTAAATGTTCCTTATAAAGTGATCAAGCACTAAAAGAAGGATAAGGTGTGAGTAGAGGTTAGCATACTTCGAGTTTTCAGTTGCAGTTTGGCAAAATTATATGGAAGTGTTGCATTAATTTTAATGGATAAGTTGAATAAAGAGTTGGCTTTCCTTGAGGAGGGCATCCTTAGGGATTGCATAAAATTGGTAGGATTGAAGGTGGGGTGTAGATAGGATTTATCCATATCCTTGTTCTATGATAGATTTTGTGAAGTATATGATGAGCTTCTTGAGGATGTTGAGTTTCTTAAATTTGACTTCATTGGTTTATTCCTGGAGCTTTGTTTTACTGATTCAACTAGTTGGTCAGATGCTTTGTGGGAAGAGCATTATGCATGTATCAGGGATTGGGTACTTGGTGATGATAGTCTTGAACTTGAGGATGCACTTGGGGTTTTTCTCTTTAGTGCTGATATTGAGAATGATGAAATTTATGAAGGAGATGTGTGAGGTGTTGACACTCTTTCTCGCAGTCATGAAAGTGATGCCTTTTCTCAGTATGGGATAGAAATTTTATGCAGTTAATCAAATGAAGAAGAGGATTGGATTGATGAATATATTACTGATGATTGTATGTCAGAGGAGGGTGTTCTTGTGGATAGTTGTTTACTTCATAGTGAACAAATTTTAGATCTCTTGTCTTGTGAATATCTCAGGTATGCAGTGAGGGATGATTCTGAGTTCCTACATCCAGCACACATTGATTTTGATCGAGAGCATGAGTCAATAGGTTTTGACTTTGACATGTGTGCCTCTGATTCTTTTGCTGCCCCCACATTACTAGATAGCAACCAGGGTGCTCCTATTTTTGATGATATTTTTTTATGAAAGTTCCCCTCATGTAATGACCCTACAGAAGAAGAGGTAGAACGACATTATAGTGTATTTTCCTATCATCAAGATTGTAGTGATGAAAAATTTCCTTGTTCATATCCTTTTCCTTATTTTGCCAAGTATGATACTGAGTGTGACAATGTTGAGGACCCAGTCTTCAATAGTTGGGACAGAAATTCTTTTGGTGAAAATGATGATGCAATGTTCCCCTGTTATAGAAGCTTTAAAGAAGATCTTCACTTGGTTCATGATGCAGTCAGGGAGGACACCAGGGAGGAACCAAGTTGCTTAGTGGTTGAAGCAATGTGTGAAGGTAAATCTGAGGATACAAGTCCTTTTTAGCCAGGTAACTCTAATGTAATGCATGGTAATCAATATTCTATATTTTTTGATGCATTACTAGATCAAATTTTTGCTTCCAGTCAATAGGGAGAAGTAAATGATGTTCCCTACTTCTTGGAATATGAATGTGAGTATGATGGTTGTGACTGGAACAACATGGGTAGTGACCAGCATAGTTTCATTCTTCAGCCCATGAATATTCATATATGTTTGCAGCAAGGTGGTCATGAAATTTTTAGGTGGCTGGTTGCATATGTGGATGAAAATAAAATGTTTGATGCAACAGGGTTTCTGATTTTCTTTGGGTGGCCCGGGGCCACTTTGTAAAGTTTTGATCTTGTAAATTTTGTAAATATTCTTCCCTTTCTCCTGTGTGGTTTTCCTTCCTGTTCCCTACATTTTTTAAGGTTCCTTGTTTTGTCTAGTTGTTGGTCTACTCTCCCAGTGATTTTGAATCTTTGTCATGCCTGCAAGAGCCATGCATCCCCAACTAGAGCCACTGTTAGTCTATTTTCCTATCATTGCAAAATCTTATGAAAATGGCCTATTTCCTTGCAAGTTTCCTTATAGTGCCCTTAGCCCTGTGTTCTCTAATATTTCACCTTGCTCTAGGCCAAATTGCATGTGCTGAATTGCCAAATCGAGAAAGTTATTCAAGTTTTAAAGTCTGCTGGAAATAATTTTAAAATCTACCACAGTGTCAAAAACCCACAGTGTTTTTGAAAATTCATGATGTTTTCGGTATGTTTGAAAACCTTCATTATTTTTGACCTTGTGCCTTCTAGCTTTGGTATGCTTATCTTTTGGTTTGCATGGAAACTCTATGTGTTTTCGATCTTTCACTGTGTCAAGCCTTGTGTGTTTTTTATCTTTTCCATCGAAAACCCTGTGTGTTTTTGACCTCACAGTTTCCTGTTTGCTGGTGTTCCCTAACTATGCAAGTGTGATGGGTGGTGGGCTTGGGTTTTCAAAGTCTCTTCTTGATTGGTTGTCACATGGCTTCTTGTCATACTTTTTTGACATGCGATCATGCAACCGCTTGCCACCTGTCCGTGTGGGTCTAGTTCTTCCTGTTGTTCTACTTGGCTGGCGGTTAGGTCTTCATTCCGTGACTTGGCAACTTGTGGTTATCTCCTGGTCACTAGTTTCTAGCGGTTAATCCCTTAGCATTTAGTGACCTGGCGGGTGGTCTATTTCTCTTTAGTCGTGCAATCTCTTCATTCTTGATGGTTAGTGGCTAGCATCTCATGACCTGGCAGGTAGTTAGTCACGTAGTCACTGAATGCTTAGGGGTTGGTTCGTAGGTCCCCAATTCTTTTCATTTCCTAGTGTCAAAGATTGAAGATCTATGGTCAATGTTTGATTGCATGAAATATTCTCACCCCATGCGATCATGCACCCACCGTCTGATTGGGTGCCGATGGGTTTGGTGATGTGGGCCTGCTGTCAGTGGTGGTGATGTGGCGGTCTTTGGTTGGCTGTTGCATGATCACATAGCCCAATTTTTGGCTATGCGATCATGTGACCAGTCAACATGTGTCCCTAAGGCCCGGTGGCAGGTGGTAGTATGGCATCTACGGTGCTGACGTGTTGAGTTTTGATTGGTTGCCAGTATGCCCGGTGGCAGGGGGTTTATGGTGGGACCCGTGTTTGTAGTGCCCAAGCATTTTTTGCATTAGGTAGTGAATGCTAATGGTTAGTCGCATGTTCGCATAGCCTTTTTCAAGGCTATGTGATCATGCGACTGGTGTTTTGCATTAAGACTTAGCGACGGTTGTTGTGCTGGTAGTTTCAAATTGCAGGTTGTCGCATGTTTGCATAGCTCATCTTCGGGCTATGCGATCATGCGACTAATCACCTGACAACGTGCTTGTGAAGTTAGGGTGGGTCCACTGTGCGGGTCTTGCCTATGTGCTCAATTTTGATTGGTCAGCGATTGGCGGTGGGTTCGAGGACTTCTCAAGGTGGTTTGCAGTCGACATTGGGTGGTTAAGAAGCCATGGTCGCATGATCGCAAAGGTTAGTTTGGTGCCTTGCGATCATGCGACCAAGCACATATATAGCTCGGTTTCCTATGGTGGTGAAGTTCAAGACCATGTGATGGTGCGACAAAGGGAAAATAGTTAAAGAGCATAAAGCCCGTGAAATGCAAGGTGACCGTTGCTTTTCAAATTCAATTCTTGCAGAGAGTTTTTGCGATAGGAAGTACCAAAATTTATAGTTTTTTCGGTGCATTTTGATTGGTTTGGTGGCGCTAGTGGTTGCAAAGTGGTCCAAAGGCCTGTTACTTGTTTGCAAAGACTTTTATGTTGTATGAAGGACTATTTTGATGCTCGTAATTATAGATTTTGTCTAAGATTTTTCTCTCTCTAGATTGCTTGGTTTCCTGCCCTTGTAGTAAATTTTGATGTAATTTTGATTGGTGTGGTGGGTGAAACCCTAGCATTAGTTGTCTGTAGCTTGTTGCGACCTGTTATGGGTTTCCAAGGTAGCTAATGGTATAAAGTGTCAAATTTTTGACTTGTCCAGGGTTTTGAATTTTTGTCAGTTCTAGTGGTTCCAGTTTAGATTTCCTTTCTTGTTCCAGTGAAGGGTCCTTTTCCTATAGATTTTTCTCTTCTCTTTGCATATAGGGTGTTCTTCTTCCATTGCTAGTTCAGAGAATATAGTGCATATTGTAATAGAGTTGTCTTATGTATGAGAAGTTAATATACTCTTACTTTTGTCAAGCTATCTCCATTTGAATTCTGAACCCATTAGTCATGCATCAAGGATGTTTGGTTTTTCTACTTTGCATTGCCTAAGAGCTTGTGGGTGGTGTTGTCTTCGTAGAGATAACTAGTTTAGGGTTAGTATTCATATATGTATGAGCTAAAATATCAAGGATAGGTCATGCTTGTCTTCCAGTGGATGCTGGTTAATTTATTATCTATTCATAGGTCTCTTCTAAGGGGAGGGTCAAAATCCTTTGATGGGTAATAACATATTTGAAAGCACAGGTGGGAACTAAGTTGAGGTTGGGTCATGGTGTGTGATTGATGTCAGACATCAACACATTGATTATATTGTTTTCTTGTTTCATAGCTATCCTTTGCAATATTGTATTTGACTCTATGGCCTAATGGACAAGGCACTAGTCTATGAAAGACTTAGGGTATCTCAGGGGTCCCTTCAAGCTCCATTCAAATCATTTCTCATGAGCTCCACCCTTTCCCTTTCTTATTGTTAGGATAGGTCTCTAGCTTTCAGTCTCATTCAATGCAAGTAGGGCTATTGCATGAGACTTTCTATCATTAGGATACAAGATACCTATAGGAGATTGATTTCTATTCCACATTAATCTATTTATAGGCCTTTGGTTTGTCATGAGGTGTCTTGAATGTGTAGATAAGGCAATACCCACCTGAGTGATGTGGAGCTCAAAGGAGGATGTTCTCTATCCTCATCAATTGGATTGTTTCCTTGTCAAACTTGAGTGTCTAACTGAGATCTAAGCCCAACTATTTGATTCAGGTTTGGTCCTACAAGGAAAAGAACCAACAACCAGTCAGAAGTTAGGTAGATCTTGGCTGTAAACTCCCTTGAAAGACATATAGAAAATAATGGAGGGAGATCTATGATGTATATATCAAGGAGGATGGAAAAATTAGGACTAGCATGCAGGATTAGACTAGTTTCCTTAGCCACAGCTATAGTATTGACTGAGGATCCATCAAGTTGTGTGACCTTTTTTTTGAAGGGTTCATATTTTAGTCCTAATTGGTCAACTACTTTCTTGGGCATCACAGTGCTAGTAGCTCCACTATCTACCATACAATTATGTACTAGAGATTTTTCAATGATTAAAGATACATAAAATGGAGGTGGATTTGAGTTCCTACCTTATGTGGCATTTCCTTTGGAGTTGCTACTTGGAGCTCCCTTTTCTTGATCAATGTTAACTAACACTAGCTTTGCAGCTTCTCTTGCAGATTGAGGAGTTGCTACCTCTGTCATGGCCTTCTTCAAAATTTTAGGCTATCCTAGAAGAGCCAAAGAGTCCCACATGGACATGGTGACATTCACCTTCTTCATGTTGTCTACAATGTTAAAAGGTGTCATAGTGTGTACACTTTGTTGTGCTTTTACTATGATGGGCTCCACTTCCTTCATAATTTGGCCTTCCTTACTTGTAATGGCAGGAGCCTCCTTAGGTGTGATGGGAGTGGCTTGTTACAGTGGCTCTGTAGATGTAGTGGCCTTGGAATTAGAATCTTCTCTCTCCATGTCTTGAGCTCTCCTTTTTGCTCTTGTATAAGCAACAAAAGTAGCTTCATCGTTGACTCCATTGAAGTCTGGTTGCTCCCAATTAAAAAGAGTAGTCTCATTTTCTTGTGATTCTTGTTGAGGAACTGACACAGTAGATGAAGACTCTAATTGAGCTTGTGAGGCACTTTGAACCATTAGAGCTTGGTTCATCCATCCTTTTGAACATGTAGCTTGATTATGAGGCTGATTACAAGGAAAACACCATTCATTATCCCTAGCCATGTTGTTTTGACTAGGAACCATATCCCTCACTGGATTCACAAAATTTAGAGGTGTAGGGTTATATGGTTGGAATGGTCTCTGATTAAAAGTTTGTCTTTGTCCTTGATACCCTCCTTGGTATGGTGGCCTATTTTATTGATAAGGCTGTCGTTGATTTTGATATTGCTGATTAGGACCTTGGCCTTGTGACTAAAATGGTGGTCTGATTCCTTGACCCTGCTTCTTTAGATTTTTAACCTCTTTAGTCAAGGTCTGCAACAAGTTTGTCATTTCTTGCTGACTACTTTGTTGGCTATTCTTTATTTCTTGTAGCTCTTGAGAGAAACTAGCTATTAGCTCTTGACCACTAGTACTAGCCTGAGGTGCTAATATGGTGGGAATAGGGGTAAATGGGAGTACTTGTGCAGGTGCAATGGGTTGAAGGCTAGGGAAGATAGGCATTGGGGGCCTTCTAGCAATCATGCCTACTTGAATCAAATAATTTTCAGCCCTGATAGCTATGTCAAAAGCTTAGGGTAAGGAAGTACCACCCATAGACTGGATCATGATAGAAATTTGACCATTTAGACTTTGCAAGTAATATAGAAAAGCATGGTCAGCTAATGGCCTTACTAATACTTGGATTCTATTCCATGTTTTGAGGAATCTACTATTGTAATCTGTCATTTGTTCTTGAGGGTCACTCTTAATAGTTGTTAACTGCTCTACCAGAGACAAATTATCTAATTTATCCTCAAAGTGCTTACTTAATGCATCCCCTAATTTATCCCATGAAGTAATGGAACCAACAGTTAGAGTTCTAAACCATTCAAGAGCTTTAACTTTTAGAGAGGCTGCTAATAATTTTGTGGCCATGTCTTCTTGAGTAATATTGTGTATGCTACAGATGGTGGTCACATCTCTTATGTGTTCAAAAGTAGTTGTCTGCCCTTCACCTATAAAATTAGGTATACTCTTTAGTGCCACCAAGGGCACATCATGATGTTGAGAAAATTTTAATGGGATACCTTGATTGAAAGGTGCAAATGGAAATGGCCTAGCCATTGTAGGAGTTGGAATTTGAAGATTGACAACTATATGATTTGTATTTGATGCTAGATTTGAATCCTCTTCTAGATCTCTGGTCAGAGATCTGCCTCTCCTTCTGGAAAGAAAGGGAAAAGGTCTCCTTTCTAAAGTATCAGGGGGTGTAGACTGAACTCTCCTTATAGGGGATGTTCTTTGACTTGACCTGCCTTTGTGACTTCTTCTTAAGGACAACTCTAAAAAATTAGTGGGCTTTGAGCTCCTAGTCTCAATCTTTCTCATAAACCTTGAACAAGGCTAGCCCTGATCTTTGAAATCAGTGGAGTCACCAGATACACTTGATAGAACAACTTTTACAAGCCTATATCATATAATTTGCATATCAGAGATAACATAACTTGAATTTGAATAAACTTCTTGTCCCACCGGGCGTGCCAGAATTGTTATACACTAAGTTTGCACCTTTTTCTCAAGCTCTCGTAGTCTTGATAACCTAGTATAACATGGGAATCATCTCTAGGTTGTGGGACCTATGCTAACTAAGATGAGACCTCTAGGTTCTAGGCTGGTTCCTCTTGGATAATCACCTTAATTTTCTTTTAGACATGAAAGTAAACTTTGGAGGGAAAGGGATAGAAAGAATACTTGGAAAGGGAAATGACTGAAAGCAAACTACCTACTAGGTGATACACCAAAATTAGGGTTTGGATCTCAGTATTGAGGAATAGAACCAATGAAAAGCTCAAGTCTAGTAGGTCGCAACTTACTGAATAGGCTTGCATAAGTGTTTCATAGGAGGGTCTGAACATAAGACACAACCTATGACCTGTAAATAGACATTCACTTCTGCAACTCAGTGTAGGATTGAGACAAGACTGTTAGGGGGCTGAAGTATACCCACAAAAACATCTAAATTAGATCAAACACAATAACATACAAAATTAAAAAAAGCAAGAGGGATCAGGAACCCTAAGATATCACTAAAAATATCATATACTTTAATCCAATAATAGATAACTCAAACAAGGATGCATAGGGACATGAAGAATTGTCACAAAATACCTCTGCAATGTTTTAATCATCAATGGGAGAAATACAACTATATAATCCAGAGGGTAGAAATGACACCATAGATGACCCTTAAGAAAGGATGAATTTCTTCTACAATTGTCCAACTCTGAGCACTAAGGCTCCAAAAAATACAACATATACATCCCCCTAAACAAGCGGGAGAAAAACCTAACTAGAGTTTTCGTGGATTTTTTATTAAAATAATATTCAAACCTTGACTGCCATAAAATGTGATCATAAATACATCTCTATAATACCATGGCCAATCAGATATTATGTGCCCATCTCTGTACTGTATCAACTCGCGAATAAGTAACCTGGATCCATCAACTTTCCTACACAAAGTCTTGCCATGAATGCATAATTGGTACCTTTCTGAGACAAGAAATGACCCATGACGGCCACCCAGACTTCCTCATCATCCTCCTTTAACTAAAAATGTCCTGGAGACATAAATTATCTGAGCTACCTCACCACTCGCGGCCTGCAAATCGAACACTGGCAAAAAACCTTCCTAGACACATTCAAATTTGAATTGCAATGGCTAGCCGGTCATTTTAAAATGTGACTATTGATGAGAAACCCTACCTAAAAATTGAATGACTATAATGCGCTAAGAAAACAACTTAAAACCCCCCTCTGACAAGTCAAATGCCACCATGGAAGTTAGCGACCAATAAGAAGCGAGCAAATTGACATGTCGGCATATTTGGACCCACCTTGACCTTCCTCTCCTTTAAGTCATTCAGCGACTGCGTGACTGAAGACCCTTTTCTCATTTGTGAAGTCTTTTCCTTAACCTTGGTCTGGTCAGGTGATTCAGTGAACAAGGCTTTTCACTAAATCACTGGGTCTTCTATCTTACCCGGTTCCATTAAGCGAATGGAAGAAATCCCTTTAATCATTGAATCGCTTAATACTTCATTAACCCTGGGCCCAGGCTACCACATGGCATTTCTTTATTCATTTCAGCCACTCCATTAGTGAACACCTCAGCACTTCTAACAATGGACCTACTTAAGAGAAGATTCTAATCTGACAGCTGGTGCAAGATCTCATACCCTTCGAATATTCCTTGTGCTTTTACGCTATCCGTAGATCCAGTCAAGTCAGAACACCACTAACACATCAGTCCACTTGGAAGTCCTCATCAACACATGACAACCAATCATATATGAGAAAGTCAACAACACACGGCACTAGTCCCACTTCACATTCATCTTTACTTCGGCTAATGAAGATTGAGCACGTCACCCTAGCCTAGCACTGGACCCACTAATAGGACCTGAACACTTGGAAAATTGAATGGCAGGCATAAGATCACATGTGTCAGAAAACCTCCTCATGAAGATATGCCAGTGCTTCACACTTGGAAGATCTAACAGTTGTCACAAGATCACATGTGTCAAAAATACCCCTTGTGATTTCATGACAACCGTCAGATCTTCCTGACTGGGACCCCACATTTCTTAGACTACCAAAGGACTTAGCGATTATGTGACCAAGGGGAAGTTAGTTGTTTTTCTGGGTCATCAGATGTTAAGACTTAACCGCCAAGAATTACACAACTAAGAGGAATGCTGTAGTCGCTGAATCATCGAAAGGAAAAGATAACCGCTAGAAGACTTAGAGAACTGGCGACCGAAGGAAATTAAAGTGCACATGGGTATTGAGGAGTTTTAAGTGATCAAAAAAGTAATGACCAAATAGAACATGGTCTAGGGTCTCTTAGGGTTTTTTGAACACCAATGGTTACTTTTATGAATTTTTTGACCTGCAGACCAGAGAGTTAGAAAGCTTGCAGAGACCAGAGAATAGGACATAAGGCTATGAAATTTTCTGAGGTGCTTGGTAGGGTAAAAATAGAGACCTATGGATGGATTTCAGCCAAATTTTTATGCATATGAAAATTGGGGTAACATTTACCCTATGTGCATATGCAGATGGTGATTGGGGACATAGTGTTGATGAGAAGAAAAGCACCAAGGGTGGAGCCTTTTTTCTTGGAGGAAGATTAGTTTCTTGCCTAAGAAAGAAGAAGAATTATATTTCAGAGAGCATGACAGAAGTAGAGTATGTAGCAACAGAAAACAATTGTAACCAAATAATTTGGATGAAGTAGATGCTAAAGAATATTGGAATTAGGTTTGTTGAGCCTGTTGTCATACATTGAGACAACACCAGTATAGTTAGTATGTCTAAGAATCTTATTTTACATTCTAAGACTAAGCATATAGAGATCAAGTATCATGTTGTAAGAGAGAAAATTGCTGAAAAAGAAGTCAGACTAGAGTACATAAGCACAAAGGAAGAGATAGCAGACATATTTACAAAGCCTTTGCCTAAGGATACATTTGAGTATCTAAAAGGTATGCTTGGGTTATGCCCCAACCTAGTTTTGAGTAATGATGTAGTTGGTTGCATCCATCAAGTGGTATATGAGCCCTATCTTTCTTCTAGATTAGATGTTGGTACTTCCTCTATGGGGGAGTATGTGAGTTGAGTCATGAGGACTCTTGTGAATGTATTTTTATGAACAGTGTCTATGGACATTGAGCTGTTGTTGACATAGTGATGAAATTTTTGTCATTGATGTCAATGGGGGAGAAGTGTACATGAAAAACCACTTGTACCATCTATTGGAGAGAACTGAATAGGATAACGAAGCAAGATTTGAAAATGTTTGTCAGAGTAGCAGTATTGGATTTTTGGAACATTGGATATTTTTTTATCTATGTTTCCATCAATGCCAATGGGGGAGATTGTTAGGAATGAATACTAGATGTTGGAAGTCATTCTATAGCATTTTTTGTTGCATTCATGACTATGATTGTCATTGATGTCAACACAGTGATCTTCTAGAGACTAGCAGAGAAGCGGATAGTGTTTTGATTAGCGCACTTGGGATATTGTAGTTGGAGCTATGTGATGTTGAGGTTATATTCTTTGATATGTTATTTTTCTATGGTTAAGAGTGTAGACATAAATTTATTTATTCATAGAAGTTATGACCATTTTGGTGGAAGCAGTACTCAGGTAGTGTTCCTGAGTAGCGGTTTGTGGAAATCAGATGATATCTCCTAATCGGGATGGAATCTAGTTTTGCACAGTTAAAGGGAAGGTTGAGACACATTGATATTGACATGGTTCATAGTGCAAACTTTGATGTCACATGAGTGAAGAGTTATTATATCTGGAAGCTAACAGTTTTGTGTAATTTTGATGTAGCATGTAGAAACTTTTATTTTATATTTGTGTACCGACTCATTTGTAAGTATTTGAGTGTGGTATAAAGGAAGGAATGTTTTTTCCTTATTTGAATGTAGTAGTAGTGATAGTAATATGAAAGAAGTGTGAGCATGGTATGGTTGAATGCAAATGTAAGCATGGAGTGAAGAAAAGAGCTAATGAAGTTGTGAAAGCGAAATTGTGAAGGAAGATATGCGAAGTACAAAGATCTGGAATTGAGATCTAGTGTAGCAGTGAGTGTGGTTTGGCATAGTAAGTAGGTAACATATTTCATATTATTCTACTGAATAATATTAAGGTCATTTGGACAGTGTGTTCAATGATCTTACCCTGAAGCTGTTTGGGCAGTGGGTCCTTCTGTCTTCCATAACTCCTAACAGGGTTAGAATCTTTTAACAGGGATTCAAAATCTCCTAATAGGGATTCATATGTACTGAATGTGTTTCATAAGAATCCTAACAGAGTCCATCCTTTCACAAGGAATATTTATATTAGTGCATCTTTTGTGGGCATCATTCCCATCGGGGTTTACTCTTTGATCAAGAGGTTCCCTAGTCAACATATCTTGTGTTATTGTGTCATTGTGTATGAATATCTTTCTATGGTTGGTAATTACATTGCTTACATGGTTGAATTCTATTGAAGTTGATAAAGGTTATAATTATCTGATAACTGATTCACCCCCCCCCCCCCCCCCCCCCACTCTTAGTTATCTTCGTGGACTTTACTTTCTAACAAAGCCTTTATCATGGTACAACTCTTAGATTAGAGTTATGAAATCCTTTATCAAGGTAGGGGTGAACCCACATTAGTGGATTACACTTTTTTGCATGAATGGACACTAAACTCTACATTTTGAGAAAAAAATTTCATGTTTGGATGCATATCGTCATTAAACCATTTGAAATCAGAAGATTAAGTAAATTAGAGTCTTTTGGGATTTTCTATCTAGATTCTAATTATATTTTTTATTTTTAGTTTTGAATTGATTTGAATGGTTTTTTTCTTTCTCCCATGAAAACTAGTATGTTGCTGAAAATGTCATTTTCAAAGAGTTATATGGTTTTCATAGAGAATAACTTTTTTTCAAAAATATATATCAATGTGCTTCTTTCAAATTTATTTTTTAACATCCATACGAAGGGCATGCAATTGGTTTCACAATATTATCATCATTATTTCATATTTTATTAACATTTGAATTTGACTAAACCATAATTTTGACATACCTTGACTACGTAGCTTATAACTTGTTGTGTATTTATCTAATTTCCTTTTTTTTAATAGAAAGTAGACTCAAAGATGGAGGAAACAATTATTATTATTTTTTTAAATTCTCTTTCCTACTATTTTTCATTGAACGTCAAACTCAAATGTTTATATTTTATAAAAAATCTACATCCGATTAACATAAAAAAACATATATACATAATAAATAAAAAAATTGTCTAACCTATTATCGTTAGAAATATCATGCCGAGTACTTCTATGAAAAAGGACATGTCCTTATTGTTCCATTTGACCCCTGTGCTTGAGCCCCGAAGCCATTCAAAATTTTATCAATCTCTACAAATTGCTCTTACTCAATGAATTTTGATAGAAAGTACTTTCTATTCAAAGTAATTTACATCAAACTATGCAAACTACCCTTACTCAGGGACTTTTGATATAAATTACTTTCAATGAAAAGTATCTAGTTTCGATAGAAAATATCTAGTTTCAATAGAAAGTACAAGTTCTATCAAAAGTATGTGAGTAAATCTAGGATTTCATGATTTTCAGGATGGATTCCTTCCTCTGAAAAATTATAAGTGCTATTGTGGGCTCACCCATAGACTTAATTATTCCTTCGACTCTTAATAGGGTTAGTACTCTTAAGAGGGTAAGATATCAAAAAGAGCTAACATTGTATCTCTAACCAAGAAAGCTTTTTACAGTAGTAGCGAAGTGTTTTGGCTGTCATCCCTAATATAGTTTTTATCCTCTAACAAGGATTCTTGTGATACCCAAATAATGGTGTTATGAGTTGTGTGTTATGATATTTTTTTATGTATTTTATTTTATTACATGCAAAGTTAGTAATTCGGTGAATGGTTATAAAGTTAGTTAAAAGTTTTTGGAGTACTGATTCACTTCTCGCCTCTCAGCACTTAACTTTCCACAATTAATCCAACATAACAATTAGAATAGTGATATTTCTATCTCCTACTTATCAATGTAATTAAATTGTTTGTGTGCAATTCAATCTCTAGGTTAGTAATTATTGTGTCTCAAATTTTCATATATTAGGTCCAAACCATTTTCAACGTGCATGATAAGAAATAAAAATAATGGAACATGTTCATTTTTTATTCAGAATTAAAAGTAGTTCAACAAACAATGACCATATTTGCAAGTCAACCTATTGATCTTGGGAATAAAATGAAGAGAACCATGTCTTAATTTCTTTTGTGGAATTAGGGTGTAGTAAATATTGAATTATCAAGAACCCTCTACAAGCATGCAAGCAAGCCTAATTAATTAATATTTACTTGCTGAAATAATCTATTAGTAAATTTGTGATGGGTAGGAATAGTAAAGTTGTCTGTCGAAAAAACCAAATATATAGGTACTTAAGTGTATGCATGTACATAATAAACTAAAGGTGGTAGTTGTGAAACATGGTCTAACATTAAATTTGATGCAAGACTCTAAAATATTATAGAATTTAGATTAATTAGAGATACATAAAGAACATTAACAAATGTGAGTACTAGTAGTTATAGTAAAAGATTCAAATGAATATTTCACCATTTATTTCAATATTTTGATATAATAATTGATTCCCATATGTATGATATCATTTATATACATTTAATTAAACTTATTTTATAAAAAGAATATATTCATAAAAAGCTAGTTAATTTCAACTGCTCAAAGATGATATGGATGACAAAATTGAGCCCCCCTTTGGGGTTCTCCAGACTGCAAAGGCTACTTCCATGTATTCATTTTGGTTATTGAAATGGGTATTTCAGGAAATAAAGAATTGGAATTTAAAATGTCATTCCATTTATGCTAAAATGGATTCCCTGTAGGAAAGGATGGAGTCTGGTTCGAACACTACAAATGGCAACATGAACAATGACAACGACAAGAAAGTGCAGGAAATAAAAGTTAGAATGGATACGCTGGAGAATGCCATGAAGAAACATATGCAAGATAATAATTTGTTCATGGGTTCTACCACAGATTGCTTTCTGACAATCAAAGCAGACCTGGACACTGGCTCCCCCAGGAAGAAACCTGAGGAGGATGTTGAGGACTTGAAAGAGGAGGGCTCGAGTAAATGTACCAGGTCTGCAAAAAGGAGAAAGATCCAAGAAAGAATCTAGGAGCTCTCCAACTTCAATGCTGCTATAAAGAAGGTCTCTAAGGTGAAGAAGGAAGTGGATGAAACTCGTAAAGAGTTTTCTTAGTGCCCTACATCCCTAGTGCTGGCCTTTTCTTTTTTGGTTCTCCTTGGTTGTTGGTTTTTTGCTGGTGTTTGGTTTTGAGGTTGTTTATGTGGGTTCCAGTTTCTCTTTAGTATGCATAAACACTCAAACTTTTTTTCTCTAACTTGTATGGGGTTATGGGTCCCCTTTAAAACCTATTTTTTCCTACAATCAACATAAAAAGCTAGTTAATGAGTAAATATACTAAGATTACTACTTATATCAAGATCTTGTGAATTTCAATTTGTAGATATTAAAATCTAAATCTATCAAAGAAAGGTTAGATCTTATTGAGAATGATATTGAAATAACTCTAAACGTAGACTAAATAGCTTTTATTTAAGTTTGCAAGAAAATATATTATCATTATTTTAGAATAGACTAGCTGATTATCTCAAAAGTGTTCTAACTAAAAATAATTATTTTTAAAATTAAGTGAACAAATATAATCAAAAGACATATTATTGTTGATTATAAAAAAATGACCATAAGAAATAAAATTAGAGAATAAAAGTTAGATAAAAGCATGAAAAAAAAACTTTTCACCAATATATAAAGTCGACTAGTCTAGATGGCACCACGTAGGATAAATATTTTTGTAATATGTTTTAGTCCTATACAAAAATAAAAATATTTAAGTAAAATGTACCTCAAAATGTCTCTTAATACATAGAAATGAAATAAAAATAATTTAAGTACATGTCTAATTAATAGGAAAGTTGAAACTATATATGTTAACCTATCATATTTCAAAAAAGTGATCAAATGATAAATCACAATATAAAGGAACTATTTGACCAAATCCACATTATGCTAGAAATCTCTCTCCAATAAAACCTATACCTCAAGAAAGAAGAGAAGAATAAATTGTTCACTCTTCAGGGATTAAATTTAGATCAAACCTTTAATTTTGTTTTTCTTCATCACTAATACTATTTTCTTAGTTATAAATTTGAAATTAAAGCTATTAAATAAATGAAATAATTATGTTGTAGTAATTAAAAACATGAGTAGAAATAAAAAAACATAGATCATACAATTTAAATGTAAAATATATGAGCATGAAGTGAATATAATAAAACTATCAATAAAATAAATAAGTAGATTAAAAACACAAGGATACTTTAGGTCTGTTAATATGATTTAGAACAAGAGAGAGGGGGGCTGAATCAGTTGTTCTTAGGTCCTGATGTATAAAACAATCTAAAAAACTTATCCTTAAATCAGATTCAATAACCAAAACAAACTCAGTCATTACTGATTCAATAATAGAAACATACAACAATGCAGTTCACTACCCAACTATAACTTAACTTGTAAAATATAGAAATGTTCAAACCAAAACATTCACACAAGTATTAACACTAAGATTTATAGTGGAAACCCAACTTGGGAAAAACCACTTTGTAACATGCTACTATTATTTTCACTCTTCTAAAGTGAGCTTGGTAAAAAGCCAACCTTGTCAAAGGTTACAATACACACTATCAGGTGTGACCCGGTTAAAGGATTTCAATCACCCTGTTAAAAGTGAGCCTAGTCATAGGACTTACATACACTCAATTAGAATGCAACCTGGTTCAAAGGATTTAACCTATGACTGCTAGGTCAACCTCTGTTAAAAGGATTTTGATTGTTACAATGGTTAGAAAGTAGCAACAATATTTATCAGAAAAATATACAACTCACTTTGAAAATATCAGATCCGATTCTTTACACTAATGCTAGTTTACTAACTTTGAAACTTTTCCATTTCCATCTCTGATCTGCTCGAAACTTTTCTTCAAGCAATCACCACAATTATCCTTTAGCTTTTTCTGCTTATTCAGTCAATAAAACTTTCCTCTTTCAGCATTCTCTTTTCACCCATGTACATACATATCCAAATGCTCAGGTTCCCTTTATACTTTCCTCAATTAGGTTAACTCATCTTTTTCCACTCAATCTCATTCGTAGATCTTAGGGTTAGGTCAAATTCATTGAATCTACCCACTTCATGTTCTTCACCTTCTTTTCTAGAATCATCTCAAATCTCTTAAATATTTACAATAAAATGTTTTACAATGCATTTAATGCTTCCAAACAATCAATAAATAAAGTCAACACATTTTACATAATCCAAGAATTCAACAATGTCGGCTCTAAAATTAAATTCTATTCAAATATAAAATTGTTGATGCTCAGTCAATACTACGATTGTCCACTCGGTCTTCATGTAGAAAGCTCGGTGAATACTAAAATTGTTTCCTTGGCTTACATTGTCTTCCTTGGCAATTAACTATTGTTCGGTCGACACCATAATTTTGCTTGACATATACCAACTTGGTCGACACTAACATTACTCAGCTTAAACATGATTTTTCCATTCTTTGATCGGTCAAGCTTACCAATTTAGTCTTCAGTCTTACTAAGATAAACAATACATTATCTCATCATTGTGCGACATAGTCAAGTACACTTTTTAGTATCAAGATAACTCAACCTTTCCTTAGGTGCTATTATTACCAACCTTGCCTAGCCCCTCAGCAACACTCAAATAGATATAGTACTTTCCTAAGTAGCAACAGTCTTACCAATTAAGGTTTGACATCAATGACAATACAAAAATTGTTTCAATTGCAGTTTCCAACAATCTCCCTCTTTGGCATTGATGGCAACACCATATGATATCACCTGAATAACACATGGATTACCACCCAATCCAAAAACTTATCTGTTCATCAGAGAATTATTTATAATATCCTTAGCTTCATTCTGATTTAAAATCCTATAAGCCTCACTTTTGTGACCATCAAAAGTATTTAGATCTCCCTCTATCCTGATCCTTCATTATAGTTCATCATCCTTATCTTCAGTTTCATCAGTTCATATCCCTCTTATTTTTTAGTATCATGTGTTATCATATCAGTTGATCTCCCTCTTTAACAAAAATGCCAAAGTAGTAACTAAAACATACATCCATCAAATGTAGATAATATCTGTGCAGCTCAATGTTTCTCCCTCTATCATCTTGCTTATGACTAATACCTTGTCTTTGCTTCTTTTCACAACTCTAGGCCAGCCCTAAAGTGTGATAATCTTCTGCATTAATTTTTCAAATTTTTTGCTATAGCAAATTTGATGCAGTGCTCCTAGCTTGTCTAGGTAGCCTCAGTTAGGGGAAGAACCCCTAATTGACTTCTCAAATACTCATGAGCTTCTCTGGGTAAAGCTTTAGTGAATATGTCTGCTAATTGTTCTTTTGTATTCACATATTCCATTCAAACTTCTTTATCTTGTACTAATTCTCTCAAGTAGTGATACTTGATTACAATGTGTTTGGTCTTAGTTGCATCACTGGATTCTTAGAAATATTGATATCACTTATGTTGTCACAGAAAATAACATCAGGTTTAGTGATTTCTTCTTTCATGCCTATCAACAATTGTTTTATCCATACCAAGTTTGAATAGTTTACTACAACAACAACATACTCGGCCTCAGTAGTAGATTGGGAAATGCAATTTTTTTTCTTGCTTGTCCAGGAGACTAATCTCTGTCCAAGAAAGAAAGCTCCACCACTAGTACTCTTTCTGTCATCTACATTTCCTGCCCAATCAACATCTGTATAAACTCTAAGTTCTAATTTGTCATCCTTCTTATAATATAGACCATAGTCAGCAATTCCTTTCAAGTATCTCATAATTCTTTTCATAGCCATCATGTGTGTTGCCTTAGGATTGGCAAAGAATCTTGCCACAATCCCAATAGCTAATGTAATATCTGGTCTACTATGTACAACATACAACAATTTTCCAATCATGGATCTGTATAGAGTCTAATTCACTTCTGCAACATCATCATTCTTAGACAACTTTTGTCCAGTAACCATGGGAGTTCCCACTAGTTTAGCATCTTCCATCCCAAAAATTTTTAGTATTTCATTAACATACTTAGACTGTGTGATGAAAATTCTATTCTTTTGCTGATATACTTGTAAACCAACAAAGAATTTGATCTCACCAAACATACTCATGTCAAATTCAGTTTGCATTTCAATTGAAATTTTTTTACATAATGCATCTTGTCCACCAAAAATAATGTCATCCACAAAATTTTTTGCTAACAGGATACCATTACCTTCTTCATCCTTCATGTACAGATTACTTGCGTCATTTGTTCTTGAAAATCCAATCTATATCAAGTAGTTGTGCAACCTTTCATACCATGCTCTACGAGCTTGCTTCAATCCATATAGTGCTTTGTTTAGTTTGCACACCATGTGTCTTCTATTTGGATCAATGAAACCTTCTGGTTGTTCTATGTAAACTTCTTCTAGTATACCATTAAAAAATTCAGATATGACATCCATTTGATATACCTTGAAATCTTTATAAGAAATATATGCAAGTAGAGTTCTTACTACTTCAAATCTAGCTACAAGGGAAAATGTCTCCCCATAATCTATTCCTTCTTCTTGTGCGTAGCCTTTGCATAGTAGCCTAGCTTTGTTCCTAGTGATTTCACCATTTTCATTCATCTTATTCCGAAACACCCACTTTAATCCTATAAAAAAATTGTTTTCAAGTCTCGGCACCAGAGTCCAAGTATCATTCTTCTCAATCTGATCAATTTATTCATTCATTGCTTGTATCCAGTCTTCATTCTCCAATGCTTCTCTAGTTGTCTTTGGTTCAAATTCACAAAGTAGGCATGTTGGATCCTTAGTCTTACTTCTGGTCTAGATTCCAGTATTTTTGTCTCCAATTATCTGTTCAGGCTTGTGATGTCTTCTTACATATTTTGGCAAAATAGGTTCAGCTATTTTCCCCTCTATTTCATCATGTTCCTCAACAAGATTGTCATATTCAACTTCAGAATGCTCGGCAACCTCTTCTTGATACTCAACAGCATTTTCTTGTAGCTCGGCACTATTTTCCTGATGCTCGACAGCTTATGTCTGTCACTCGGCATTAGGTGCATGTTTGTTATTTGCCTCTTCTTCTTCCTCAATGTACACAAAAGATCTAAAATATTCTGGTTCTCTTTTGCTATCAGCTTCATTTCTTTTTTCATACTCATCAATTTTGACATTCACACTTTCACAATTTTGTTAGTGTTAGTGTTCAAACACTTATAAGCTTTATTTTTTGTGGAGTACCCTAGGAATATGCCTTCATCACTCTTAGCATCAAACTTTCCATTCCTAGTGTCTTTTAATATTTAGCACTTACTTCCAAATATTCTAAAGTATTTAACACTTGGTGCATGCCCATGCCATAATTCATAGGGTGTCAGATTTGTACCTTTCTTGATTTGTACCTGGTTAAGAGTGTAGATAGCAGTGCTTATAGCTTCTTTCCAATATTTATGTACCACCTTCTTTTCAATCAATAATGTCCTTGCACAATCCAATATAGATCTGTTTCTCCTTTCTGCTATACCATTCTCTAGAGGTGTTCTAGGTGTAGACATCTATCTTTTAATTCCTCTATCATTGCAAATAGATGAAATTCATTTGATGTAAATTCTCCACCTCAATCAGATCTAAGACATTTTAGGTTCCTACCTGTCTCCTTTTGAACCTTAGCCAAATACCACTTAAAGAATTAAAAAGCTTCAATTTTTTCTTTTAGAAACATCACATGCATCATTCTAGTATGATCATCAACAAATAAGATAAAGTATCTAGCACCACGGTAACTTTTTACACCCATAGGTCCACAAAGGTCAGTATGAACCAAACCTAAAATCTGTTTAGAAGTAAAGGATTTTCTCTTGAAACTTGACTTTGTCATTTTTCCTAACTAGCATTCCTTGCACATCACATTCTTAGGTTTCTTCAATCTAGGTAGACCTCTTACCTTTTTCTTCTTACTTATCTCTACCAAATTGTCAAAGTTCACATGACATAGCCTTTTATGCCATAACCAAATATCATCAAGTTGTGCAATTAAACATGTTTCTTCAGATAGGTCAAGATAGAACAAATTACCTCTAGTTTGATCTCCACTTCCAATTAGTTCTCTAGTAGCATTAAATATTTTAGCTTGCTTGTGATGAAATTCCACTTGGTAACCAGTTTTGTTAAGCTGAGAAACACTTAACAAATTGTAATTAAGTCCTTCAACCCAATATGAATTTTCACAAGATATCTTATGAGTCAATTTAATCAAAACTTTTCCTCTAATAGGACATGGTGCATCATTACCAAATTTTACACTTTTACCTCTGTAATGATGTAAGGTCTCAAACTTATTTTTGTCACTAGTCATGTGACGTGAACAACCACGATCAATAATCCATTTATCATTCTTGTTCACATAAGATATGAATGCAATTTTCTCATCCTCATCAGATTCATCTTTCATTACCACATAGACTACCTCAATTTCAAAATCATCACTATCAGTGTCAGTTTCTTTTTCAGCAATGTAAAAGATTTCTTACCTTTTCCCTTATAGTCTCTGTTCCATCAGTAGCTTTTATCATCTTTTCTATCTTTGTGTTTTCTTTTCCTTTCATCATCTTTATCCTTCCTATCAGGACATCTAGCAGCTAAATGACCAACTTTATTACATGCAAAACATATAATAGGGAGTTTACCTTTATACTTTCCTTTTCCCTTTCTCAATCTTCTAGCCATAAGAGCTTCTAGATCTTCTAGATCTTCATCAGACGTGTCACTGTCACTTTCACTTTTAATTTCACTTTCACTGATGCATCTTTCTTTTTCTTTCTTTGGCTTGTTCAGAACTAGCTGTGACTTGAAATTAGATTCAACATTTCCAATGCTTCCAACAGTGAAATTATCATAGTTAGAGAGTTCAAAAGCAGTCAGCTTACCAACCAAACTTTTCAAAGTAAGCACATTAGCAGAGTTACATCTAGATTCCTGAATAGCTGAGATCTTAATAGCATATATAGGACGTAGGGTTCTTAGTACTTTCCCAATTATAGTTTCATCATCAATAGCCCCATTTGCTCCTCTAATAGCATTCACAACTTCTTTTATTCTACCACAATATTGTGTAATGTTTTCACCTTCTTGCATTCTCATTTCATCAAACTTACCTCTAAGACTCTTGGCCTTTCCTTTCAACACATTCAAGTCACCACCATAGATCCTTGCAAGAGTGTCCCACATATCCTTCACAGTTGTGGAGTCCTTAATGTCCTCAAATTCTGGATAGCTTAGGGAAGATGCAATCTCCAGCATTGCCTGATTATGTTCTTACTTAGCTCTCATTTCTTCAGTAGTCAAAGGTGCGACAGGTGAGACATAACTGTTCTCAATGTAGTACTTTACAGAGTCACCAATACTGGCCAGATGCAGCTTCATCAAGCTTTTCCATGAGGGGAATTTTTCCTTATTTAGCTTCGGTACCTCCTTCTTATACATCCTGATCATTTGCTTCAAGCCCCTTTAAACTTGATTCTGTCAACACTAATAATAAGCAATAAAGCTCTAATACCAATTGTTAATATGATTTAGAACAAGAGAGAGGGGGGCTGAATCATTTGTTCTCAGGTCCTGATGTATAAAATAATCTCAAAAACTTATCCTTAAATTAGATCCAATAACCAAAACAAACTTGGTCATTACTGATTCAATAGTAGAAACATACAACAATGCAGTTCACTACCCAGCTGTAACTTAACTTGTAAAACATAGCAATGTTCAAACCAAAACATTCACACAAGTATTAACACCAAGATTTATAGTGAAAACCCAATTTTGGAAAAACCACTTTGTAACATGCTACTATTATTTTCACTCTTCTGAAGTGAGCTCGGTAAAAAGCCAACCCTGTCAAAGGTTACAATACACACTGTCAGGTGTGACCCGGTTAAAGGATTTCAATCACCCTGTTAAAAGTGAGCCTAGTCGTGGGACTTGCATACACTCCATTAGAATGCAACCTGGTTCAAAGGATTTAACATATGACTGTTAAGTCAACCTCTGTTAAAAGGATTTTGACTGTTACAATGGTTAGAAAGTAGCGGCAATATTTATTTGAAAAATATACAACTCACCTTGCAAATATTAGATCCAATTCCATACACTAATGCTGGTTTACTGACTTTGAAACTTTTCCATTTCCATCTCTAATCTACTCGAAACTTTTCTTCAAGCAATCACCATAATTCTCCTTCAGTCTTTTCTGCTTATTCAGTCAATAAAACTTTCCTCTTCCAGCATTCTCTTTTCACCCATGTACATACATATCCAAAGCTCAGGTTCCCTTTATACTTTTTCTCAATTAGGTTAACTCATCTTTTGCCACTCAATCTCATTCGTAGATCTTAGGGTTAGGTCAGATTCATTGAATCTACCCGCTTCATGTTCTTTGGCTTCTTTTCTAGAATCATCTCAAATCTCTTAAAGATTTACAATAAAAAAATTTACAATGCATTTAATGCTTCCAAACAATCAATAAATAAAGTTAACATGTTTTACATAATCCAAGAATTCAACAATTTTGGTTCCAAAATTAAATTCTCTTCAAATATAAAATTGTTGTTGCTCGGTCAATACTGTGATTGTCCACTCACTCTTCATGTAGAAAGCTCGGTCAATACTAAAACTATTTCCTTAGCTTACACTATCTTCCTCGGCAATTAACTGTTGTTCAGTCGACACTATAATTTTGCTCGGCATATACCAACTCAGTCGACACTAACATTACTCGGCTTAAACATGATTTTTCCATTCTTTGCTCAGTCAAGCCTACCAGTTTAGTCTTCAGTCTTACTAAGATAAACAATACATTATCTCATCATTGTGCAACACAATCAAGTACACTTTTTAGTATCAAGATAACTCAACCTTTTCTTAGGTGCTATTGTTACCAACCTTACCTATCCCCTCAACAATAGTCGAATAGATATAGTACTTTCCTAAGTAGAAACAGTCTTACAAGTTAAGGTTTGACATCAATGACAATACAACAATTGTTTCAATTGCAATTTCCAACAAGGTCTATATAAACTATCTTAGAGTTGAAGGAGAATTCACTTCTTGTCATAGTACTACCATCACACCTTTATCAATCAGGATAGAACAATAAAATTATTGAAATTAATAGAAAAAATTGGTTAAAATGTTGAGCTTTGAGAACTTCATTATATGATAACAAAGAGAGTTTGCAAGGCATGTGAAAATAAATATGTTGGAAGATAAATGGGTAAAATAAAGAAGTTAAGCCCAAATTCATGGGGAGTTTTCATGACCTTGGAAATTAAGTTAGAAATGTATACATGTTATGAAAAATGTATATGTATTTATATTTAGGAACTTACTCATTGTACACTATGACTAATTCATAGCATTCCTCTTCTTCTTATTTCATTTTTCATTACAACAAAGATAGTCTGTAATCTGCTTCTATATATGATTTTATTAGTATTGGTTGAAGAACTAGGTAGAGGTGCTTGGCCAAATAATAGTATCAGAAACCTAGAGAAATGGACTACCTATTTCAGGATTGGACACCCCAAATGATTCCTAAATGCATTATTTGGTCTCATTTAATTATCAACCAAGTACGTAAACTTGGAATGGCATTTGCAAAGTATATGCTTCAAACCTTCTCTTTCTAAGTCTAAGGAATTCAAATGCTTATGCTTTAGGAAAACTATACTAAAATTGGTAAGCAAATGTATTCTAATCAAAGCAAGAAATTGTAGTTAGGAACTACTCCAACTAACTGTGCTACAGAAATAGGCTACTAATTCTGATATCAGTAGCTCCAGGAACAATAGAGTTCTAATACATATAAATGAATAGGAAAATGAACTCTACACTAACAGAATAATTCACTCATCAAGTGGGCCCCCTGGAATGAGTGAATGAGAAGTACAATCAAGAAAAAAGATGCAAACTTGAACTAAACATTCTATTCATCCATAAAATGGTTACACTTGATTGAAATAGTATGCAAGAGTTCTATTAAAAACCAATTTGTTCAACTAACTCCAAAAGAGTCACAACAGTCAATTATTTAAAAGGAGGCTACAACTATCTCCTAAATCTACAATCACTTCATAAATGAGGATTGGTTACAACTCATAAAGTTTCACAATAGAAACATTATTAACCATGAATAATCTTGGAATATAGCGCACACTAAATCTACACATTGCATGCAACAGAAAGTATTGACTTGCTTGCAAAGATTTTGCAATCTGCGGTTGGCTTTGATGACTACCACGCTAGTATGTTGGTCTTTGAATATCCATATTCAACTCCTGTAGAATAATCAATGCACACACATCCAAGCATATACATATATATCCACATCATCAATATTAGGAAAAGGTGTAAGTCTTAATTATCACTCTTGCAAATCCTATAGCTACATGAGGTAACTACCCAAAACATAGCTTAGGCAAGGAAACATCCATTAACATGTATAGCTATTATATTCACCATTCCTATCCATGAATTTAAGAAGATATTATGTCTTTAGAAGTATCCACATTTCCATCTTATGTTCACAAACATATATAACATATACATAGAAACTAGAAGTTCATATGCTTAAAACTGTAAATTCATGTCTATGTGCAATAAAGTTGTTCTAGAAAGAGGATAAAAAGCACCGAGAAAGATGGCTATTTTATAAGCCCATCATTCCCCCAAACTGAACTATTGCTGGTCCCCAGTAATCATGAAGTTCTGAATCCTAGCACGGACCCTCAAATCACTAACTATTCTCTGCTTAGACTCATCATGAACATAATCAAAGTATCCATGAGTTTCTTTGAGTCTTTCCCATCACTGGGCTTCATTGGCCATGTCATAATCTACTACACTATCATTCATTGCTAGCAATGGATGTAGGAAGAGTGAAGGCTTAAACCTTAATGGAAACCAACGGTTAAGGAGTGTCCTTCCCAAGATAATGCACCATGGCACTCTTCTTGTAGCAAGGGTTAGATTCTATGGTGAGTGAGGTTCCCTTGACTTTAGATCATGTGACATCCTTATCCACCTCTTTCTGGAGGCACTGATTTCTATGGCAACATCTTGTGAGGAATGCTGGTCCCAGTCTACAAAATATTGCTCTCGTATTGGATAGATCTTATTGGCTCCACTAGTGTTTGCTATGATAGAAAGCCAGTCAAAATATGTCCACCTAGAGTGCTGAACTTTAGGCCTCATCATCAAAGGAGCTGACATTTCTTTATCTCTATATGGCACAACATGATGTTCCCTACTCATCTCATTCTACATCCATGACATAACTTCTCTTAACTACGCATCCCCTACATAGAGGAGTGAATTCTATGCTGTGTCATCAGGAACTGCTAGGTTATGTAACTACAATTCACACAATAGGTTTTTCAGAGTCATTGGAGTAGACTGAAAGGCATAGTAAAATTCATGGGGAGTTGATATGGAAGGATTGAGGCCTTCTAAAATTCTTGTTAATTTGAAATTAACAAGTTTCTCATTAAGGAATAATGCATACACCGAAGATGGTGATCTGCATTCCATCAGCTCTGGAATTAATCCTGTAATCTGAGCAATCCTCCATTTCAATATCTCAATCTCATATGATTTCTACTCCAACTGAGAATCCTACTCACTAATGAATCATTTCAATTTTTCCTTTTCTAATTTACATTGTGTCTTTTCCCATAACAACTGTTGGTATAAGTTTATCCCTATAGCAAGGGGTGTAGACAAATCTAGTGGGGGTAAAGGTTCCCGATTGAGTATATCCACCCTTCTAGATGGAAAGTGAGGAGTTTTAATTGTTTTCTTTGGTGCAGAGGACTTCCCCTTCCACAAAACAATTGTCTTTATTACATTGCTTTCCTCACTAACATCAGCTTCTACCTTAGCCAGCATTTCTAACCTATCCTGACTGGTTTGCTCGGGTACTTCTTCAATAATTTTAGTCCCAAAGTCAAGGGTTTCTTCTAAATTCATACTAACATCTGGCTCAGTAGAATTATCTACAAATTCCTTTGTGCCTTCAGAGTCCTTGTCACTATCAATCAGTATGTAGTTAACTCCAGGATTAACCTCTATTTATGGACTCTACTCTCTCAATATAGTGTCACTGGCTACAGTTTGATAAAACAATTCCTTAGAAGACAAATTTTCCAAAGACTCATTTTATACAGATTCATGCTCTATGGATTCAGAAGACTCAAGGTTAATAATAGGAACATAAGCTTCATCATCTTTCTCAGAAAGCCTTCTACTTCTCCTCATAGGGGGTATGGATGAGCTTGGAGGACTCTTCCATTTCTTTCTTTTAGTGACTACCTCCTCTGCAACTACTTTAGGAGGGTTTTTAGAATTCTCCTCCCTAGGGGAATGTAGGGTTTCTTCCACATTATTAGTATTATCACTAGGCTGAGGTTCTAATATTTCCTATTCTGGCTCTATTATTTTACCCTTATCTTTCCTAGATGTAGACCTAGTCCTTACAAACGGTGAAGATTCAAGAATATTGGAAGCTTCCATACTATTTTTTTCTTCCTCTGAGAAGTAGAGGCTACATCACTGAAAGTTCTTTTTCTAGGTGACCTAGAAATGGAAGGAGAGGCTTTAGGATCATTCTCAATTCTTTAAACAATTTTACGAACCCTAGAGGATTTTTTCTCTCTCCGACCAACACCATGACCTCTAGGGCTGACTACTCTAGGTTCAACCTCATTCATTTGCAAAAATTCTTCCCATGTCCCAACCTTTTGTCTATTCAATTCCCTTTCTACAATTAATTTTATTAAGCAATGATGTGAAATAGACTGGTTGCTTCCTGACTGGAGTAATAAAGCTTTCTTTTCATAATGTTAAATAGGAAGCTAGGAAGATTTACCAGTCTATTGTTGTGCCGAAGATGACTAAGAATTTTGAAATGCAAAGCATGCAAATACTTGTAGCGTCCCTCATAGGTGAAGTACTCAATAAAAAATGCAGCAGGCTGAATGAACTCTAGAGGCAAAGATAATCACCAAGTTCCTTGCTTCTTATTGATATCTAACTGAGGATCATGGTGCAAAGTGAACTGTGCTCTCGCTGAACGTAGTTCAAAATCTTTCACCCATTGTTCACCTTCTTGTGGCAAACCAGTCACTTCAGCTACTACATCTTCTGTTAATTCAATCTTCAAGCCTTTGACTTCTACAAATCTATCCTTCAAGGTAGATAAAAATTATAGAGCGACTTCCTCATTAAAACCTTTAAGGCTTAAACAATAATCCAGCAATCCTCTCCTTCTAAACATTTCACAATTCGACACATCGTCTAGCAAAACCTTGTGATCCATTGGCTCATGCTATTGAAGGTCACCTCCCATTGCTACTCTCAAACAAATTTTGAATTTGTAGAACTACAATTCCCACAAAGCTTGAGAATGGAAAGTCACAGACCTCAATGCATTATAGAACAAGATGTTGCAGAAGAAAAGGTGGGGTACAAACTGTAACTTGATTCATAGAATTAAAGATTTTTGTATGAAATCTAATGATATAAGTTTTTCATAACATCTCATAATAGCTCGTGTGTGCCAAGGCTACCACCCCGAACACATCGTGACATATCATTAGAAATCAAGATCAAACTTTAATATCTTTAATTCACTTTAAATGTGATGATGCAATCACAAGAGGACAGATCATAAAGTCATGTCGTAGACACAATTCAAAGACAAGAACTTTAATTTTACATGCTAATTTGAAATTTTGAAAATAGAATAGTTCCGCCCCCGCAACTAAGTAATGGCATGGGTCCCACTAGGCCAATTTAAGCAAGAGTGAAAAATTAAAACAACACAAAATCCTAAAAATTAATGAATAAAAATAATATATGTATGAGTATATGTGGCATGAACTTGGAGGCGCTGCAAGAAGAGTTGCTCAAAAAAAGTGCACCTGCATAATTGAAGTGATGGGATGGGGTGAATGGGTGGAAAAGAGAGAAGGTGAGATGAAAAAATTATTATGGAGAAATTATTCCACAAAATGTGAAATATTTATTATGGTGTTCTTGAATGGAATCAAGAATTGACAGAAGCCTAGGTGGAAGACCTAGATTCTTTGGCTATAGGATCGCTTGCTTGAGTTGTGCTCTGGAACTGCTTCATGAACTCATCACAGATAATAGGTTTGTGGTAAAGTTTTAGGTGATTCCCATTAATGAGTAACTTAAATTTAATAGGATCAATGGTTGAAAGTTGTACTGCTCCATTGTTAAATATTGATATGATCTCATAAGGCCCAAGCCATCTAGTATGAAATTTCCCAGGTGTGTGCTGGTATCTTAAATCATATAATAGTGCCCAATCTGCTACACAAAATTTCTTATCATGAATGAACTTATCATTCCATTTTTTTCTTTGTTGTTGTATCAACTCTATATTGTGGACAGTAGACTTTCTGTATTCATCCAATCTATTTAATTGTAGTAACCTATCTTCTTGTGTTGTGGTGATATCTATATCGATATCTAAGGTGATGCAAAGTGTTTTATGTTGGAACTCAATTGGCATAGAGGTGGATTTTCCATATACCAACTCAAAAGGAGTAAACCTTGTGGTGGTTTTCCATGTGGTACGGTAAGCCCATATGGCTTTAGGAAGCCCTGTAGCCCAATCCTTTTTATGCATAGCCACTATTTTAGTGAGAATGGATTCTATCTCTTGATTTGTGATTTTAGCCTGGCCATTGGCCTGAGGATGATAGGGTGAAGATTTTTCATGATGCACCATGTACTCCTACATCAACTCTATGATAAGGTTAGAGGTGAATTGTGCCCCTTGATCTGTGACAATTTCCCTTAGTACTCCAAATCTGGTGAATATGCATTCATAAAGAAACTTAGCAACTTTGTGATCTCTGGCATGTCTCATAGCTTTGGCTTCAACCCATTTGGTTGCATAATCAGTACATACTAAGATATAAGACTTCCCATTGGAAGAGGGCTCAATAGGTCCAACGAAGTCAATACCCCACTTGTCAAAGGGTGTGATAGCTACCTACGGCTATAGGGGCATTTCATCAAACTTTGTGGGACATCCCATACATTGGCACCTATCATAGTGCCAAGTATGTTTTTTTGCATCCTTATGCAATGTAACCCAGTAGTATCTAGTTGTGAATATTTTGTAGGCTATCCTCTTTGTGGTAAAATGTCCTTCACATGGCTCATCATGGCATGCCCAAAGGATGTCATAAGTTTCATCCTCTTGAACACATCGCCTTGTTACCTAGTCTGGTCTTGTACAAAACATGAAGCCTGATATCCAAGAGAAGTTAAAACTCTTCTCAACTAATAGATGACATTGTTTAGGAGAGAAGTGAGGTGGTGTTCTCCTTGTAGCGAGGTAGTTGGCTAAGTTTGCATACCATGGATTAAAAGAATCAATAGAACACAAGTGCTCATTAGTGAAGCTATCATCAATTGTTGTAGGATCATTTGGCACTTGCAATCGTGACAAGAAATTAGCCACTACATTAGCATTTCCTAGTTTTCTATTATCTTTACATCAAATTCCTAGATGAGGAGTAACCAGCATGCTAATCTACCACTAATGGCAAGTTTATTCATTAAGTACTTGATAGCTAAATGATTAGTATAAAAAAATACTTCATAGCTTGTGATGTAGTGCCTAAGTTTGTTTAGTGCCTAAAAAACTACTAATAACTCTTTTTTAGTAACAGTATAATTTAATTATGCTCCTTGCAAATTTTTACTAATATAGTAAATTGCATGTTCAATAATACCTTCCTTCTCTCTCAGAATTGCTCCAATAGAATAGTCAGATGCATCTGTGTGAATATAGAATGGAAGTTTCCAATCAAGTCCTCTGAGAATAGGTGTTGTTGTTAGAACATCTTTCAACTTCTGGAATGATGCTTCACATTCCTCTATACATGCAAATTCAGCTTCTTTCTTCAACAAGTTATATAATGGTTCTGCAAGTTGGCTAAAGTCTTTTATGACCCTTCTGTAGTAACCAGCATGGCCAAGGAAACTCTTGACATCCTTCTTCTTAATCGGTGTGGGAAGTGTGTTGATAACTATAATTTTTGCAAGGTCAACCTGAATTCCAAATGATGAAAGGTAGTGTCCCAGGACAACTCCCTCCTCCATCATCATATAGCACTTCTCACTATTAAGAGAGAGATTATAATCTTGACATCTCTTAAGGACCTTTTCCAAGTTAGCTTGTTCTTCTTCAAATGTGGTTTCATGAGTTGTAAAGTCATCCATATAAATTTCAACACAATCAGCAGCAATGTCAAAGAAAATACCCAACATTGCTCTCTGGAAAGTAGCAGGGGCATTACACAATCCAAATGGAAAGATTGAATAAGAAAAGGTTCTCCAAGGATAGGTAAATGTTGTCTTGTCCTAGTCTTCTGGTGATATTTTTATCTGATTATACCCACTAAAGCCATCTAGAAATGAAAAGTACTTTTTACCTGCAAGATTATCAAGCACTTGGTCAATAAAAGGTAGTGGAAAGTGATCCTTTTTAGTGGCTTTGTTAAGTTCTCTATAGTCAACACAGACTCTCCACTTTCCCCCTTTCTTTGGAAAAATTACAAGTGGAGAAACCCACTGACTGTCAAAAATAGGATAAATGAAACTTGTGCTAAGAAGCTTTTGCAACTCGGTCTTAACTATGTCTCTTAAAGAAAGGTTAATTCTTCTTTGAGCTTGCCTTACTGGCTTGTATTATGGGCTTATAAATATTTTTTGAGTATAGAGTTTTGGATCTAGCCCTTTCATGTCAGTGTAATCCCATGCAAAGGCTTGCTAACTATCCTGTAAAAGCTTGAGAAGACTAGACATCTGAGATTCAGTGAGGTTTTTATTAACATTCAGCTCCTTTCCTAAAACAATTTCAACTCTCTTGACTTTTTCTAACATTTGGACTTTTGCTATGGATGGAGACTTTATCTCATGGGGTAGCAAGGTGTGAAGATAATTAGGTGATGCAGAAAGCTGAGATGTGGTTTGATTGGGCATTATTGTTTGAAGGGAACAATTTGGATCATCACAAGATGACTCCTTAGAACCATATTGGTTGGTAAGGATTGCTGCTAGTATATCATCCTCTTCTTGTGATACCATGAATGGATTTCTCTCAATGACCATGAGTTTTTGCATAGAATTTGCTTCAAGGGAAACATCTCCTAAGTCTAGCCAGACAACTTGATCAAGTTCACTTTGGGGTTTTGTCGGAGAATACAGAGTTAACTTCTTGGTATTTATTCCATCTAATATGGTCATCTTTCCTAAACAACATGTAATGCAAGCATCAGCCATGGCTAGCCAAGGTTGTCCTAAGATTAATGGATATCCTCCTAGGGTAGCTTTGGGTGACAAGACTATGAAATCTGAAGGGTAATCTAAGGAATCCAAAGTAACAAAAATATCCTCAACCATACCATCAGGCTTGACTATGGATTTATCAGCTAACTGCAATATTGTTGGTGTTTCCCAAAAAACAATGATACTAAGTTTCAATAGAACTTCCCTAGTCATAACATTGATTGATGCTCCCAAGTCAATTAGAACATTCTAAATTTGGGTACCATTAATGTAAATGGTTACCACTGGACTTCTTGGATCTGAATACTTAGGCATGACAACTTTTCTTAGCATGAGATCAGAGAGCTGGCTTAAGACATGGATAGTATCAGGGTCTTTCTTTTTCCTTCCAAGTTATTTGATATAGGCTTCTTTAATTGCTTTGGTATAGATTGGAATTTCTTTAAGGGCATCCAACAAGGGAATCTACACTGTTGATTTCTTGAGTTGATCAATCAAATTAGTGGCTATAGGATTTTATTTAGGAGGAACTACCTGAGACAATCTTTGGGGATAAGGAGGATTCTTAGGCACTGGTGTAGTTTGAACAAGAGGTGGAACATCAACAGGCTGGTTCACGGGTAAGTCCTTAGCATCAGCAACTTCGGTTATTATTGGCTCCTTGGGTGCAAGTAGTGTAGTTCCTAATCTAAGATGGATATCATTTACGTGCAAGGAATAAGCTTGTTGCTTATTATTAGGATTTGGAGTTGGTTGAGTAGTAAGTTGAGTTGGCTTTTGAGGGTTTCAATTTTCTATAGGAGGTGGTGACATAATAGCTTTCTACTGAGGTGGGGGCATTATTACTTATTGCTGACTAGGCTGATTGGGTCCCCACCGAGGTTGTGGTTTCTAGTTACCATGAGGTGGCCATTGGCTATTCTATTGCGGCTGCTGATAGGAGTTATACTACTATTGGTATGGGTTAAGTGGTGGTTGCTATAGATAGGCTTGGTTATAGTAAGGCTATTGATTGGACCAGTTGTGATTCCAATTCTGACCTTGAGGAGTAGAATTTTGGGGGTTTTGGTTTGGCCAATAGCTATTATTATTATTATTATTATAACCAAAATTATTCAATGGGTTCAGAGGCATACCTTTTCTCTGAGCCCATGGGTGCCTTTGAGCAACATAGAAAACTTATCTATTCCATTCTCCTCATCTATGGCTTTGAACTCGGTGGGCATTGGGTTGATGTCCATAGATGAAACCATCTTACATTTATAGTTTCTCTTCTTTTCTCTGCAATGAGAATAGAACTCAACAAGCATAGCATCTGACTCTTCCTTCTTCCTCCTCTCTTGCATACTATCCAGCTAAGTGGCGACATCATTAATGATGTCTTGTTTGAAGTCAGATAGAAAATTAGATAGCTCCATTTTGGATACTCTTGAACCACCATTGGACTTATGCGGTAGGTCTCTAAGTCCCCTACCCTTCTTCAAAGTGGCCCTTGAATAATTTTGACATATATTCTTTATGTCAATCCAACCTTTTTGTGTGATATCTCCTCCTGCCATTAGGTCTAGAGCCTCAATACTTCCATCATTCACACCCTTTAGGAAGAAGTGTTTCTGAGATGCCTCATTTAGCTGATGCTATGTATTATTCTACAATTTGAACATGAATCTAGATACATAATCCTCCAAGGTTTCATCCTCCTTCTGAGACATTTTAAAAATGTCATCACCTTTCAAATCTTGACCTCTACAGTACTCTTTGTACTTCAAAAGAAACATAGTGTGCATAGCATTCCAATCTACTACAGCATTAGCACATAACCCCATGAACCATCTCAAAGAAGATTCTTTTACAGTTGATGAAAACAACTTCAGCTTGTGGGCATCAGTGGTATAATCATAACTCCAGCAAAGAATATCAAATTCAAAGAGAAAGGTCTCAAGATCTTCTGTAAGGAGGCCATAAAATTTGGGAAGTGCAACAGTAGGTGTATTCTTCAAATTTTGGTTACCTTTCTATTGAGGTATAGGAAAAGGAAATGGAGACTAAGTAGCCATTCTAGGAGGAGGACCTAGTGGTGGTGGCTGATATATAATAAGAGCAAGTGGGTTGTCTTGGTATTCAGTTCAGAAAATAGGTCATTCAAATGCAGTGATTCCTCAAATGATGAAGAGGATCTGTCTTCCTGAGCATCAGCAAATGGATTTTCAAAGGGTTCTTCTTCTTCATTCTCACTTTGAGGTTCTTCAACTTGAGGATTAAATAAATCAAATGGTTCTCCTTGGTAGTTACGGGGAAGAAATCTCCCAAGGTGATCTCTCCTTCTATGCATAAAATGCTTACTTAAGTACTAGATTAAAACCAAGAATGCAACTACAAGGATAAGTTTGAATTAACACCATCCCTGACAATGGTGCCAAAAATGCTTGGCAAAATAATAGTATTAGAAACCTAGAGCAATGGACTACCTATTTCAGGATTGGACACCCCGAATGATTCCTAAATGCATTATTTGGTCTCATTTAATTATTGACTAGGGATGTAAACTTGGAATGGCATTTGCAAAGTATATGCTTCAAACCTTCTCTTTCTAAGTCTATCTAAGGAATTCAAATGCTTATGCTTCAGGAAAACTATACTAAAACTGGTAAGCAAATGTATTCTAATCAAAGGAGGAAATTGCAGTTAGGAACTACTCCAACTGACTCTGTTGCAGGAACAGGCTACTAATTTTGATATCAGTAGCTGTAGGAATAGTAGAGTTCTCATACATATAAATGAACAGTAAAATGAACTCTACACTAACAGAACAATTCACTCATCAAGTGGCCCCCCTTGAATGAGTGAATGAGAAGTACAATCAAGATGAAAGATGCAAACTTGAACTAAACATTCTATTCATCCATAAAAAGGTTACACTTGATTGAAACAGTATGCAAGAGTTCTATTAAAAACTAGTTTGTTCGACTAACTCCAAAAGAGTCACAATAGTCAATTATTTAAAAGGAAGCTACAACTATCTCCTAAATCTACAATAACTTCATAAATGAGGATTGTTTACAACTCATAAATTTTCACAATAGAAACATTATTGACCATGAATAATCCTAGAATATAGTGCACACTAAATCTGTGCATTACATGCAACAAAAAGCATTGACTTGCTTGTAAAGATTCTACAATATGCGGTTGGCTTTGATGACTCCCGTGCCAGTATGTTGGTCTTTGAATATCCACAGTCAACTCCTATAAAACAATCAATGTGCACACATCCAACCATATACATATATATCCACATCATCAATATTAGGAAAAGGTGTAAGTCTTACTATCACTCTTGGAAATCCTACGGCTATAGGAGGTAACTATCCAAAACATAGCTTAGGCAAGGATACATCCATTAACATATATAGCTATTATACTCACCATTCTTGTCCATGAATTTAAGAAGATATTATGTATTTAGAAGTATCCACATTTCCATCTTATGTTCACACACATATATAACATATAAATAGAAACCATAAGTTCATATGCTTAAAACCATAAATTCATGTCTATGTGCAATCAATTTGTTCTAGAAAGAGGATAAAAAGCACTGAGAAAGATGGCTATTTTAGAAGCCCATCAAGAGGTATAGCATATATCATAGGAGGAGATGATATTTTGATATACCTGGTACCTCTTTGCTAAAGACAAGTAATTTATATTCTATGTGTTCACTTTCTTATCCATTTTCTCTATGATCCATTGCCACATATTTCTCAAATATGGAGAGATAGTGAAAGGGATGCCCAAGTATCTTAGTTGGTGATTCAGGATGACCTAGGTCAGTTCATACTTTATAAGCCATTATGGGGGAGATTCATGCCTACCTAGGATGATATATTTTGGGAGGGATGCATTTCTCCTTGATGCTCAGCAGATAAGGTACAACTTTTTTATGAGAATCTCAACATTCTCCTCATCAAATGTTCGAACAAAATAGTACTATCATCAAAAAATTGAACATTGGATAGGTCCTCACCATTAGTGAGAATCACTCCCTGCACTATAGGAAAGAGGGACATATATTTTAACTAGTACACTATATCAAAAAAAATGACAAATTGAGAAGGGGCTAAAGGGACTATCTAGCATATAGATTTTGAAAGAGTGAAGATATCAAAGAAGTAGAAATTAACCTCCACCTTGGCTAAGAATATTTCATTAAAAAATTCAGCATGTTCTATAATTGAATTTGAAAACCCAGGTAGATCATTAAAATAATAAAATTCCACTCGAGTATATCATAGGCCTTTTCAAAATCAATTAATGACATACCCACATATGGTTGGAACCTTGGTCCCAATTCATGGATACCCAATGAGTAATAACATTCCCTATAATATACCTTCCTTTAATAAAGCCTATTTGTGAGGGGTTAATAATAGTAGGAGTATATTGTCCAATATTATAGCAGTCACCTGAGATAAAACTTGTATAAGACATTAAGCAGCGTGATTGGATGCTAAATTTTGATGAGAGCCTTATCCCCATCTTTGGGGACTAATTTGATAAGCCTGGTGTTAAACTCCTTTCCCATTGATCCAGACATGAAAACTTCCTTGTATACCATCTTTAACTCTCCACTAATCCACCCAATATTCTTTTTTAAAAACTTAGCAGGTAGGTCATCTAGTAAAGATGCCTTATCTTTACCAAGGGTTGAGAGAGGATACTCTATTTCTTGTAGGGTGATTTATTTTTCCAAAACGGAAATATATTCATTGTTAACTTGTTAGGGGATAATGCCTTGGACCTTCACACTTTCTTCCTCCCTAGAGTCAACATTATCCTCAAAAGTAAATAGACTAGCATAGAAATGTACAAAATCTCTCAAAATATCATGGTAATTTAAGATAAGTTTGTCATCCTCTTAAATTTCCTCTATCTTTTCTTTGGCTTCTTTAATTTTCAATAGCTGGAAAAATATTTTCAACCTTTTCCTCCATGAATTAACTAGTTAATTTTGGCCCTAACTTTAGCCTCTTGTATTTTTGTGGTTCTCGATCTTTCTAATAAAATTCTTGGCATGGGAGAGAACTCTTACGACGACAAGGTTAGCAAGGTCTTTTTGAAGGTAATATTCTACTTCCACAAGCTTTGTGCAGAGGATTCTTTTCCATCTTTTTCTATCTTTGGACATCTTCTCTCCCACCACTTGGTAGAGATTTTTTGAGCTCTTCATATTTTGCACTCATCTCTCTATGTGTTTCCCACTATTTACAACCATAGATTAAAATGTCTAATAATTTTGATTGAAGATTGGATGTCCTCATCTTACATAAGGCTAGTATTGAGAATGAAGGCATATTTTTTGAGCCCATAGATATTTCTGGTGCCCTTGATTGATAATCCAACCAAAATTTTGTGTTGATTCGACAAATTATACAAGTTGACATTAACTAATGATCCATCGTCATTCAAACTATATTTAAAAATCTCTTAGTTAAAGTAGAACCTTCCTACCCTTCTATATATACTCTTATTTCCTTATTGAAAGTTTCACCAAGTAGACTATATTCCATTATGGTTATGCTTGCTTCCAGCTAAGGGGTCTTCCAGTTTGAGTGTATTGGTCATCTTGGCCTAGATGAACTTTTCATCTCTATTTTATTTAAATTTGCAACCCCTATAATTGTGCTACAAGATTTCCACCATGTTTAAATCACCACCAATAATCCATAGGACCTCCTTAAGTTGGCACATCCATTTCCATTAGTCAATCCTCTCTCTATAGTCATTAGAGATATACACTAAGTATATACCTAGTGTTGGAAATATTCAGGAATTAACCGAGTTACTGAGAGGGGAGGGGTGAATCAGTAACTCCAAATTTTCTTTCAATTTAACATGTAATTTACTTTTATCCTTTGCATACAGAAAGCATGAAACTTAAATGCATTTACAATAATGACACATAGATTTGGTTACCCAGAAACCTTCCAAAAAGAAAGTAAAACTGGGGTGGGGATGAAACCCACAAAGCTTTAATACTGCAGAATAAAGTTGGCCGGTTAAGGCTTACAATTTGATCACTTCTGATGATCTGCCCTGTTAGGAGCAATAAGGATTGCTAAATCCACCCTGTTAAAGGATTTACAAAACATACAATGAAGTATGCACTCGGTAAAGAGATTTTACAAAAGACTGTTAAGTCTACCCGGTTAAAGGATTTAGTACTGATTCACCTATTAGGATGAAACAGTAGATCTCTTGCTTTGCAACTGGATTGCTGATTGAGATTCGCTGATGTACTGATCACCTTCTGTGATGAATTTGTCTTTGCTGTTCCTTATACTGCTGAAGCCCTTTGTAATTCGCTTATCTCTGCCTTTCTTTCTTTTTCACATATATGCTTCTTACATTTTTTTTTGGATATTTTTACAACATTGTTTATATACAAGTCTTAAACAATTAATTACAATTACAATTACAAAGTCAGCTTGACAAATAAACATAAGTGCTACTAAGTCGGCCCAAGTATGGTTACACGGTTCCTGCAAACTAACTCGGTGACTTTCTGATACTCGGCATCCACTGCATTACTCGGCATCATCATGCACTCGGTAGAAGTGAAGGCACGGTTCATACTGATCACTCGGTAGGTTTTGAACTTGGTAAATATTGGTGACTCGGTAGACATGATGTTACTTGGTTTACACTGTCCTGTTCGGTTTGTACTAACTTGCTCAGTTTGCACTGTCTGCTTGGTTTGCACTGTCTGCTCGGTTTGCACTGTCTGCTCGGTTTGCACTGTCTGCTCGGTTTGCACCCAGAATGCAAATAAGTGTTGTCACTAGTGGCAATTCTTCTTAATGCCAACAATCTCCCCCTTTGGCATTAGTGACAAAAACACTTATTGGCCAAAACTTATATACATGAATCATGCTGAGTTTTATTTTGATTTTTCAAAATTTTTCTTTGTTATAGAGCTTTATACATTGTCTCCCCCTTTCAATGTGCTAACTGTTTCTATACAAATCTTCTTCTATACATATATCTCCCTCTATACATATCTCCCCCTTTTTGACGATAATGCCAAAGGTGTATATACAAGTTATTTACAGAGAGAATCCAAAATTTGATAGAAAATCAGAATGTACCTTCATTATTAGTGCCAGGGTTCTGTCCCAACTTTCTTGCAGAATCTTACATGTTTGGATTGCAATTTGGACTTCTGCAGAGAGTTCAATCATGTGATCTGCTATAGAGAACTGATTGTCATGAATCAATGTTTTGGAATGTTCAATGTGCTTATACGTTGTATTCATGATGGGAAGGATCAAGTGTTGGATGTCTAGCAGTGTGGACCGGATCCTTGTGTCTTCTTTCAGTAGATCAGACTGCATGTTTGATAGGTGTGAGATTTTCATGTGATGAGCAGAGCTTGAACTTGGTTCAAGTTGTAGCTTCTATATGCTAATCTTCATATCCTCATCCATTTTATTCATTTTATCCTTAACATCCTTTGTGAACTCGGCAATATTGCACAATCTGGCCAAAAGAGAGGTAGCATTCGAATAGATAGATTCAATGTTTGACAAAATTGAAGACAATTGTACTTGGTTAATAGCTATGTGTTGAGCAATGTGCTCAAGCACTTTATTGTTGAATCTCTTCTCGGCTCTTTCAACTAACTTTTCTGTCCCAGATGAATCCTCATTGTATTTATTAACTGCTTCTGCTAATTGTAGCAAAATATGTTGGGAGGAGTCTACTTTAATACCTAATGCATCAGACAAAATGTCCTTAGCATCCTTGATGATTTGATATTCCTTGTCTCTCTCCTCTTTAAGCTTCTTTTGTTTTGCTTTCCTTTGGAGGATCTCACCTATATTTTGCATTTGGTCCGCTGATAGATTTGCAAAATCCAATGTTGGAATCTCTATCTCTTCATCTAAGTCTATATCCTCTACTACATTCTTACCCAAAAATTTTATACTCGGTAGAGCCTTAGGCTTATCTGTACTTAAAGCCTTGGTAGTAGTGACAGTAGATATAGTAGGGCTAGCTATAGAGACTGGTATACTTTCTACTGGAGAGCTTAAAATATTTACACTTGAAGATTCAAAAACTGGAAAACTTACTGCTGGAAAACTTGATGATGCGGGAGACTGCAACTTGGTAGAAGAAATGATAGTTGCTTCTGTTGTTGCTATAGATGATTGGACAAATGTTGAAGTTGTCACAACCATGCTTGAAGGTGTCTCCAGGCTGGATGTAGAAACTTTTACTGGAGAGGTAGGAAGGGATGCAATGACTTCTGCTGCTATCCTCACAGTATCATCTACCTCAGTGTCTTCTTCTTGTTCATCACTGTCATCTTCAATATCTTTTATTATTACTATTTCAATACTCGGTTAGTGAAGGTGGTATATGTTCTTCCATGTGACATTTGCAGCCTTCACAACCGATTCAATATTGTTGATCAAAATCAAACAAGTATTGAACTTTAATGTCATCTTACTTTCATTTTCTTTTAATGCCTTCTTTACTTCATCATTTTTCAAGCTCAGCATTAACTGTCTCAGGGTTTGATCAAATATGTCTATCACAGTTTTCTTTGCATTGCTCCATCTCATTTTTATTGGATTT
This sequence comes from Chamaecyparis obtusa, assembly GCA_027943335.1. Classification (NCBI taxonomy): domain Eukaryota; kingdom Viridiplantae; phylum Streptophyta; class Pinopsida; order Cupressales; family Cupressaceae; genus Chamaecyparis; species Chamaecyparis obtusa. The sequence goes on from BSBK01009275.1 coordinate 113,745, forward strand.
AATAGAACTGCTGGAACCTGTGGGGCTATTTCTTCAGGAGAGTATTTCCACTGTCCCATCTTTTCAATAACAGCATCTTCTATTTCCTTCTGTTCTGTTTCTGATCTGGTTTCATATTTAAAAGATTTTATGTTACTTACTCCAGATCCTGATCCGTCTCTAAAGAGTTTGATCTTTTCTTGAAAGTTTAGAGGAGGCCTTTTGAATACTATGTCTTTATCTGCCTTGTCTGCCTTGCCTTTTGCATTTCTCCTTGTAAATACAGCAGTGGGAGGCTTAGGTGCCTTAGTGATGAATACCTTTCCTTTTTTCTTTGCAAGTTCTGGTTCCTCTGTTTTCTCATCCTTTTCCTCTTCTTCTTCATCTTTTTCTTCTTTGTCCTCGGTTATCATTTGCATTTTGGCTATCCTCTTCTTTCCTTTGTTTACTGCCTGTGGAAGCTTTATGCTTAGTTCAATTCTTACCTTAGCTTCATCATATGTTCCAAAATATGGAGCTTTGGGATTGACAGGCTGATTAAGAAGAGCTTTAATGATATTCTTGGTTTCATCAATATTTACCTCATAAGGAAGAGGTTTTACATATACAGTCCTCGGTTTAGCTGCTTGAATATATACATTATCACAATCCACCATAAAACAAATGTCATCCTTGTAATCTTCCACCAACTTCTGTGGAATCTGGAATCTGTCATTCATTTTCTCTTTGAAAGACTCAAAATAATTATCCATGATGCTTTCAAAATTTTCACCCATTTCTAAGATGTATTCATTTATTTCATAAAGGGCTGGCACATCTTTTTTCCATACAAATTTTCCTTTAGAAGGGAAGAATTTCTGAACATAGAAGAATAAACAGACCAATAAGGATCCAAACTTACATGGATTGTTTTTGGAAGTTTGAATGCTTTGCATGTTTTTGTTAAACTGCTTTAACAATAAGTCTGCTAGGTCAAATGTTAAGTTATTCTTGACCACTTTGTATGCTAGGTCAATAGCTTCACAGGAGACACCATTCTATCGACTAGAACTGTAAATCTTATGGGCAATGATGTGTGTACCAAACTTCAGTTCAGCATCGGTAATGCTGCTAACTTTCATGCCTCTACCGTCCCACTCGACTAGGGTTTTCTTATCTAGTTCCATCCGACCTAGGGTTTTGGTAGTTTTTGCTTTGTTCAACATGGGAAGACCGGTGATTTGATGAATCATCTTCTTTGTGATCTCTATGGGTTGCTCAAGCCAAATCTTGCCATCATGTACACGGCTGAGAATGTATCTAACCCATTTATCTCAAAAGTTTCGAGGTAGATGTGCAATGTGAACTAAACCTTTATCTTCCAAATGTTTGTGCTCGGGTTTCAGAATACCATCCACACACAGTTCTTCACACACAGTATCTAATTCTAGGTTCCCCATTTCATGAATTGAACAGTTGAAATGATTGCAGATATCGTTAATAAGTAGTACCTTAGGAGGAATCTGAGATTGAGCTCCATTCAGATCTAGGGCTATTGCAATTGCGGGCACAATCTTGAAATCTGGTGCTTTCCATTCCCCTTGGACTAAAATATCAAATCCTTTCTTCGCTAAAGTGATGGATGATGCCATGGTAGCTCACAAAAAATTCCTTTCGCAAAAGTGTTGAATCGCTGGGTTGCTCTTGAAATTTTTTGCTCTCACAGTGCTAAAGGTTCGCAGTGAAGAATGAGTTTGATTACTTGCTTTTTGTTTACAACTCTGTCATTAATGCTCAGTACAAATTAGGGTATGACTTCTGACAGACTGTCACCCACTAAGAATTAATTGCTCGGTAAAGACTTTGCAACTCGGTGAACTTGAGAATTCATATTGCTCCGACCTCGCTCGGTAAAGATGGGTACCGACCTTGCTCAATGAAGACTGATACCGACCTCCCTGTGATCTTACTACATCTTGTATGCTGATTTAGATCTTGCTTTTAATTCAGTTCTGGAACTGCTTGAGATTGGTCTATGAGAATACAATTCCAGTGCTTTCTTGGAAATTTAGTTTGAGTCGGTAGAGCCATCCATTCCATTACTTGGACTGGATTGCTCGGTAGATTTAGGAATCCATTTTTGTCTCACCTGTTTCCTGACCTTAGTTGCTTCATTCTTCTTTCCATCTTTGACTTCACTAGCATTCATGCAGTTTCTGGCTATGTGACCAAGTTTAGTGCATTTGAAGCATCTTACGGTAGTATCTCTTTTCCTTAGATGATGTTTTATGCAATTCATGCCAATGTGTCCATATTCTCCACAGTAATGACATCTACACCAGGTGTTGTAGTCCCATCCAAACATTGCTTTCATAATTTGTTCTGCTGGATTAAATGTCTTGGATCTGCACTCGGATGCCTTGTGACCTTGTTTGTTGCATTTGTGACAATTACCTCTGAATCTTGGTTTTTCCCTGCATTCATTTGCTTTGTGACTAGGTTGATTGCAGCTGTAACATTTTCCATTGAATTTTGCTTTTTCATTGTTCCAACATTTATTTGAAGTATGTCCTATTTTACCACAGTGATTACAAGTAGGTTTTTTATTTCTTTGAGTACCTTGCTTAGAAGATTCACCTTCTCCTTTGTATCCAAGTCCTACTTTTCCTTTTTGCCTATGAAGATTTCGCTCATACAGCTGATTCAAGTCTTCTTGACTTTTCAGCATTCCTTCATTGATTTGTTTTTCAGCGTTTAGGTCATCCACCAATCTTAGATTGATTTCCTTTTCAGATCTTAGTTCTTCTCTTGTGCTTTCTATTTCTGATCTTAGATTCATAATTTCCTCATTTGTATGAGAGATCTGATCAGTTAGGTTTTCTAGCTGAAGGGTTTTATTTTGGACTTCAATGTTCCTTCCATCTAATTCATCTTTCAACTTGTTTCTTTGTTCCAAGATCTCACAGAATCTTGTAGAGTGTAGCTCTTGTTCTCTTTTTAATTTTCTCACTTCTTCTTGCAGAGACCCATTCTTTTCTAGGAGTTCTTTGACAGCATTGTTTGCTTCATCTGAGTTATTTGAGGGAAAAAGATCTTCAATCTTTTCTTCAATGTAATTCTGATCATTCATCTGATTTGCAAGTTCCTTCCTTCTTCTTAGGGATTGGGAAAGATGTTCTTTTGCTTCTTTGAGTTTAGCTATGGCCATTTCCAGATCTAGCTTTTCATTTTCAATCACCTTGTTCAGTTTGAATACCTCCATTGTCCTGGATCTTTGCTCAAGCTAGTTAAGCTTTATCTTGAGAACCAATGCTGCTCTGATACCAATTGTTGGAAATATTTAGGAATTAACCGAGTTACTAAGAGGCGAGGGGTGAATCAGTTACTCCAAATTTTCTTTCAATTTAACATGTAATTTACTTTTATCCTTTGCATACAGAAAGCATGAAACTTAAATGCATTTACAATAATGACACATAGATTTGGTTACCCAGAAACCTTCCAAAAAGAAAGTAAAACTGGGGTGGGGATGAAACCCACAAAGCTTTAATACTGCAGAATAAAGTTGGCCGGTTAAGGCTTACAATTTGATCACTTCTGATGATCTGCCCTGTTAGGAGCAATAAGGATTGCTAAATCCACCCTGTTAAAGGATTTACAAAACATACAATGAAGTATGCACTCGGTAAAGAGATTTTACAAAAGACTGTTAAGTCTACCCGGTTAAAGGATTTAGTACTGATTCACCTGTTAGGATGAAATAGTAGATCTCTTGCTTTGCAACTGGATTGCTGATTGAGATTCGCTGATGTACTGATCACCTTCTGTGATGAATTTGTCTTTGTTGTTCCTTATACTGCTGAAGCCCTTTGTAATTCGCTTATCTCTGCCTTTCGTTCTTTTTCACATATATGCTTCTTACATTTTTTTTTTGACATTTTTACAAAATTGTTTATATACAAGTCTTAAACAATTAATTACAATTACAATTACAAAGTCGGCTTGACAAATAAACATAAGTGCTACTAAGTCGGCCCAAGTATGGTTACACGGTTCCTGCAAACTAACTCGGTGACTTTCTGATACTCGGCGTCAACTGCATTACTTGGCATCGTCATGCACTCGGTAGAAGTGAAGGCACGGTTCATACTGATCACTCGGTAGGTTTTGAACTCGGTAAATACTGGTGACTCGGTAGACATGATGTTACTTGGTTTACACTGTCCTGTTCGGTTTGTACTAACTTGCTCGGTTTGCACTGTCTGCTCGGTTTGCACTGTTTGCTCGGTTTGCACTGTCTGCTCGATTTGTACCCAGAATGCAAATAAGTGTTGTCACTAGTGGCAATTCTACTTAATGCCAACACCTAGATCAAAGCCTTTATAACTAAGGATAACCCATACTAGCCTATTAGAAGTCCAGAGTAGCCCCTTTTAGTTATTTAAATCTTTGATACAAGGCTCACCATGATAGTAGACCACCCTTTTCCTATAGGGTGGGATGTAGTGAATTGAGAAACATCCTTTTAAATACATTTGAGACTAGTTTGTAGGTAGAAGTGGGGAGCTTTGAACTCTTTTAGTAGGACCATGTTTGAACCCTTATTGTTTAGAAAGAAAAAAAATCTTAATGATGTATATTGATTTTGAGGATTCCAACCCCCTAACATTCAACAAAACATATTTCAAATCCACTCTAGTTAGGGGGAGGTATCCAACAGGGATTTAAAACTAATATAACACTTTGAAAGGGTGATCATAAAGGGTTTATTATCATGTTTAACATATGCATTCCATAGAGGAATATCTCTTTTATTTATTTTAAATCCTAATGGTTGATGAACAGCCAAGGATGTCTTTAGTAATGGTTTATCTTTTTTTACCTCCTTTCACCCATCATTTAACAAACCTTTCTAACAAGTTCTAATTTCCACTAACCATGATAGGGAACTATATCCCATTCCACATTTTTATATCTTCCTCATCTACCCCAACTACATAATTAGATATGCATTCCTTCTATTGATCACCCCCATCCACTAAGGTTGAATCCTCAATGGGATAATATTAAAGCTATTCATAGGGACCAAAATATCAACAATAGAGGTGCATAGTCTAAATGGGGGGCATAGGGGGTAGTGGGAATGAAAATAACAATATACTCTAAGAAAATACCCTCTAAGTCATAGGATATCTTGAAGGAGTCAAAGGCATTACCTATTTTAGCTTTAATCTCATTTGGTGGAGGGGTGGCCACATAGTACTTCTGACCTTGCACTAATACAAGTATCAGTACTAGTAACAATAGCAATAGAGTTAACATCCATAGAAGGTCAAAAAAAAGGTGGAGGATTCACCTCTTAACCCAATTCATCTAAATATTTACTACAATTTGTCTCCTAGGCCCTAACATCCAATGAGCTCTTATAAGTAATCAACTTTTTCTTGAATTTCTCAATGGCTAACTATATAGTATCAAGGATTCTATTCTTAGGGAGGAATTGGGAATGAGGTTCCACAATAGGGAAAGAGGGGTGAGGGGGAAGAGGTAGCAGGTTCAAGGGAGGTCAAAGGTCTCCTTCCTCAATGCATCTTCAAGGTCATTAAGATGTTCAATCAAAAAACCTTTGTGTGGATTGGAAGGGCCATTGGAAGATCCATGCCAATTCCACTCAAGGGCATCTAAGTGTTTATGATTAGAAGAGGATTGGAGAGTGAGGTTAAAATCATGAGAGTTAATCTGAGCATAGTTTATAGGCAAGGCTTTATCCATGGCCACAATATTTTTTTGATGCCCCTCTTTATGGGATAAAAATAATGCATTAATACCTCCAAAGAATTGGATAGAGTATACAATTTACTCATCCTCAAGATCAATTTTTAACATCTTTGGGAGGTCCAATTTGAGGTTTATTGAAATAAGAATCCTAGCATCCAAATGGGGTAGGATAGTTGGAGATTCTTTCATCTCTAAAACCCTCCCTAAAGAATCTAGGTTTTTCGCAAAGATATTCCATAGATATGGGGGGACGCTCTTTATGGTGACCCATCTAGGGCTTGAGAGAACCAAAATTTCCTCCAAATTTGTCTTAGAAAACCAAATGATGACTCAAACAATACATGGGTCAATGCTCAAAATATTTATTTACTACATTTGACTGGGAGAGAGGGGTTTCAATGAAAATAAAGGATAAGCCTTTCTAAACCATTCTACAAATTGAATAGCGAAAGCCTAACTTTCTAACCTAGATATTTAGCATCCAATAAGTCATATTTTTTCTTCAAGGAATTATGTTAACATCTTGAGGCACTAGAAATATAGCCATACCTATTAACCTAATCTTGTCGTTAGAAATAATAGAGGTCATTTGAGAGTTTAGTTTGACAATGAGAGAAGCCATAGACGAGCTATTACCTCTTCTAGCTCTGCCATGTTTTTTTGTAGAATGGATAGAAGAGAACTAAAAGTATAAGAAAAACCCATTTGGAACCCACTATTTAAATAATATCATCTCCTTGAATGTTTTCTTCACAACTACAACTCCATCTTTAAAAAATATACAGGTACAACCTAGAGATTCATTCCCCATAAACTGTTGCAACCAAATTAGAAAATAAAAAAGGCAGAGAGAATGAGGGTTGAGGCTCCTTAGCCCTCAAGTGAGTGAGGGATTGCAAGTGTAGAGGAAGCATCCCAAGAGGTCACTAAGGCTCATTGTTGCAGAGCTCCATCTCCCTTGGTCAATGATTTAACTCATGATAATACTATTAAATAAATTAATTGCAATTGATTTTTCACTTGTAAGTGATTTTGTATTTAACTGAAAGGTAATTTATCAAATTTAAAGTATAGTTCTTGATTATTAATACCTTCACTTCAAAGGTACTTTAATGAATAGAAATAAATTAATCTATTTTCTTATATATTGAGTAAATATGACAATATATGTTATTGCTTCCCTTTTTACCAATCTATGTTATTGCTTCCCTTTTTACCTTATACATTTTTAGTGAACACAACTCTTAAAATTCCTAGTTTTAATTTTTTTTAGATCTACATTATATACAATACACTAATCACACATTTTCCACATTAGATGAATTTAGATCAATATTTTATGCATGCTTTACATTATATGGGCTTTTCATTAAAAAATTACTATTTTGATTAAGTTGAATTGCATATCTCTTCCAAATATTAAGTTTGAATTTAGATCAATCTTTCTTTCATTCTTTCGTATCAGATTTATTACTTTGGGTCTTACTAATAACATTCGGTTTATGTGAAGACATAGACTTATAGGTTCCTTTCATCCCGAGCCTTCTATTTTTTTGAGGAATCTTTATCAGATCAACATGCAAAGTAATGACATTAATACTATTATTGAAAACAACTTTTCCTACACATTTCATGATGAAGACGAGGCCTTAAAAGTCCCTCTTATGCAAGTTTTAAAACTTTCCAATGAAGTTGAAAATTTTGAGAAATGACCAGGACAAGAGAACTCTAATCTTGAGGTCAATCCATTGTAGAAGGTTTGAGGAAGATAATTCATAATGATGAGTGTGGTGTTAATATCTTGTATAGTATCTCTCATCTCATTGATACCAATGTCAAGCCTATTAGAGATAGTTCTCAAGATTTAGGTTTAATTTCGCCTACTATGAGTGTTGAGACATCCATGCCTATTTATAGATCCATTACTTATGTGTCCACCTATTCTCAACTTATCATAATAATTTCCATTCAAAATCTCAGTCCTATACCTGTTAGCATTCTCAATCTTATTATTTCAACTATTGCTTTAATTATGTCATGTATTACATTACCCTCATCAATGCCTACTTACAATATTATTCCTTTTACATATTCCACCATTCCAAAGGTTCCATTTCTCATTTAATGCTCCCAACATTTCAAACAGATCTCTTACAACTCTTTCTACTAATTCCACTATTAGTAGCTTGGCTCAAACTATGTATTCCTTGCAACAAAAAATTGCTTCCACGACCCAATCAAAGTTCAATATATGTACTTGTGATATTTCTAGTCCTTAGTCCTTAGATATCATCTATGTCATTATTTTTAAATACATGGAGATTCCTCATTTTGAGACTTATAATGGTATAGGTGATCCTTTGACCCATGTCAAAACCTTTCAAACATCGTGCAATGATTTTTCTCATGGTCATAGGTCTATGACTAAATTGTTTACTAGAACCTTTTGAGATAATATCTTGCAATGATTTTTTTATTTTCATCCTTATTATATTGATTCCTTTCAAAAGCTTGCTAATCCTTTCATCCAATAATTCCAAAACAACATTGGTTGTAGTATTTATTTGATTAATTTAATGCATTTTAAACAAGGAATGTGTTGGTGGCTCCCTTTGATCTTCAACTTGTAGATTTATACTTTCATAGATAACTATAATATAACCTTGACTCTATCACCATTCCAAAGTCTACAAGGAAGAGGGCCAATTAAAAAGGATCAAAAGAGATCCTCCTACACTTTGAGCCTCAATGCTTAGGCAGGTGTACCCTTGACTCACTTCTCCAAAGGAGTCTCAAAATAATATACAACTATATCCCTTACTAACTGACTGAAAGATATTATCATTTAAATGTGTGTGTGTGTGGTTGATGACAATGAAATGCCTCCAAAGGATGGACCAGTGCCTTAACCTAGGGAAAAGAGTAACCTAATTATATATATCAGCTAAAGATCTTAAATCAAACACTCTTGGGCTTAGGATAAGTGCTTTGCCTATCACCCCTCTCCCTCAAACACATGGACATCAGATTCTTATCTGGTTGTAAACTCACTAAACTCACCTAAAAGACTTTAATCCTAACTTTGTTAGGAACTCAGAGATGAATTCACAATACTCTTTGTTTACCATATGCTAATACACTTTGTGACATTAACATATATGAGCTCAGAATCGAAATAAGAAGACATACACAAATGCAAGATTAGAACTCAATAGCATTCTCTTTAACATAGTCAGGATCAATATACAATCAAAACAACACAAAGATAGGAAAAAGACCCAAAATCAAGTTCCTCTTTCAGTATAATACCATCAACAACCAGGGACCAAAAATAAAGTTTTTGGAACCCGCACCAAGTCAAAAATCTTGCAACATATACTCCCTAGTCACCTTGGAATCCTCAAAGAGGATGCATCAAGCTTTGGGTGACTAGGGTTAGGGTTTCACCCACTAAACCCATTAGAAATGGTCACAAAATTATTACAAGGGGAGAAACCCAGGCAACCGGGAGAAAAAAGATCTCAGAATGATCCTCAATCATGAAAATCTTACTAAGAAGGTACTGAGAATCATAAGAATGCCTAAAATGTCAACCTGTTTGGCCACCTGCAACAAGCCTCGAGCACAAAACCACACAATACAGACCCCTACAAATGATCATGGCACACCCTGGACCACACTACAACAACAAGCACCACCAAACAAATCAAATCCAGTCATGAAAGCATTCAATTCTAGTCCTTTCTATTGCTGAGAAACCCTCTATAAATTTGAATTTGAAAAAGAACAGTCATTTCCAAGCGCCAATAGCAAATCGGTGGTCGACATTTGAATCTTGATCAACTTTAAGTCATGACCGTCTAATCTCTCTTTTTCACAGTCTTTATGTCCTTAACTCAACCACTATCCTCGAGTTAACACTCAGCGACCATGCGATAAGGTAAATCCTATTCGTGAAGTGAAATCTTAACTCATAGCTTAAGCCCACGAACTGGTAATGAAAGGAAAACAAACCTGCCCCGATTAAATTTGGCAAACTGGTGACTGAAGGTTTCTGCCAGCTCGCGAAACACTTTATAATACTACCAAAAAGTTTAGTGATTACACAAATGCTTGTTCGCTGAACCACTAAAAAATTTAGAGAACTGCCATCTTACTTTGCGAATGAGTGAACCTATTGAAATCTATCGAAACCGCTAAACACTTTTGTCTAGACTGCTAAGACCTTAGACCCCACCTGGGCCCACTTTGTGCCACTTGTCATTACATCATTTTCTACTCATGCCTGGTCACACTAACATAGGACCCACTCTCTCTAAGCCTTCAAATTGGACGGCATGCGTAAGATCTCATAGCTCTGACAAAACTCATGAGAACTTACACCGACCGTAGATTATGTCCTCATCACTGATCTCTCTAACAATGACCCCACTGTGCCACATCATCCATGTCAACCAATATGATTTGGATAACCCTACACCACCTGGAAAATGGCCCCACTAAGAACATTATACCATCTAGAAGATTGGATAGTTGGCGCAAGATCTGAAAGGCTTTGAAGATTCTACGCGCTCTTACGCCAACCGTCGATCTTGAATCCTCTGATTTAGATACCGGGCCCGCCTGAAGACATGTCCAGCTCACACAATGTGGACCAATTAGAGAACAAAAAATTAGCATACATGGCAGATGGACCCACTGAAAGAAAAGGTTACGTAATACAAAAGGATCAATGGTTGTCTCAAAATCTCATACATCTAACACATCCCATAAGAATTTACGCCCGCCGTTGATTCACTGCAAGTTTCAGGTCCCTCTGACAAGCTGGTAACTGAGGACCCATTGACAACTACCAAATCATAAATAGCTGGACCAATCAAATATCGCCAACTGTGCATATGTGTCAATGGACCCACCTGTTTGAGAAGCTCTGCCAAAAAGAGGAATCAATGATCGTCGTAAGATCACAAGCCTCTAACAAAACCTTTGCGATTTCATGACAACCATTGGACCAAGATGGTGTCAAAGTCGGGCCGAGGAAAATATAGAGCTGAGGACTTTAGGAAATATTAAATTCATTGGCCACTTAGACTTAGGAAATATTAAACGCAAGGGACCAAGGAAAATTAAAGACCACCGAATGAATAAAACCTTTAGTTGCAAGATCACGTAACATAAAAAAGGCTCACACGATCATGTACAAAGGGGACAACAATTTAGCACATGCATAAAGGGATTTTAAGTGGCCTGAATAAAGTAACATGAAATTATAACAAGGCCAGGGTATTACAAAGGGTTTTGTCTACCAACAGCTACATTTTCAAAAAATTTAACCAAGGGCTTGAGGCAGAGACCTAAAAAAAATGCAGAGACTAGGACAAAAGGGCCAAATCCATGAAATTTTTTACGTGTTCTAACAGTGGCTCTATCTAGGGATGTATGCCTCTTATAGGCATTGCAAGGATCAAGAATTACTGGTTAAAGCAGACCATCCCACAGGAAAAACTGACAACAAGGAGCAACAGGACCAAAACCAGGACAAAATAGGACAGGGGCAAGCAACTTTTTATAGAATTTATAGAATGTATAGACCTAACTACTGTTCATGGAAAATAGAATACCTTCAATTGAAGTATTTCTTCAAGAATTGTCCATGAACTCGCAATTCCTAAACTTCACCATTTAACTATTTCACGATATATGAATCTCAGCCCCATTTCTCATGAATTTGATATGGCCCTAACCAGATGGGATCAAAATTTCCATGTTTTCCCTTATCCTCCAATTTGGCATTCCAAACTAACACCAAATCACCAGGCTCAAACCTTCTTTCAACAGCCTTCCTGTCACACAAATTCTTAACCTGCAGCTGCAACCTGGCATTTCTTGCAACTGATTCTCTTCTAGTCTCATCCAACCTAATGAGGTCTTCAATTCTCAATTGCATCTCATCATCAATGTCATCATTATATAACTGAACAAACTTCTACATCTCCAATAAATTATTCTGAGGCATTCTTGCATGTATTCCATATACTAGGTCAAATGGTGCACAACCAATTGCCCTCTTCACTGTCACCCTATCAGCCCATAGAGCTAATGGAAACTTTGAATTCCATGCCCTCCTATTCTTTTCAAGAATCCTCTTTAGGATTTAAATCAAACTCTTATTAGTAGATTCTGCTTGACCATTTCCTTGTGGATGATAAGGTGAGGAATTAGAAATCTGAATTCCCAAACCTTTGCAAAAGTCCTTATATTCAACAGACCTAAAGCACATGGCATTGTCACTTACTATTCTCTCAAGGAAACCAAACCTTGTAACAATATTATTCAGTAGAAAATTAGTTACCACCTTGCTAGTTGCATTTCTTTTAGGTATAGCCTCTACCCACTTTGTAAAGTAATCAGTGGCAACTAAGATCCATGAGTGTCCTCCACTAGACTTTTTTAGTATCTCCCCTATGAAATCAATTCCCCATTGTTGGAAAGGAGCCTGTACTTCTACTGGTTTTATTGGCATGTTACCTAAAAATTTAAGCTTACCAGAGAACCTTTGACAAGCATCACACTTCCTTACCAACTACTCTGCATGCTTGAAGATTGTGGGCCACCAGAATCCTGCTCTCAATATTTTATGAGCAGTTGTTTTACCCATGTAATGTCCACCACAAACTCCCTCATGCATTTCCTTTAACAATTTGTTAGCCTAATTTTCATCTACACATTTCAATAGTATGCAATCTAAATTCTTTCTATACAACTTACATTTCACAATTACATACTTGATGGCCTATAATTTCAATGTCCTCCTCTGATTATCATTCATTCCTGCTAGACATCTCATATTTTTCAAGTAATAGATAATATCCTGATACCACATACAATCATCCATATCACATGTATAATCAATTTTAGAATGATTTACCTGATTTGCATCAAGATTGGATTGAGCCATCAATTTTGCCAATCCTTGTCCTCTAACTAATTTAGTAATTTGGATATCAACATTGAATTCTTGGATCCTATTGATCCATCTGCATCTTCTTCTAGACACCTCCTGCTGTGAGAAAATATCCTTCACAGTTGCACTTGGCACAAAAGCAATCACAACTGCCCCCATCAGGTAACACCTAAAAGCCTTGACTGCCTTCACAAGTGCATATGCTTGTTTCTCATTTATGTCATACTTCAATTTAGCAGCCTACAAAGATTCATTGAAAAATCCAATAGGCCGCTCAAAACCATCCTTATTCCTTTGTAACAAAACTGCATCAATAGTGTGAAAAGATGCAAAGGAAAAGATGTGCATTGGGACATTATAATTAGGTGCCTTAAGAACTGGTGCATCTTTGATAGCCTTCTTGATATTTTTGAAAGCCTCATCAGGCTCACCCTACCAATTGATTGCAGATCCCATCCTCGACATCTTAGAAATAGGTCTAGTAACCTCTACAAAATTTATCACAAACCTCCTTAAGAAATTTACTTGAACAAAGAAGGATTGAATTCCTTTAACATTCTTTGGTCTCTGAATTTTATCAATAGTTGTTACCCTCTCAGGGTCAATTCTCACTCCTTGCTTGCCAACCAAGTGGCCAAGCAACTTACCTTCAATGACACCAAAAGCACATTTCCTTGGGTTTAATGAAATGCCATATTCCAAGGCCCTCACAAATATTTTCTCTAAATGAGTACAATGGTCTTCTTCCTTCTTGGAATAGGCAGTTAAATCATCTTGATATACAACAAGGAAATCATTGATAAAATCTAAAAAGGCAACATCCATTGCCCTTTGAAAAGTAGCACCAGCATTTGTGAGACCAAAAGGTATTTTCACATAAACATATGTCCCCCAAGGTGTAGTGAAAGCTATATTGAATTGTTCTGATTCTTTCACAATTACCTGATTGGAACCAGAGAAACCATCCATCATAGACATCAATTCTAATCCAGTCACTCTCTGCAACATAGCTTCCATATTGGGTAGACAATTTAGTTATCTTTTAATGAGCTAATGTTCAAATTCCTGAAGTCCACACAAAGCCTAATGTCACCATTCTTCTTTCTCATAGGAACAAGATTTGACACCCAAGAAGAGTGCCTAATAGGTTTGATAATTCCAACATCTCTCAACTTCATTAACTCTTCTTGCATCTCGGGTGCCAAAGTAGGATTAATAGGCCTTTGTTTTTTCTGAAAAGGTTTAGCATCTCCCTTCAAAGGAATAATATGTTGAAAGAAATCTTCTCTATAAACCTTTAGGTCATCATATGACCAAGCAAACACATGCCTGAATTTTCTTAATAACTCAATCAAAGATTTTCTCACATTGTGAGACATGTCCCTACCAATATATACCTTCTTAGGTGCTTGATGTGTAAGATTTATCTCCTCTAGATCAGCATGATCTTCTCTTTTGATATTATTTTGAACTCTATCTCGGTTGTCAAAGACAGTCTCCAAAACAACAAGCCCCTTGGGCACCTTGTTAGTTCTAAGTTGAATAACTTCATTGCCAAAGACAACCTCTTTTCCTTCTACTGACTCAACCAAGGCTGAACAATCAAATTCCTGACCATGATACTGATCTTCACAACTCATAAACTTCAAGATATCATTATCATCATCAAAAACTTGTCAATTCTCAACATTGTCTGGTACACTAGGCCTAGCTTGAATTTCAGCTTTAGAGATAACAGAAAATGTAATATTAGTGGGATTGATTGCTATATTGGCTAACAAGTCAGCCATCTTATTGTTACTCCTATCCTTCCACTCAATATTGAAGGCATCAAAATGTTCAATCAAATCTCAAACTGCATTCCTATATTGTTTCAACCTCTTGTTCTTGGAAGCATATACTGACCTAACTTGGGAAACCACCAACTCAGAATCACCAACAACACTTAAACACTTAATACCATGTTTTTGTGCCAACCTCAGTCCTAACAACAATGCCTCATATTCTGCTATATTGTTGGTACAAAAGAAATTCAATGTGAAAGAAAATTTGTAGATGTTTCCATTAGGAGAAATAAGTAAAATACCTCCTCCTACTCCATCTTTGCAATTTGCGCCATCTAAATACATTACCCATAGATCACCCTTCACAGAATTAACACTTACCTCAATAGAGATAGGTGACAAAATAGGTTCCTTCTCAAGTATAGGGCTCTCTGCCCTAAAAGCATTAATATCAGTATCCACAAAGCATGTAATTTCATTATCAATACTTCTCTCAATCATGTGGCATACTCTTGGCTCTTGATCAATCTTGACAAACTGATCATCAATCTTGAAAGTGGCATAAGATAGATCACACTGTAAACTTCCACCCATGGTAGCACTCCACCTTCTAGATAGAAGCATCCCATAATGAGGAGGGATGTCCACCACCAAAACACTCATTTTTAACTCTTTCTCTGGATATGCTGGCAGCCTATATGGCATTGCATTGATAGTCCCAATAACTGGTACCTCCCTCTAATCCATTGCACAACATCTACCTTGAACTGTATCAACTTTAAGGCCCAACTTCTTCATAATTTTAAAAGGCATAACAGTATTAGAGGCACCACTATCAATCATACAATTCCTTAATTTCATTCTATTCACAAGAACACTTAAAAAGAATGGATCAATGTTTTCAAGGCTAGCATTGAGAAAACTATCCAAATATATAGGAGAAATTTGAGACACAATTCCTTGAGTAGCAACACCTTTCAAATCTTTATCCTGAGATTCATTGCATGCAACATCATTGTTATGAGAATTATCTACCCATACAATAGCTCTGTCTTTGTGTTCAGGGATCCTTAACAATTTTGACAATGGAACCTTGACTATAGTTTTGGATAATATAGATAACATATCAATAGGAACAGTGGAAGGAATCTCAATCTGTACTGCCTTAATGTCCTTTTGCTTGTCTGATACATTAGGTGTATTGACCACCCTTATTTTTTCAATCTTAGCCATTGTGTTAACTGGCTTCTCAATCTTACTAGAAAATCTTTCAACTCCAACTCCCTTAGGCTCACAATTCTTACCTTTTACATTCTTGAATTTCCCCATGTGATTACCCTTTGATTTGTTCTCATTAGGCTCTCCGGAGTTGGTACTCTTTATGAACATTCTTTCAACTTTTCCATTTGTATCCCTTGCTACAATGCCTCTAGTTTGCACTTGGGCAATCATTTCTACAGTAATCCTATCCATCTCTTCTCTAGAAGGTCTTCTTAAATCTACTGGCTTAGAAGAAGAGTTCATGTCACATGTCTTCTTATCAATGTCTTCACTATCAGAAAAAACCTCTTGATGAAAAAGGGCCTGATTGTGTCTCTTCAAATTTACATCTGCTTCTTCATCAAAATCAGAATCATCTTCATATCCTAGATATGAAGTAGCCATGTTGCATCCAACATCATCTTGATTTTCTTCTTGATCTATCTCCTTATTGCCACAATCTTGATTTGCAGCCATAGAATATGCAACCACACAATGCTCTGCAGAATGAGGGGACTAGCATGCAACACACCAAGGTATGTCCTCCATGACATTTATTAAAGCTTTTTGTAGAGGTTCAGGGACACCTCTGTCATTGATTCCTTTTGCAGCAGGGACAATAGACTTGCCATCCTTCCATTGGGTGTTGTAGGGGTAGTTCTGCAATCTATTCTGCTTATTGAAATTGTTGTTGAACTAAGGCCTTTCATTGGTAGGAGCACTAATGTTCCTATTTATAGGTGCCCTCAAATCTTTCAACGTGTTGAGCACCTTATCCAATTTATCTTCTTCTTGCCTCCTAGTTCCAACATTCTTATCATTTTCCTTTTTATATTTCTTGTCCCCAAACAACTTAGGGTCATCTCTCTTCCCACCCAACTTCCCTGATATTTTCATATTGTTCTTGATATTGACAACAATCCTAAAAGCATCTCTAAGATTTCTTGGTTCTTTGTCCCACAACAAGTATCCCATCTTTCCATCAAATGCATTGAAGTAAGTAGTTAGATAAACATTGTCATATAACTGCATGACTTGAAACAACTTATGCATACCCTTCTAAAATCTCATGTTGAATTCAGCTACAGGCTCATTCTAATTTTTCCTTATGGTATTAAATTCATTCAACATGAAACTAGCATTAGGCCTATCACCATACTGCTCTTTGAAACATCTCTCAAAGGAATCCCAAGTATCAATACATTTATCAGGAAGTCTCTTAAACCAATCTCTAGCATCCTCCATTAGAGATTGAACAAATAATTTCATGACTACATCCTCATGCTCTACCTCATAATCATTAAGCATATCAACAAATAACCTAAGATTCTCCTCATAACTAATAGCATTATTACAAGCAAACTTAGGTACCTTATCTCTTATATCATTTGGAAAAGCATTCGGGTAGCCAAGAATTCCATCAAAACTAATTTGCCTATAGCCTTCTAGTTGCATAGGTCTTCTTTGAAAACTTGAACTAGTGTTAACCCTAGGATCAACATTTGCATTTACATTTCCATCTACTTGTGCATTTGACTGCTGCCCAGGATCAGCAGCTATCCTAGCAGATGAAGAAGGAATTGAACTAGTAGCATTACTAAGTGGAATAGTAGTAGTCATAGATGGCATACCTAGTTCAGTAGAAGATAGGATAAGAGAATTAGTTGATGAAGCCTTCAAGAACTGGATCTTTCTTCTTTTTTCTGCAATGGAGGCTTCAATTTCAGCCCTCTCTAATTCCCTTGCAAGGTCCTCATCTTCTTTTCTTCTTCTTTCTATCTTTGTGTCCTTATTTGAATTAGGCGGTGGGACCCCTGGTATTATCAATGATCTACTTGTTTGATGTCCCACCATCTTTTTTATTTCCTTTCTCACTAGTGGCAATCGTAGGCCTAGTGATCTCATGCCCATCTTTATTTTTAGGGAGGGAAGCATAACTTTGAACCTGTCTAACCACAGGGCCCTCCTTATCAAATTCATGATCTTGTAGTAAGTTCTCTTTCTCACTCCTTAAAGCTTCAAGATCACTAAAGACATCATGTTGCAAAGTCTTAGGAGCAGAAGCAAGCATCTTGTTTCTCTCCTTCATTTCATTAATCTTTCTAAGGAGAGATTTTATTTCTATCAGAGCATTCACCTTTTTAGCTTCTCTTTCCTTTTGTAACCTCTTATGTATGGCATCTTGCTCTACCAATTGTAACCTTAGTGAGTTTAAATCATCTGGGTCTATCATAATGTCATCAAAACTTGATGACACATCCATATCAGTGAGATTTTGATATGGGAAATGGACTTGCCATGGACTCATGGGTTCTCTTCTGAAATTATCTTCATCAAGATCTAAATCAATCTCAAGACCCATCTCTCTGGCTTGATCATCCTGACCTGCAGGCAATGGACCCTTGTCTTGAAATACAGCCTCTGGGCTATCATAAAATCTATCTGCAGAGAAACCACCATCTGATCTAGAAACTCTGTCTTGTGAACCTTCCTCACTTGAGGAAACATGTGGTGCTCTACCTCTGGTATTTCTTTTTTCTCTTATGGGAGCACTAGTAGACTCACCATTCCTTCTAATCCAACTCTTCTTCTCCTGTCTAGGCAATTGCTCCAGAGTGACCTCTGGATTCTTTCTGACAAAGGACCTAGTATTCCTCCTCTTGTCCATGATTTATAGTATGACACTAGTTCTAACCTCTTGAGTCGCCACCCACCTAGATGGGAAATCTTTCAACTGAACACCACAGGAAAACAAGAGTGCACTTAACAACCTTTATCTCTAGACTCTTGCTAGTAGAGTCTCCATTTTGTTGGTGACTCAGATGGGTAAATCAATCTGGTCAACAAAAGTTTTTGAATATGACAATGTAACCACAACCAAAGATCCTAACAGATATACTTCTTCAATGTTGTTCTCCCAAGTAAAGTCACCATTTTGTTGGTGGTTCCCTTTGATCTTCAACTTGTAAATTTATACTTTGATGGATAACTCTAATATAACCTTGACTCTATCACCACTCCAAAGTCTACAAGGAAGAGGGATAATTAACAAGGATTAAAAGAGATCCTCCTACACTTTGAGCCTCAATGCTCAGGTGGGTGTACCCTTGACTCACTTCTCCAAAGGAGTCTCAAAACAATATACAACTATATCCCTTACTAACTGACTGAAAGATATTATCATTTAAATGTGTGTGTGTGTGGTTGATGACAATGAAATGCCTCCAGAGGATGGACCAGTGCCTTAACCTAGGGCAAAGAGTCACCCAATTATATATATCAGCTGAAGATCTTAAATCAAACACTCTTGGGCTCAAGATAAGTGCTTTGCCTACTACCCCTCTCCCTCAAACACATGGACATCAAATTCTTATCTGGTTGTAAACTCACTAAACTCACCTAAAAGAATTTAATCCTAACTTTGTTAGGAACTCAGAGATGACTTCACAATACTCTTTGTTTACCATATGCTAATACACTTTGTGACATTAACATATATGAGCTCAGAACTGAAACAAGAAGACATACACAAATGCAAGATTAGAACTCAATAGCATTCTCATTAACATATTTAGGATCAATATACAATCAAAACAATACAAAGATAGGAAAAAGACCCAAAATCAAGCTCCTCTTTCAGTATAATACCGTCAACAACCAGGGACAAAAAAGAAAGTTTTTGGAACCCACACCAAGTAAAAAATCCTGCAATATATACTCCCTAGTCACCTTGGAATCCTCAAAGAGGATGCATCAAGCTTCGGGTGACTAGAATTAGGGTTTCACCCATTAAACCCATTAGAAATAGTCACAAATTTATTACAAGGGGAGAAACTCAGGCAACCATGAGAAAACAGATCCTGAAATGATCCTCAATCATGAAAATCTTACTGAGAAGGCATTGATAATCATAAGAATGCCTAAAATGTCAACCTGTTCGGCCACCTACAACAAGCCTCGAGCACAAAACCACACAGTACAGACCCCTACAAATGATCATGGCACACCTTGGACCACACTGCAACAACAAGTGCCACAAAACAAATCAAATCCAGTCATGAAAGCATTCAATTTAGGTCCTTTCTGTCGCTGAGAAACCCTTTGTAAATTTGAATTTGAAAAACAATGGTCATTTCCAAGCACCTGTAGCAGATCGATGGTCAACATTTGAATCTCGATCAACTTTAAGTCTTGACCATTTGATCTCTCTTTTTTGCGGTCTTTATGTCCTTAACTCAACTGCTATCCTCGAGTTAACACTCATCGACCATGCGACAAGGAAAATCCTATTCGCGAAGTGAAATCTTAACTCACCGCTTAACCCCACGAACTGGCTACCAAAGGAAAACAAACCTGCCCTGGTTACATTTGGCGAACTGCGGACTGAAGGTTTTTGCCAGTTTGTGAAACACTTTATAATACCACCAAAAAGTTTAGTGATTACACGAATGCTTGTTCGCTAAACTGCTAAAACATTTAGAGAACTACCATCTTACTTTGCGAATGAGTGAACCCATTGAAATCTATCGGAATCGCTAAACACTTTTATCTGGACTACTAAGACCTTAGACCCCACCTGGGCCTGCTTTGTGCCACTTGTCATTACATCATTCACTTCTCATGCCTGGTCACACTAATATAGGACCCACTCTCTATAAGCCTTCAAATCAGACGGTGGGCGTAAGATCTCATAGCTCTGACAAAACTCATGGGAACTTATGTTGAACGTAGATTATGTCCTCATCTCTTTGACATCAACCCCACCATGCCACATCATCCACATCGACCAATAAGATTTGAACAACCTTGCACCACCAGGAAAATGGCCCCACCAAGAACATTATACCACTTGGAAGATCAGACGGCTGGCACAAGATTTGAAAGGCTTTGAAGATTCTACGTGCTCTTATGCCAACCATCAATCTTGAATCCTCTAATTTAGATACCAGGCCCGCCTGACAACATGTCCAGCTCACACAACGTGGACCAATTAGAGAACAACAAATCAACATACCTGGTAGATGGACCCGCCGAAAGAAAAGGTTACGTCATACAGAAGGATCAATGGTTGTCTCAAAATCTCATACGTCTGACACATCCCATAAGAATTTACGCCCACCTTTGATTCACTACAAGTGTCAGGCTCCTCTGACAAGCTAACAACCCAGGACCCACTGACAACTACCAGATCATAAATAGGTGGACCAAAAAAATATCACCAACTGTGCATACATGTCAACGGACCCACCTATTTGAGAAGCTCTACCAAAAAGGAGAATCAACAATTGTTGTAAGATCGCAAGCCTCTAACAAAACCTTTGCGCTTTCGCGACAACCATTGGATCAAGATGGTGTCAGAGCTGGGCCCAGGAAAATATAGAGCTAAGGACTTTAGGAAATATTAAATTCACTGGCCACTTAGACTTAGGAAATATTAAATACAAGGGACCAAGGAAAATTAAAGACCACTAGATGAATAAAACCTTTAGTCGCAAGATCATGTAACATAAAAAAGGTTCACGCGATCATGCGACAAAGGGGACAACAATTCAGCACATGCATAAAGGGATTTTAAGTGGCCTGAATAAAATAACATGAAATTATAACAAGGCCAGGGTATTACAAAGGGTTTTGTCTACCAACGGCTACATTTTCAAAAATTTGAACCAAGGGTTTGAGGCAGAGACCTAAAAACAAATGCAGAGACCAGGAGAAAAGGGCCAAAGCCATAAAAATTTTTACATGTGCTAATAGAATGAAAGTAAATGTGACTAATATCATTGCTAAATTTATGTATTTTCATGCTAAAATTTCTTATCACATTCTTGATATTGATGTGAAATGAATTTTAGTTTCTAATTTACAAAAGTACGTTACAGATAAGATTCTTCTATCTGAATTTTCTTCTTCTACTCAATTATGTGCAGTGCTTCATAATTATCAGCTTCAAATGAGTTAGGTGAGAGAACTACTCCAATGACTCCATTTTCTAAGAGTGATTTCACATCCCATAACATTAACTAGTTTTAGAAACCAAATAACTTCATTAAGATCAATAATTAATCGAATAAGATTGATAGGCAAGTGCTAGCAGCATCCAAAGGTGTCACTCCTTTTTCATCTTCTTTTAGAATTTCTCATAATTTCACACAAATTTTTAAATGTTTACACAATATGATGTTGAAGTTAATTAATGATAAAATGTTAACACTTTCTCCTATTAAACAAATTGACACATCCAAATGTTTTCCTATGTCCTTGTATCACAAATATTTTGCCAACATCATAATCTACCTGGTCATGATACTAAAAAGTATTTTCTTTTGAAATTTTTTGTTCAAGACCTCATAGATTCTAATGCTATATCTATTGACGGTATTAATGATCAAGGAAAAAAATATGTATCACTTCCCATCCAAAAATTGCAAATATATACCAAACCTTCTCTATCTTATTTGACCATTATTATTGAGTCTACCAATTCTTTTCCTTCTTCATCCACTCATGTTGTTGACTATGATAATAAATGAACTAAAGATGATGATGTTGTCAAAGTCATTAATCAATACCCACACAAATGGAAACCCAAACTAGAATCTAAGCTTCACATTACCTTTGATCCTAGTGAGCCAATTAAAGCACCAAATGGTCCACTTTACATTATTACAAAGGTTAATAATCTTTATACTACTATTCATATAGACCCTAATAGGATGTGATAACTAAATAATATCTTAACAATAGATAATTTCAATGATATTCATATGATAAATATGATGTTATGATCCAAACTTGCAATGGTTTCCTTTATCCTACCAAAGGTTCTATTACCTCTCTTATAAAAGTTGGTGGTAGAACTTTAGATGTCACCCTTTTTGTCATCGCAACTTCCAATTAGTTTCAGGTCAAATTTGGTCTTCCTTGGCCTAACTCCATGAAATTCATAGCCTCTCTTATATATAAATGCTTGAAATTTACACTCAATAGAAAAATCATGATTTTAAATCATAGTATTTATTCACCTTTAGTGCCTTGAGACTCTATTGACCTTGATTTCATTTTAACCTGTATGCCTCAAACAACTCAATCTTGTAGAGATAATCTCTTTCAATCATATTGGAGATATAAAGTCCATAATAAATTAATGAGATTATCAATCCTAAGAATGTTCTAGATATCTCCTTGTCATGGACCTCGACTTCTAATGGTGATATTCATGATAGTTTTGATGTTCCTAATGCAACTAATGCTGATATTCATGCTAGTGATTTTGATCATATGTATGATCTTGATTATCAATGTTAATTATTATTTAGCATCTATATTTGCATAATCATTATCTCCTAATGCTAGTGACAAATAAAGCTACCCATCTTTACAACATCGTGCTTATTTGGAATAGGCTATTATTTCATACATTGCGCTTGATGTTTTTTTCTCTTGTGTTTTATCCACCTTCACTAGACAGTATAGACCAAGATGGGGGGTGGATGATATGCTTGACTAAATCCTCTTATTTGATGGATTCTTTATGTTTTCTTTTTGTAATGTATTTCTTGATATGCGGTTTATTTATATTTCTTTAGATAACCCTTGTTTCTCCATTGGAAAAGTTTGATACAGGAAATGATCTTTAGTGGTATTCATGTATTTGTATCTCACTTCTTATATATGTCGTTACATGTTACATCATGCATGTGCTACTATTCATAAATATTCCTTTGTATTATTGATTAGGGATGGTTCAATAATATAGCTACCTATTATTTTTGGCCTCCATTATGTCAGCCCCATAAGACTCCTCATTTTTATTCTTACATTACATACTTCCATTTTTTTGTAGTTATGCTACCTTTGGAGAATGATGAAAATTTACTTTGATATAATAACTCATATATTATCATATGATCATACTGACCCCAGAGTCAATATACCCCTTTCATTCTTTATTTTGTCATGTTCTTATTTTCCTTGTTATGTGAATTCTTGTGGGCATCTCATAGTGGAAACATATTATCTGGATGCATGTATGCTTCATTAAATCCATTTCTCCTATTGAGGAATTTGAAATTTCTTAAACACGAGGGTATACAATCCACTCCTAGTTCACATTTTGAACATAGAAACATACAATGAGTCAATTCAATCCCTCTCTTATAGATAACCAAGGAGACAATGTTTTCTCTATGTTCATCATTTCAGTAGATCACTTAATAGATAAAATAATTTTCTTAAGGACTAGTCATCATTTTCTAGATGCCTTAATGGAGATAATTCTCTCCTTGAGTACTGATCTTCCTTTTCATTGATCCCTATGTAGATAATTCTTTACATCTTAAAATCCTAATCACTTTTGTAGATCCCTTAATGGAGACAATCTTTTCCTTAAGGACTGATCTTCCTTTCCTTGATCTGTATGGAGACAATGATTTCCTTGGGCCCGATCACCCTTGTCGAATCCCTTAATAGATATATTTCTTTCCTTAAGGACTGCTGCTCTTTGCTAGGTTGACTAGCATAATACATCTTTCTAGATGATCAATGTCTTTGTTTCCATTTCTTTCTATTTTTGTAATCTCTCTCTCTCTCTCTCTCTCTCTCTCTCTCTCTCTCTCTCTCTCTCTCTCTCTCTCTCTCTCTCTCTCTCTCTTCATCTTAGTGATACCTCTTTTATCTTATTTTTGCATTTTATGAGGTTGATGTTTCTTTGTCTACTTAACCTTGATAAGGTTGTTCTTATCCATTGATCTAATTTATTGTGAGTATGATTTTATCTCATACTCCCTCTAAAGTGAGGGATAGATGCATCATCCCAAAAAATTAGCACCCATGATTGGGATCTTTATTAGGACTTTTTAGATCCATTTTGGTGATTCTGAGGTTCGAATGTCCATTATGTTTCATCCTAAAAAGGAAATTCCTTTTTCCTACTTATTTTCACCCTCCCCAAGATCCAATTCCAATTTGAGCCCATTTTTCATGGGGTGTATTACCAATCACAACATGTCCAAGGGTTCTGGGCCCATATTTTACCTGGTGCCTAATGTCAAAGTTTTCTTGGGAGATTTTCTTTTGTGGTTGGCCTAGATCAATGAGTGGTAATGAGTTGTCTCCTACTAAACTAGCTACATGAGGTGTCAAAATAGAATTGACACCTCTCTAATCAACTAATAATTGATGACAACTTGTACGAACAAGTGTCAATATACATGGATGACTAAGTAAGCTTAATTAAGCCTCAATATAGATAAATTAAATAGATAATCTAAAGATATTTTTTTATGATATAATATTTTCTTCTTTCAATATGCTAATTTGATTTACCTACTGTAACCTCCAATACTAGAACTTTCATCATTGGCACAAAAAATGGTTTTAATTTGATTCTAATGGTGGGAAACTAGATTCAATTTAATATATTGATATTCATTTGGAATTACATAGGATGATTATACATTGAAGTACATTAGCTATATAGCACTATTATTTTCCTATACAAAATACCGTAAGGAAAATAATGCTCGTCAATTAACTCTAACCAACTAAATATTTTTTTCCAACAACATAGATGTGTGCACTTTATTTCTCATTTGAGTCTTTGGAGACCCCATTATGTATATGAAAAATAGCCTTGAAATTCAATGTATAAGGTGGCATGGTAAACAATTTTATTTCAAGTAGTGGGTGTTAACTATTTCTTTCTAGAAAGCTAAAATATCTCAAACGAAAGATTAATCTTGTAGACATTCTATATCAAAACTCATATAAAATAATCATAACCTTCAATATAAAAATTTCATGTCTTAAAAAATATAGCTTAATCTTCCAAAACATAATCAGCAAAATATCATGTGTAACTCAACTTATCTCTTCAAAATAAAAATAAAACTCCTTATATATCCCTTTAACATTTTAGCTAGTAGCATATAATGAAAAGTAAACAAGAACTTTAACATTTCCTTTAATTACTTAACCAAATTAAAATTGCCAACATTTTTCAAAAACCCAATTTCCTTTAATTTATGATTGAGTTAGCATTCATCAATACAAGAATTAGTAAGACTTTGATATGATATTGAAAAAAACAAAAGAAACTACATTTTTCAAGTATTAAATATAAGATGATATTAATATATTAAATCTTAATTAAAGAATTTTTTAATGAAGAATAGTCCAATTTCTATTAAATAAATATAAACATTACATTAAAGAATTCAAAATAATATTAGTTTTATAAAACCTCTCATATGCATTTCCCTATAATCGAAATTTATAAAAACACAACTATAACTATCAAGCAACAAAAATAAAATTACCGTTTTCAGGTTAACCGCTACAATTAAAAATCTATAGGTTTATGCGTCTGCAGTAAATTGTTATCATCTTATTACTCTTACTTTTCTGCTGTAATATTTACTTTTGTCAGCTAGTGTAAGAATTTGGCCAGTTTAGAATATCATTCTCTTCATCGACGATCCCACCGAGAAAGATGTATAATATGAGATTGAACTGACTGAACTGGATTACGCTAGGATTAGATTCGTACTTATTTGAAAAGTAACAACAGTTGTCTATAATGTTCAATAGTGGTAAGAAGACATTTTCAAATGAAAGGTCACTAAAAAGTTTAGTACATCAATGCGAAGGGAAGTAGAAGAGTTTAGTACGTCCATGTCTTGTGATATGGGCATTTGAGAACAATCTTTCCCAATATAGGCGTAACCATTGGCTGAAGTTACACAACATAGCTCACGATTTGATTGAATCACTTTGTATGTAACAAAGACAAACACCGTCATTTTAGGTGGAAGTAAAGTAAAGAAAAGATTAGCACTAACACTTTTCGTCAGGTGATTGAGTATGGGAAGGGTCATTGGGGGGTCTTCCAGGTTGCAGGCTCTCGACACCCTTCTCCTGCTCTCCATAGCTATTCCAGAAAAAGGGATCATTTTCATTTTTATTTGTACCCACCGGCTTAAGCTCAATGTTTATTAACTTCAAATCAGTGCATGGCATGTCGTCGCTGCAAGCAAAATAAACTGGAGTTTGAGAGTAAGTGCCTGTGATTTTTTCATAGGTGACGTCTGATATAAACACTCCAGATGTTCGGTTGCTGCAGGCCTCCTTGTCAAAGTAAAATTGATCAACATGAATGGGCACTTCTACATTGGAAACACGCAGAAAAAATTAAGTTGATAATATGATAGCTTTTTTTTTTGAACGTTGGACAGGGCATTATTAAGCAGAAAAAAGTCTGTTGTAAACACAGACCTGCCATGTTTTGATCCTAACGCCGTTGGAAGCATCGTGGATGTTGCTATCATAGACACTAACGTTGGAAACACAGGCCTTCGTTCCATCTTTTCCAAGTCCTCCAATACTGATGTCTATTATATAACAGAATTGTGTACTGCAAATTATATAGTAGAATTGCGTCCAGTCATTGATATTAATACATAAAGAAGCATAAATAATTGTCTCTAGTAATAAGATTTACCTGACACCGTGGCCAGGGCCGCAGTTGATATTGTGCACGCGAATGCCTGAGCAGCCTGTTTGTATGGACACGCAGTCATCCCCTGCAATTTATTTGTTTAAACAAGTTATAATAAATTGCTAACATGGAATCTGATAGAAAAAAAGGACGTAGCATTGGGAATTTTATTTAACATACCGCATTTAAGAGTGGAATGGTGTATCTCAACATCCTCAGAACTCTGGAGATGAATTCCGTCTGTGTTTGGGCTGTTTGCAGGAGAGGAAGTTGTGAGATTAACTACTGTAACAGAAGTGCAACTGTCGAACTTGAGGTGAACTTGTTGACTGTTTCTTATTGTTATGCCCTGTACAGTCACGTCGTAGCTTCCGTAGAATCTTATTGCCTTCACACATTTACCAGTTATATTTTAGTGCTGTTTCCAATTAAGAACATACCCACTCCCAAACTGGAAATCGGCATATCCTTTTTCGCAGAGAAAGGATTAGATTTACATTTCCATCTCAAAATCTATTAAGATTATTAGTTATAAAAAATCTAAAAGGCGTTTTTGTTGGAGAATACTTCTCTCTAAAAACCCACCGTGGGCCTAATGCTTGGTAATTTGCTTCCACCTTTTCTGCTATCCTGATTTACACATAATCGCAAACGTTATTCATTTTGATCGGAGGATATTTCTCTTTAACCAACACCTTTGCTAGAACTCTACATAAATATAATAGATAGATCACAGGTGATTTGAGTGGATAATTGAAATTTACCGTTTCATCTTGCTCAGAAATCTTCCACCAAGCTGCTCCTTGTCCGTCAAAAGTGCCGTCGCCAACAATAGTTATACTATTGAGCTTTGAAAAAGTTATCCAGTTCAATGGTTTAGAAGCCCATGCCTTTGGATTAACTGGAGCAATAACATTTCCATCCACCTGCATATATTTTAGAAATTAATATAGATTTTAGTATCTCCTCTGTAATTCTAACATTTCATGAAATAATAAAATCATTATACCTTTAAAAGGATATTTGATTTGCAAGGTCCTAAGAAGGTGAGAGGACCAACTAGAAACTTGTAACCAGATGGAATAACTAGTGTAGGTGAGTCCTTCTCACACGCTGCTTTCCATGCTGCCTGAAATGCCTGTTGCATCCACATTACCGTTTGAATATTCAAGGACAAAATTCAATGCCATGGATACAAGTACTGATTTAAAGATTACCTTGGTGTCATCTGTCACTCCATCACCCTTGCCACCCAATGCTCTAACGTCCACCACCTTTGAATCAATGTCAGAATTACGTGATGATAAGACAACCACTGATTTATTTTTGAAATCCCTTGCTCCTAAGCATTTACTTCTTAAGCCGAACACAAGTATAACAACAAACATAAGATATATTATTCTCCTTGAAGACATTTTGATCTTCAACTTAGAGCTCACAATGTCATATATTCTCAAGGCTTGCTTTATATAAAGCTAAAGGGAGATGCTAATCACGGGTAAACAGTGAATGTGCATGACTGGACAAATGCCCGTGATTGATGGTTGACATTTGTTTGTCAAGGAGACTGAATTTGTTTTATCACTTAAGTTGGCGTCTTTTCTTGCTCCATGCAAATGCACGACTGAACATCTTTTTGTTTACATTTGATGCAATTTTAAACCATATTAAATCTACAAAACCAGACATGCGGTGGAACATCTTCCATCCAATATTGAGTAACAAGTTTGATAAAATGAGGTGTAAATAATCTTCGTACGAAAAAAATAAAATATTTTTTGGTGGGTTCATATAACTGAAACCTATACATTAATACGAGCTATTATGTGCACTTCAAGCGACCTGAAAATGCACGTTAGCGTATTCTAAGTTTGAATTAAAGAATAGTTTATTATCACATCACGACAATGGGAAGCCCGAGAAATTGACGATCGTAAATTGAAGCAGACACTTGTATGCATCGTACGGTATTGATACGAAAAATGTTGAGATCCTCTTGATTTAAATTGGACAATGCTAAAATATAATACAAATTTTCTCTCTTTGTTTGTAGGTTTTGTTGGTGCGTACGCATACTGAACGTGGTGCAATCATAAGTAATAGTTTATTGGATGTATGTTGCGCAAGAGTTAGTTTTTAAGATTGTTTGTATGAGTTTCTCACAATCCCAATGATTAACGCATTCATTAAATCCACGTTAAGTATCTCTCGATGTAAAAAATACTGTAGGTGGGGGCTATAGAGATCAGCGTTTCTGTCTGTACTACGCCTTTTGCCCCACCCAAGTCAGAAATCTCGCGACTTCCAGAATTTGCTAAGATTTTTTTCGTTAAATTGATTTTCGTTCTTACAAGAAAAATGTTTTGCAGTCTAGATGTTTTAGTTTTTTTGAATTCGTCTTCTTAATTAATTACCATTTTGTGAAAGGGGAGATGTTGTATTTGGATGTCTATTAAGAGTTAAGCTTTAATGTAATGGCAAATTTGTGTGGTATAAGAGCTTCAACCTATGTTTGATTTTTGAGTTATGTTGGAGAGGTAGTGTTGGATCAATTGTTCCATCTCTTACAATTAATCTTATTAACTAATTTGAAGTTTATTATCACTTGTAGTTTTTAATTAAAATAAATAATTACTACTATAAATCTTTTATAGAAGTATAAACTAGTAATTGCAATTTGGTATGCAATTTGTACGCCTAATAAATGTTAAGTTTTTTTTTTCCTTCAATTTATATGTTTAGCTTTCTTGATTTTAATTCTCTATTTTGTAGTTGGATTATTTAAAAATTAATTGTGTATTTATTATTTAATATATTAATTGAATTATGTATTTCAAATTTAAAACGTAGATAATGTATTATAATTTATTTCATATTATTATTGAAATTTATGATATATATAATCTTTAGTGTAGATTATTAATTCAAATTAACTAATTAATCAAATATAAAATTATAGATATTTTTAATCATTTAGATTAAATTTTACTAATATATTATAATTGTTTATGATTAATTATTAAATAAAAGTTAATTATATGTTGATATTAATTTAAGTGTATTTATTTATTTTAAAAGTGTAAACCATTATTTATATTATAATCAATATAAATATTTATATTTTTATATAAATTACTATTTGAAATGATAATTTAACAAAAATGTTATCTAATAAATTTAATTGTTTTAATGATATAATAAATATTTTTTTATTCTTGATTCATTCAAAATTCTAATTAATATTAAAAATGATGCTTCAAACACATTAAAAAAAATACTCCCTCTTTAATGTTGGCTATAATTTCTAGTTTGAAATTATCATAATATGTAAATTTTTAATGTAATTAATATAGTATATATTATATTAAAAAACTGAAAGAATTAAGAAAAGACCAACTTAAAAGTGAAAAATATAGTTGATTTTAATATATTAATTATTAATATAAATGAGAATAATTTTTCTATAGTATATTATTTTATTAATATAATCTTTAAAACCAGTAAAAAATAATAAATAAAAATTGAAAAGAATGTTTTTAAAATAAAACATTTGTAAAAGTGAAAAAGTAAGTATAAAAAAATTGAAATTTAATATTTCTTTTAAATAGGTACTGCACGACATTCCGTAACTAAAAGGTGCAATCAATCCGGAATTTTCCTTCCCTTTCGTCAATCGAAAATAGAATTTAAAAGATTCACCATCGGATTTCAGAGTGAGACTACAAATTCTAATAAACTCCGGAAATAGACTTTAAAAGATTCACCATCAGATTTCGCAGCGAGATACTGCAAATTCTGATAAAATCCAGAAATAAACATTAAAAGATTCAAGTGAGACACTGCAAATTTTGATAAACTCCATTAAATTTGGGCCCAGCTAAATTTGGGTGATAAACTTCCATAGATTGGTCAAGACACCACAAATTTATTTAAAACGTAGTTGCTATTCTTGGTACTCCTTGCCGAGGGGAACGAAAGTGGCGACGACTGTGCGAGGGAAAATGGTGTTACGGGCCCACTCCGACATTCCGTCTAAGGCTTCAATTAATTAACGGACATAGCAGTACCTGACTCGTATTAATCAAACCGTGGAATATAAGTCTCCTATAGACCGCATCGGCCACGGCACACATACAGCTTCACATGCCCTATCTATGCTTCCTTAGCTTGCATGCATGCCACCTATGTTATTTCCACAATTTATGAAAAGAGGGATTCGGTCTTTATTTCGCATCATCACATGGCATTATGGAGGCAGAGAAATGTTTGGTGGGTCACGAGATCGAGTCCCTAGGAGTATCGATGGAAGATGTTGTGTCTGCGTAGGATAATAATAGCAACGGAAACAAGCAGCAAGCATTTCAGCTATTGCTTCAGTCCATATCATCTGCGCCATCGTATTCTTCGTAGACGAGCGACAATACTTCAAACTGGCCGTATTCATCCTCAGATGCAGAGTCGCTGTACAGGCCAACGGGTAAATACAGTGCCAAAACGGCAAGGCATTCAGAAAAGGGACGCAAATGGGCTTCCTGTATGGCTCGAGGTCAAGAATGGTATGAGGATTTGTCTTCAAAGGATGGGGGTTTTTAGAGTGAGACTTTGGTTCCTCCATTCAAGTCTAAATCCAAGTCTCGCAAGGATTCCAAGCACCCAAAGTAGCCAATCTCCCCTGGAAGTAAGCTCATGAGCTTTTTGAATTCTCTGTTCATGGTGGGAGGTACTAAGAAGGAAAAGATTTCTTCATCTTCTTCTGTGAGCGAGTCCAATTCGTTGGATTGCAGACCCATCTCCCCCTTAGCGGTTCTTAGCAAGTTTTCAATTTTTTCCACTTTTCAATGGGTTGATGGCATTTGGTCAATCTCACTGTGTTCTTGTTTCTTTGAAGACATTTCACACAATGCTAGAGATCGCGTTGTTATGTTAGCTACAAATTCATCAGATTGGTATTCTCTCCTTTCTTTGAGATCATTTCTCTGATATGTTCATACTCATCCCAAGTGTACTATTTTCTCAAACCGGAGGATTCACAGCCTGTATTGGTTACCTGTATCTACTCTATGCTGCTAGATGCCAATGAGGTGGGGGAAGCATAAGCCAAAGATTCTTTCCAATCCCTGAATAGAACATCACCATGGTGCAAACTTGCAAGCATTGTAGGTTTTGATATTATGAAATTTGCATTATTGAATGTATTTGATATGTGGTGATGAAATTTCTTTATCATTTCATATTGCAACACATTGTCCTGAGCCTCTATTGCTTGCTGCTATAGGTGCATTTCGTATCAAGAGGATAATATAGAAAAAATGGCTCCATTTGTCCTACTGGAATCTGCCATGTGTGGACTTTATTTTGATAATTCCTTCATTAAGCGCAGTTTCCAGTTTTCAATAAGCTGCGATCCAGATGTTGTTTGCATACTTCTTGTTTATGTAAAAAATCAGTTGGATTTGCTATTTTGATCAGTATGGTTTTGTTTTTTTCGTCGACGATTCTGACAGACTGGTTGAGAACCTAGGAAAATCTCTGAATGTCCATTACTCGTTTCAAACTTTGCTAAATCATAAAATATGAAATTTTTATTTTTCAACGCCTTCACAAAGTTTGTTTCTCAGTAGCTCTTTCAGTTCTTTGATCTTTTGTGTTTTCCATTCTTTAGATCACTTCAATTCATTCGATGTCTTTGACTAAAATCGCAGCTTAACTTTGTTCAGTGAATCTTTGATCTTTTCGCGTTTTCCATTATACAGATTAAGCCCGTACAACCAGCGTGACAAAAAGTACTTTGCAATGTCTTGTAAACCGTGCAGTTAACTCTGGTTAACTTCACCCTCTGACCACGGGGTAAGACAGCACAATAACCATTACCTCAAGCCTGTAAATGACTGACAGCAATTATTGTTTGTAGTTCAGATTAAATAAATTAGGAAAAGTGGAAAAAGATCAACGGTGTGGGAAGTTTCAATCATCTTGCACAGCTATTTGTGCACCGTTGATCTTTTAACCCAGCAAGAGGCGTCTCATATTAGAAACACCTTCGACGTAATTATAGAAAATGAATTATATTTATGTATGAATGTAAGTATAGAAAATAAAGTCTGAAATAAATAATTATTAATATATTTTTTCTAAAGTGTCTTTTAATATTTATCTATATAATATATACACGTATATTCATTATAATATATACATTAAATTTATGAAAGAATATATACAAAATAAAGTTAGTTTATTTTATAATGAAAGAACCAATGACATTTGATGATGATATTTTCTTTTTAATTTTTTTCAAAATTTAAATTTAAAACTTTATTTTTCGTTTAGTGGCTCAATTTTATATTAGTTGACATAAAAATATTCTATATATAAATTTGTTTCTACTATTTATTTCTATGGTGTTTATAGGTTCTACTAGTTAATTATATGTAACAATAAAGACTACTTAAGACAATAGATTTCAAATAACTTTAAATCTAAGAAACAATGAAATAACAAATTACTTGAATCAGCCCATTTCTCATCTTTTAAAACCTAATGATTAATATATTTTTTTTCTCATAACATTTTTATCTTATTTGCACAGTCATTTTCTTGAACATAGATCATTTTTACTAGTTGTTTATAGAATGTGGACATTTCCAATTGTGCAAGATGCAAATTCAACTGAGAGAACCTAGAGTGCATTTTGTAAAGCTCAATTACACATTCATCATCCTATAAAACTTTTTAAAATAAAAATAGTGTAATATATATCTTGTTAATGGGAGTTTGTAAAGTTCTTTCTAATTTTGAAATCACTTTTTAGTTTAATTTTAGTTTTTTTAATTGTTACAAATGATTTTTTTCTTTAATAATGTTGGTTTAAATTACTTTATTATTTTTATTTTCCAATTATAATTAAAAAAATTATATTAACAATTTTATTATTTTTAAGAAAAAATTGAAATGATTTAAATTTTTTAAATTCTTATTTGAAAGCCTATTTTTTTAATTATTTTACAAAATATTAATATTATCTTTAAATTATCTATTTGTTTATTTATATAATATGTTTTACTTTAAATATTTTTATGCTTCACAATATTTTGGAATTTTATTAAATTTAGTTTTTGAAATTATTGATTTAAATTATATTTATGATGAGAGGTGTTCTACATTTACATATGGATTTAAAATTTGTTTTCAATTATATATGTGTAATTTAATTTGATAGTGTGCACTACTTACAGTTACAAAATAAATTAAATTTAAAGAATTAATAAGGCAAGAAATTGAGGCCTTAATAAAGTTTGAAACTACTATTTTCTTGGAGTTACAAAATCAAATGGTTCAAGAGTATTTCTTTGGTAGAGGAGATGTATAAATGGTATGATTGAAGTTTTTGTATAATCTTGTGTCCATTATAATTGGTTGTTGGTATTTAATGCTTGTATACTAGAACCAAAGAGAGTAGATTACTAAGAAGAAAAGGGAAGGAGCCAAAAGTGGCAAGAATATAAGCAACACAGAGATAAGTGATAACTCTTAACACAACATTTGATTTCTTTTTATTTATTATTTAATGTACAATAAATCATAATATTAAATATTGGAGTTTTTTTCATTAAATGTTGCTAGAATTAGTTAGAATCCTTTTTCTATAGTAATGACACTTTTATTAGTATTCTATAATAAAAATAATATTATTTTTATTATTCTTAAAATTGAATGTGTTGTGAAAATAATGATTTGGTTCAAACCTCTAGAATGGTGTCTACAATCTAGATTTTTCATTCTTGAAAGTTTAGGAGAGATCTTAAATCAAGTTTGTTGTTCCATTGCTCATAGAATTTGTGGAGGGACCTTTTTCTGAGTTAGAATGCAATTATAGTAGGTCATGCTATCATATAGGGCTAATTTTAAGCATATTTGATATATCCCCTTTGTATTGCATGGTTCTATATTTTTAATGCTATATTATTTTTCCCTGTTTCAAGCATTTTTATAAGTCCATGTTTAAATTTGATTGAACATTTATGGTAAGAGTTAATCTTTATCAGGCACCATTGATTGATGAATGTCATTCTTTTTGTATTTTATGCTTGTATTATTATCTTTCGACTACATATAGAAGAATAAACACTAAATAATTATTTGAAATAATAATATCCTTCTAATATTATTCGTCAATATTTCAAATATTTAACACATCTCAATAGATTATTGTTACCATTATTTTACTCATCTTTGGTGACCTAATTACTAGATCAAGCTACAAGTACCCTAGTTTGTCTTATTAGGTGATCTTGCTTAAAATTTGTGTTCATTTGATTTCCAAAGTACATGAAAGGGAAACGAAATGAACTTCATCTAAGATTCCATGTGCATATATCAATGTTAAGTATACTATACAAAGGAAAAGAACTAAAAGAACATTTATTTGAGGCTCACACATGTCGTGAGCATAGCCATTGCCAGAATTGCATAAATGAGTGCAAATATACATATGTAATGAACATAAATAGAGGGGTACTAGACATTGCCTAGTAATGATTCTATCTCTACGGTGTTCCCGGTGTGCTCCCGTGATCCTGAACCTACAAATAAGAGAAGAGAAGTGGGTTAGATCCAATGGATCTAAGAAATGCCTGGTATCAGATTATTTACAAGCATGCATACATGCACTCATCCATACACCTCTAACATGGGTTGTGCTCAGGACATGTGCATTAAGGAAGCTCCGAAAATGAAAGAAATACCATTATTTTCACTAATGTGTTTGTTCCATGTGCAAATGAATGACCTTGACTTGTGATGCAGTTATTGCTAGGAAAGCCTCATTTCCTTAACAGTGGCTACATCAGAGACCAAGAGCACCCATGACGAATAGGGAAACATTCAGTATCAGTGGGACACCCAAGAACCATAAATCCATATCAAGTGAAGCATGGTTGAAGCAGTGGTAGGCTCAAAGGGCTTGTACAGCATATGCAACCAAGTCAGAATAGAGAATATGAGCATCAAATCTACATACTGATGAAGGATACATCATGGAATGTACATGATTAAATCTGCATTGTGAACTAGATAATAAAGGGGCTATAGTCAGTGAACATAATAAATAGGTGGTGCATGTGTTAAGAGAATGAACACAAAATAATACATCATCCATAGGTCTCAAGTACACGATGTAGTGAAAGTCACAATGAGTACTATACTTTCAGCTGATGGGTTTGAAAATGAGAACACCATAAATTCATGTGCAAGGGATGAATAGTTCCAACAGTAATCCAACATGTTGTGGGTCATAGTGAGCAACATATATCTC
The DNA here is from genome assembly GCA_027943335.1 of Chamaecyparis obtusa. Taxonomy (NCBI): domain Eukaryota; kingdom Viridiplantae; phylum Streptophyta; class Pinopsida; order Cupressales; family Cupressaceae; genus Chamaecyparis; species Chamaecyparis obtusa. The sequence goes on from BSBK01009275.1 coordinate 150,293, forward strand.
CTCAGAAATTAACCATAACATCATGCAGAGAAATGAATAAAAGGGAGATGGAAATTTAACACCATTAGATAGCCAACATGCCTATGGATCACAAGCTCCAATGACAAATCAAGACACATTTAATGATGCCATATTCCACAAGTTTGTGAACCATGAACCAATAGTAAACACCATAAACAATTGTGATGCCCTAGGTCATTCACGAGCTGGTGTACATCAAGCAACAAGCATAAAGGAGACATTTTCCAATCATATATCAAACTTGCCAATGGAAATCAGTGACCATATAAGAAAGCATAAACAGGGGGAAAAGTAAAGAGCTAGTGATAACAGAAAAGCAATGGATTCATCAAATACCATCCATAACATGCTCACAACTCCACAAGAAATGAGCACCAGTAATAAGCAGATTATGGCATTATAAAACAATGAGCATCACAAAGATATACAAACTAGTATTGACGTTGAGGTTCTGACTCACACAACACTCATAGTATTAAATCAAGTACAGACACATTGCGGCAAGGATACATGCCCAAGCTCAACATATCAAAACCAATACTACCGTGCTTTCAAGCACGAAAAATTAATTGTCCAAGGTGGAGGCAATGGTTCGATCAAACTGTTATACACTAAGTTTGCACCCTTGTTTCAAGCTCCCATAGTCTTGATAACCTAGTATAACATGGGAATCATCTCTAGGTGTGGGACCTATGCTAATTAAGATGAGACCTCCAGGTTCTAGGTTGGTTCCTCTTGGATAATCACCTTAATTTGCTTCTAGACATGAAAAGTAAATCTTTGGAGCGAAAGGGATAGAAGGAATGCTTGAAAGGGAAATGACTTGAAAGCAAACTACCTACTAGGTGATACACCAAAATTAGGGTTTGGATCTTAGTATAGAGGAATGGAATCAATGAAAGGCTTAGGTCTAGTAGGTCACAACTTTACTGAATAGGCTTGCATAAGTGTTTCATAGGAGGGCCTGAACATAAGACACAACTTATGACCTGGAAGAAGACATTCACTTCTACAACTCGGTGTAGGATTGAGACAAGACTGTTAGGAGGCTGAAGTATACCCACAAAAATATCTAAATCAGATCAAACACAATAACACACATAATTACAGCAAGTAAGAGGGATCAAGAACCCTAAAATATCACTGAAAACATCATATACTTTAATCCAATAAGGGATAATTTAGACAAGGAAGCATAGGGACATGAAGGATTGTCACAAAAATACCTCTGTAATATCTGAATCATCAATGAAAGATTTACAACTGTATAAGCCAAAGGGTAGAAATGATACCATAGATGACCCTTAAGAAAGATGAATTTCTTTTACAATTGTCCAACTTTGAGCACTAAGGCTCCAAAAAGAACTATATACCTCTCACTGCCCGTAGGCAAGAGTCAAAACTAACCTAACTAGGGTTACAAGATTTACAACAATAATCAAACCCTAGCTATACTGATGAACCATCATGAAAATCTCTAAGAACACCGGTGATCAAATCATATCTTTCTTTGCATGTTGATCCTTCTGAACTAAAATCACCTGCAGACATAACAACCTCGACCTACCAACCCACCTGCAACTCCACTAAGCCATGAAGGCTCACAATCTGATCATAATTCCCTGGGTAACAGTACCGTTCAAAAGGTGGTGCCAACTCTTTCTAGCATCTCCTGGTGTCAAAATGCAGCACAATACCCTGCAATGTTGGCCAACAGTCATCTCCATCAACTTCCTCACCCACAAATGTCCTGAGAATTAAGTTCCTGAGCTACCTGACATCGTGCATGGCTGAAAGAATGCAAAACTCTCGCAGAGACATTTGAATTTTGAAATATAACGGCTAGCAGCAAATTTTTAAAATGTAACCGTCAATGAGAAACCCTTCCCAGCAGATGAACGATTGCGATGCACTGAGAAAACAACTTAAAATCCCCCTCTAACAAGTCAACTACCACCTGGAAGTTAGAAACCAATGAAATGTGAGCAAATCAGCATGCTTGGAAAACTTGGACCCACAACCTACAAAAGGAGCATCAGACGGTTGTCGCTCTACCGTAGCCTTAAACAACCCGCATCTTCACCCATCAGTATAATGATGATCATAGATCTTGATCAGACTTTAACCTACCACGAGAGCCAAAGACCATGGGCCCACTAAAAAATCTCCACACTATACTCTCACTAACTAATCAAATGTCAGCCCCTCGGATACACGTCGCATTCCCTCTGACATCAAACCAACTGTCTTCTAAGATTCATATCTAACGGCAGGTGCATGATCTCATAGGGTCAGAAGATTCTATGAGATCATATGACCACCGTAGATCCTAGTCTTTCTGACACATTTGTAGACCTTTTGACACGGTCCCACTGACACATCATCGTTGTCACTTGGGAGCCAATAGAGAATAAGCATGTCACCAAGAAAGGACCCACCTAACAGAGCTCGAAGATAAAGCAAGATCAATGGCCATCTCATGAAGATAAGGAGCTATCAATCCTCTACAAATGTCAGAGCCTCTGGCTACTGAAAGGGCTCAGTCGCATTGACAGATAGTTGAATCACCAACCGCTGACTAATCAGAAGCTACCAGATAAGATGACATGGCGCTGGACCCACACAACGTTGAAGTGCTGCGATGTCAAATCAATGGTTGTTTCATGATCACATGGGATGAGAAGATCCCATGTGGTTATGTGATAACCATTGGATCTAACTGTGACTGAGAACTCGGTCTAGGGAAATATTAAAGGCCAAGACATAGGAAACTTAGGAAATATTAAAGAGAAAACCTCCGCAGGGTGGAAAAAAAATTATTAAGCACGTGCATTTTTAGAATTTTAAGTGGCCCAAAAAGCTAATGAAAAAATAGAATAGGACCTAGGTTTTTTAGGGTTTTTTGTAGAAATGGCTAGATTCATGAATATTTTAAGGACTTGTCACCTAGCCAGGGACCCAGAAATAGTTGCAGAGACTAGAGGAAAATAGATAAAGCCATGAAATTTTCAAGGATGCTTCGTAGGGTAAAAACAGAGACCCCGAGATGGATTTTAGCCAAATTTGCATGCATATGAAAATTAGGGTAACGTTTTGGCAATTTTTGCTTGATGTCAGCCTACTAGACATAGATCAATGGCCTTAAAGAAATCCATTGGGCATGGGGTCACTACAGGAACAAAAAACTTTGACAAAGAGAAAAAACTGAACCAAAATGAGGGACTTGTGCACAAGCACTTCTTGCAAAATAGGGAACTAGGGTAGAAAACTTGCAAGAAAGTAGGAAAGCTAACCTATCCTAAACTAACCAGTTACAAAAACCTGGTCAAAAAAAACCATTCACTAGTTGTGAAAAATAGCTACCACTCCTCATTAGGATATTTTGCATTGGACTCATGAGGATAGCTACAAAAATATGAGGCACACAAAAAATTGTCAAATAATTATTAACCGCCTCTGCAAAGATAGGATCAAGTTTACCTTCCTCTAATTGATCATATGGAGGGGCCTCGGTAAACTCCTTCTATGCCAAGTATCTGATGGGGCAGCCTCTCGAAAGTCTAAAAGCAGGACTTTCCCTAATTGCTTCTTCTTTATCTTCATGGTTTCCCTCCATCATGGATAGCCATGTCAACTCATCACCTGTGGACAGGGGACTGTCATCCTCCTCAACTTTTAAACAAGCCAAGAGCTGATCAAAGTTGTTAATACCCTGAAGTTCTGGAACTAGCTCCAACTCTTGCTCATATAGCAGTCTCTTAGAAGGAGAACAACCCAAAACTAGGCCTCCTTCTATAGGCACATAAGTTTGAACCTCCACTCCAAGAAATAGGAATTCTTCATTCAATTTCTTACAAAAGACCTCTATGATATTGAAAAAATCATACTCTTGAAGGCTTTTGTCTATGTTCTTCTCTTGGAAAAGCTCTTCCATAACTTTATCATTTTACTCAACAAAACTAGGCAGCTTATCAAATAAAAGCATAGCATCCCCCTCTGTATCAACTTCCTGTTGACGGTGACCCTCTTGTTCTGATTGACCTTCAGCCATAGGTAATGGCATGGTCTCCTTTTCATCATCAACAAAGAGGGGAAGCTCTCAAACCAATCAACCAAAAGCTCAGGCTGAGCATCAATCCCCACCCCCATTTCTTCATCCTGCTGGCCCACTTCACCATAGTCATCACTCAGCACTGATACCTCATATTTCTTCTCCTCTTCAACACATGAAAGCTCATTTACCATATGTCCTTGCTTAGATACTAGACTATCATCTTTGAAAAGACTTGGCATCTGACAACTAGGAGGTAGAGTCCATTGGGGTATCTACAATATTTCATCATCTTGAGAGACCAGAGGGGCCTCTTGAGATGAACAACTTTCTTGTACAGACTACTCTTGTAGAGTGCTAGAATGAATCTCAAGTAAAGGCTCTTGGAAAGAAATTTTTGCCTTAAAACTTGGGATGTGAAGTTGAGAGGGCTCATGGGGAGACACAAGAGGCATAGACAAATGAGCCTTCCAACTTGGAATCTTAGGCCTAGGAGCCTCTTGTTGAGCAATTTGTGATCTCAACCTTGTTGTCTCAATTTCAGCTCAGCGCCTGATCTCTTCTTGAAATTGTCTTACTTGTTGCTCATCAAAAAGAACCTCTACCACTTGGTGGGGAGTTGTCTCCTACTCATAGCCTTGAGCCTCTATCTCCTACTACTCTCTGATCTCAGACACTTGCTTAATCAAATCAAGCAAAAGATTCTTGGTCTCTTCTTGCTCTTTCATAAAGTCTATGCTCTGAATCTTTTGCCTATTAGGTTGATAAGGGGTGGGTGGGTGGCAACCATGATAGGAGAGTTGGCTTTGCATTTTTTGTTGTGCCACTTGTGCACATGATCCATCTTGATGAAGGGCTCGCTCATAATCTTGTACAAGGGCGTAGTTGTTTGGGGCATGTTGGATATAATGACAGCCTTGTATAGTATGGAAGCTTGGGATGAAAGTAGGCTTTAGGTGGTTTGCATAAGGCTGATCACTAGCCCATTGAGCACTATTCTCATAATAGGATGGGGGTAACCTAACTGTCCATAATAAATTCACATGTCTACTCATGCAATTAGCTGGAATCTAAATATAAAAGATTTGAAACATACCAGTACTTGATCTCGAAAACCAGTAAACTTTCCAGAGTCACTAGATATGCAACAAAATGACCTCTTCTAGGTCTACAACCTACTAGATGCATATCAGAGCTAGCAAGAACTATAAAAATTATGACCTCTTGGTCATACCCGACATCCCAGAATTGTTATACACTAAGTTTGCACCCTTGTTTCAAGCTCTCGTAGTCTTGATAACCTAGTATAACATGGGAATCATCTCCAGATGTGGAACCTATGCTAACTTAGATGAGACCTCCAGGTTCTAGGCTAGTTCCTCTTGGATAATCACCTCAATTTTCTTCTAGACATAAAAAGTAAATCTTTGGAGGGAAAGGGATATAAGGAATGCTTGAAAAGGAAATGACTTGAAAGAAAACTACCTACTAGGTGATACACCGAAATTAGGGTTTGGATCTCAGTATAGAGGAATGGAATCAATGAAAGGCTTAGGTCTAGTAGGTCACAACTTTACTGAATAGGCTTGCATAAGTGTTTCGTAGGAGGGCCTAAACATAAGACACAACTTATGACCTGCAAGAAGACATTCACTTCTACAACTCGGTGTAGGATTGAGACAAGACTATTAGGGGGCTGAAGTATACCCACAAAAACATCTAAATGAAATCAAACATAATAACACACACATTTACAGAAAGTAAGAGGGATCAAGAACCCTAAGATATCACTGAAAACATCATATACTTTAATCCAATAAGAGATAATTTAGACAAGGAAGCATAGGGACATGAAGGATTGTCACAAAAATACCTCTGCAATATCTGAATCATCAATGAAAGATTTACAACTGTATAAGCCAGAGGGTAGAAATGATACCACAGAGGACCCTTAAGAGAGATGAATTTCTTTTAAAATTGTCTAACTCTGAGCACTAAGGCTCCAAAAAGAACTATATACCTCTCACTGCCTGCAGGCAGGAGTCAAAACTAACCTAACTAGGGTTACAAGATTTACAACAATAATCAAACCCTAGTTGTACTGATGACCCATCATGAAAATCTCTGAGAACACCAGTGATCAAATCATATCTTTCTTTACGTGTTGATCATATAGAATTTTAAGTGGCCTGAAAAGGTAATGAAAAAATAGAATAGGACCTAGGGTTTTTAGGGTTTTTTGCAACAATGGCTAGATTCATGAATATTTTAAGGACTTTTCACCTAGCCAAGGACCTAGAAATAGTTGCAGAGACCAGAGGAAAATAGATAAAGCCATCAAATTTTTAGGGATGCTTGGCAGGGTAAAAACAGAGACCCCAAGATAGATTTTAGCCAAATTTGCATGCATATGAAAATTAGGGTAACACAAACACATACTATTTGATACCCCAACAAGCTCGTGGGTCCCCATCAATAGGGATGGTTCATGGGCCATGCTCAGAATGAAACATATGCAGCATGAGCATGTTCACAATGAGGCCCTCATGCAAGGCACATAAGCATTCATTAAGATATGATAAACAACAAGAAGGGTATGATGCATCCAATATGGAAAAACTTTTAAAATGATGGTATTCTTATTTAAAATATTAAATGAAACATCTAAATGGAGATCGAGCCATGAACACAAAAATAGTGAACACCAATTATGATGGCACCATACTATGTTCAACAAGGAATGAACGCGGGCTAGATAGACCATAAGACAGTGAGCAGCGCAACGGTATGGTCGCCACTAGCAAAGCTCAACAAGGCATTGTTTCTCACGGGTCAAGGAGATGATGCCCTAGGCTCTTCAACCCTAGGAAGTGAGCAGCAGAGGAAGTAAAGCACCATAGACCAAGACATTGTATGTATGCCCTAGCCAAACCACCAGGTCATCATACCAGTCAAGAACCAATAAAAATAATTCCATAAAATACAGAGGGATTGAATACATAGTACCGGAAAATGACCAAATGAAATGGGCTTTCAAACTTCAACACATTACAACAGAAAAATAGTAGAGCACGGACCAACATCAGTATCAACATTGATCAAATACCCTGGTAAAGAACACCACAATGATGCCCTCTAAAAGCTAGGGAAGGATAATAGTGAATTTAAAATATAAACGTGCCCTAGTCTCATACAATCCCATAGAGGAGTCGTGCCTTCAAGATGCAGAGTGATGCACAACATTCATACAATTGATCCAATTGAAAGCCATGGAATTGAATGCACAAAGGCCTCAATCAAGGCACATATACAACAAGAATCAACATATATAGACAAAAATAATGCGAGCATTCTAAAATCAATTATAGAATACATAACAGTATCTTTCAAATACAGAGCAATGCCCTAGAAATTGAAACCAATTGCAGAGTAGAAATGTCAAATCAAATGCCTACCTCAAAATATCGATGCCATGTAGATCAAAGCATAGTTGTTTCTAAATCCGAGTTCAGAGAATCAATGCAGAGATTGGAAACTTTCCAGGTGCCAGAGGATGAAGTACCTACCATTCAAAAAATTTCCTCATCCTTGATGAGAGTTTTAGATAATTAATATATTCTCCCCTTTTTATGGTTGATAATTGATTAATTTTCTTTTGTGCTAAGTTCTTTTTTTTTTTCTTAAAAGCATGGTTTTTATAAATGAGTTAATTAATATTTTCTCCCCTTTTGGGGTGAGATTTTATTATTTTAGGTGCTTTTTTTATATGTAGATTTTGTTTAAGTGTAAATATTTCAAGGTATGTCTTCCCCATTTTTGAGTTGATGACTATTTTGAAATACATTTAGGTCCACATATTTTGGCATATGGGTATTTATTTCAATGTAAAAGTCATTGCAAAGTCTTTTTTGTAATTTCTGAGAATGGTGTTTTATAAACCATTGTCAGAATGTTATTTATAGCACATGACTTAGTGGGTAGGGTCATTTCTTTGACTATCTTTTTTTTGGCGCCCCACTTTTTCCGCTACCCCTAAAAAATCAGGAATCTGGCATCCAAGTTAAGGAGGCATTTGTGGGCCTATTTGCAGGTGTTTTCCTTTTCTAGGATATTTCAGTTTCATGCAGATTCCTTTGTTTCTTTTTATACCTCTCACTTCTATGATTGAAGTTAGTTCTTCTTTCCCTCTTTCTTGGAGGTGAATGTTTGTAGCTTTAGAGAAGCAAGTTGTATTTCAGCTACCTTCAATTCAGTTCATAGCAATTTTCCTTCTTTTTCCTATAGCTTTGTGAGTGATTTTGGTAGATTTGATGTCATGTATTGTGATAAAAAATTAGTCCTTTACTTAATATTCTGTTCATTTTGATGTTCACATGCACTATTATTTCTTAAAGTCTCAATTTGTGTGCACTTGAATGTATTTTGGTTTGTGGAATTCATTTTCCCTCCTCATTTACAACCAGCACCTGGTTATTTCTAAGGGAAAAATCAGATTAGGGAGGAGTTGCGATGCTCAGGTTATGTTCTGAATCATATTGTGATTTTTTTTTCAGTTTGTGGATCTATCAAAGTTTGGTGAATCACCTAGTTTTAGTTTTAGTTTCATCCACTCTCTCTCCCTTTTCCTTCAAAGTTTAGTTTAGTTTCAGGTGATTCAAGGGGAATCGGGCCCCTAATCCAGAGGTCTACTCTCTAATAGGTTACCCATAGCCTAAGGGTAGTCCCATGTTTCACTGGATCGCTAGGTTCTACACTTAGCCATACTCAGGTGCAATTGATAGTGACAACAATTATTTTATTGAAAAGATAATCACAATTTTTTGGAAGCATTTTCTGAGAAGTAGTCTAGATTAAGAAGTAAAATTGGAACAAAAGTTAAAATATGAGATGAAGTATTAAAAATGGAAATTTATGTTAAGATAACACATATTAATAAAATGAATAATATAATGAAGATTATTATTTTCAAAGATATTGATCATTTTTTCTACCTTGGTAATATGTCTTCTCATGGTCCTATTTGTTCCTTGAGAGCTATATAATGATCCTCATTATTGGCAAGCTATTCAAGTTGAAAATAATAAGTTAAAATTATAATATACTTGTAAGAGGACATGTTCAAATTTAAATAATGTAAATGCATGCAAATTTCTTATTTTTCTATGTCAAAAATTTATATGCATTTATTTACGGTAAAAAGATGATTCATATGCATTTATTTACGCTAAAAAGATGAGATGAAAATGATTTTGTGTGTTCATCTATGTAGTTATGGAGGTAAAATGTTGGCATATTACAAAGAAAAAATATGCAACTTTAACTTATTTTTCTTATGAAAATGTATAATTATGTTGAGAGGTGTTGTTTTTATATTTTTGACTTTTTTTTTTAATACTAATCTTCTTTTCTTTTGATATCTTGAGAATTTTACACAAAAAACATATTTTATAAAATATAACCTTATGCTAGTTAATATTTAGTCTTATTTATCAATTATTAGTCAATAAATTATTTAGTTTCTGCATTTCCCATTAGAATTAAGTATTTGCCTAAAATTTACAATTAACAGTTTTTATCTTGTTTGCATCAATTAGGTGGCATCCTTATCTCCTTGATTTCCATTCTATTGTGGCCTTATCTACTCCAACATCCAAAATGAATAAATGGATGAATGAATTTTTTTAGTGATGTCCAAGAGTGTAAAAAAAATTTAAAAATTAAAAATCCTTAATTTATCCTTATGCTCTTTTCAATGGTAGACCTCTAACGTTTAATTTTGAGAGATTATAATTGTCCCATCTTGCTTTAGACTTAACAAAGCCTTCAAAATTTGTATAATTTATTCCTATTGTCATGTGAAAGGTTGTTTTTGAAGAAATATAGACTAATCTTTGAGTATGCTTGGTTTTTATATTTTACTCATTTCTTTTTTAAAGCATATATTTAATTTCTTGTAGAAATACATCACATTCTAATAATTTCACCTTTAATATTATTTAAAAACAAAAACACTTTTAAATTAATATTTCAAATAACTAAATACTTGTGTTGTGACTAGAAGTGCAACATGTGGTTAGTTTCTAATAGTTAGAAAATGATTTTTTAATAGACTTTTCTTTGTGGTAGTTTGGGAAGGTTGTACATTTAAGGGTAAAGAAATAGAATAAAGTCCTCATGGTGATAAGAATGTGAAGCTTAAAGATAAAACTAGCAAATGTTGATAACATGATAGAAAAAATAAAGGAAACATTAACTGAAGTTTCTGATATGTGGTTGAAAAGAATAGAACAAAGTCTCTTTGGACAATGGACATTAAACTACGTGAAATCAATGGATATTTTAGGATATTAATACAAACTAATTATGTTGAATACAAATCCTTATATCATACCTTTAACAAGACTTATATTCCTTGTAAAATGAATATTTTAATAGACTTGCGAGGTGTTTATTTGGAGGATTTTTAATGCATCATAACTTTTGATGACATGGAAAATACAAGCCATTGTGAATAATATAAAAAATTATATTTAAAAAATGCACAATGGTAGATAAATCATAATACTCACTCAAATTTGTGTATAATAACTTACTGATAACAAAATCAAGTATAAGTTGATCATTGAGATAAGAACAACTAATTGTATTACAATATTCCATTATATAGAGGTTTCTCACATATTAATATAATTAATTAGTGAAATATTGATGCACATTTATAAAGGACCTAGAGATCACATCTATATTTTTATTCTTAAACAAGGGTACTATTTTAATAGAGTTCAAAGAATAGACTTATCATCTAATACATAAAGGGATTTGCTAATTAAAATAAAATTTATTTTTTCATAATAGATTGATAATTTTATTTTTATCTTCTTGTGAGACTACACAAAATTGTAGTTCTTCTCATGCATATGGAAGGAAATTTCAATGTCAATGTTCTCCCCAATAATTTCAACCACCAATGCATCTGAATCCAAACATCTTTTCTTCTTCCAACTTTAAGTGCATTCTATTCTACAGTGATCCATCATGGGGTGCTTCTAGCTCCTCCAAGCCCTTTTAAATAGTTAGATTTGATTTCATGCACATCAATTTTTTTCTCTTTTGTGATCTTCTTGTAACTTCAAATTCTACAACTGTACTTTTGTCTTTAAAGATAGTAATCATTTTATATTAGCAACTATAAATATTTATAACTAAGATCTCCTCTTTTTTTGGATAATTTTTTTTATAATTAATAATGAGGTTATATGAAAAAATTGAATTCCTCTTATTGGATTATGTGTCTCATTGTCTTCAATATCTGCCTATGAATATTGACTTCAAATTTTCTATAAGTATCTTTAAACCTTTCTGTAAATTTATTCCTTTTGGTGTCTTCAATCTCCCTTGTTTGAGAGCCAACTTCACTATTTTGGAGGTGGCATTTGCATTGATATCAAGATTTTATTTTCCCTTCCAACTTCAATATCTTCACCACTTTTTGGAGGTAGCTTGTACATTGATAGTATGGATGTCTTCATCTTTTTAACATTGATGGCTTCACCTCTTTTAAGATGACATCTACTTTGAGGGTAGGTTTAACTTCATAATCTTTGAAAACTCTTTTCACGTTCAAATTATGTGGCTTCCCTTAATGAATTGGATATTTATTCACAGTTGATTGATATTCCTTAATTACAACCTCTTTAGCTCCTTAATTGCAATCCCTTTATCTGTAGTGGTCTCCTCTATGTTAGCTTCTGACCAATCTTGGCTAGTTTGATTTCTTCTTTTCATATTAGTTTTTCTACCACAACCTACAAACAAAAATAATGATCTTTTTCTTGTAATATCTTAACAATTCCAATAAAATTAGTGATCTTCCCCACTTTCATGATTTAACCCACCAAATTGAAAAAAATGGATTTGATACTAATAGTACAATTTAAAAAACTCACATATAATATGAATAATATAGAAAACCATAGTAAAATTTCCCAAACATAGATACATCTTTCTATTCACTTAAACTTTAATACAATAGCTTGTTGATCACAAAATCAATGATCATTTGATCGTAAAGTTTGGAGATAGTAATTGTATTACTATAGCCTCATTATATAGAGATTTTTTACACATTTAGATAATGAATGAAATGAATTATCTCATGCACATTCATGCCAAAAATTATTGATCATAAATCTATTTTATCCTTAAACAAGACTATTTTTCTCATGCAACAACTGAACCCCTCATGCAATAACTAAATTAGCTTTTTTTTTTTATATTCAATATTTGTGCTAATTTAATTTGGTATCAATATCTTTCTCTTCATTCAATAGCCTTTTAATGAAGGGATACACCCTTTTGGAGGTGATTTTAAACTTGGTATTTAATGCCAGATATCTTTGACTTAAATCTCTTTAGTTAAGATTGAGTTTACCTTGTTTAGGAGGTTTAGAAGGTGGCATCTACATTAAAAATGGGTTCAGCATCATTGGCCTAAAAAATTCTTCGCACATTCAACTTGGGTGGCTTCCCTTATCCAAATTGGAGATTCTTCAAACTTCAATTGGTTCTTTAGCCTTTTTTTTTTTTCTAACATCTTTCACACATTGAATAAGTATTACAAAAAATAAAAAATAAAATAGAAGCAAGAATAAAATTTCATTATGGATAGTTTAGACCAAATTAGTATATAATATATAAATAAGAATATATTGAGTTATGACTAAGAAAGTATATTTGTAAGTTTTTTATTAAAGGTAAATTAGTCTTACAAGGACCAAAAACCCAAATATCAAAGTAACAAAAGGATAAAAAAGGAACAATCTATAACCAACCAGACCATAGATGCTAACCAAACGATGGAGAAAAGAAATAAAACAGGGGATCCTAGCCCTAACTAGCTACAGATAGTTAACTAACTCAACAATTTTAAGTGATATCTTCATTAATACTCATGATTTTGTAAACAATACTGTCCACTATAGTTAATCCTTATCCTTGATCCTAATTCTAGTCATAGGTCCTAATAGAGTGTCTTTATCTGATTTACCAGTAGCAATAACTTCTTCCACACTAGAACTAGAATCCTTATAATTCCCATTATAGTAGATTTGACACTAAAATAGGGAGAGGAAAGTGCATTATTATATAAAGAATGCAAACCCTCTACCTATTCATTTAATTTCATTAGTCCATTGGAAGAATTATCCATTATTGTCTTTTCCACCATGACCACAACTTTCACCCTATATTATAGAATGTTAAGAGTATCGCCCATATTTTTAATGTGTTCCTCATGATCTTCTTTAAGATTTATAATGCCTTGAGAGAAATTTTGAGTACTGATCATGATGTTATCCAACTTAGGGCTTGTAGGGGAGGGTTTTTCCTTTAAGGTATTAACTTCTTCTATAATCTAAGAAAAAACGCATTTACTATCCATCAAATTCTTTAATAATCTACCAATATTTGGATTTGAAAACATAGAAGACCCCTTCTCTAATGGGGTATCCTTCCCCATGTTAGTTGGAATCTCCACATGGATACCCATATCTTCCACCTTAGGTGTACTCTGAGGAGGATTCACAAGGGAAACATGGACATAATCCTACATTTGTTTCTATTTTTAACCCTGGGTCAATTTCCTTGTTTCCTCAAGGGGAAGGTACCTAGAAGGGCCTCTTTTATCCTTCATTTTTGTAGCCAACACTTTAGATTCACCTTTACCCTTTATAATAGAACTAGGATCCAAAGAATCTAGCACTTTTTACCAGAAGGTAAATAATATGACCCTTCATCATAAAAAAATGACTACCCTTTTATGGCTTGAGGAATTAGTGTTGGAGTAAATAGTCCTATTGTTTACTCTATAATTAAGTTTACTTAGGTCAACACATATATTAGGTAGATGGATATCACTGAGTCCTATTTGGACTCTAACTCATCTAAGAGGATATTGGAGAGTTTTATCAGAGATCTACTTCCTCCAGGTTGAGACACTTGTCTCAACCTTGTTCACTCTACCTATCTGCTCTTGCCTGTTTAAGCAGAGCCTCTATACCTTTGTAAACATATCACATCTCAATACCTCAATATCTCATTAGCTCATTTCAATATAGCTTCTTGTGTTAATTCTATTTCAATATAGCTTCTTGTGTTAATTCTCTCTATTCTGCAGGATGTCTGTAGACTGGCTCCTGATTATAGGATGACCTATCCTAACATGGTATCAGAGCAAATAGTCTTACAGCTCTTTCTAGTTTAGAGAGTTTTCATTATCTTCTTGAGTATGTTCATTATTTCTTGAGGTCCCTGGTTTCTCTTTTAGTAAACCAGACTATTTGTAGATCTATGGAAACTTTAAGATCTGCAGAAGCTTTGCCAAATGTTGTTTATTTCCGTTGGCCTGAAAGAGAAGAGAAGTAACTGGAGAGAGTTTTCATTATCTTCTTTAGTATGTTCATTATTTCTTGAGGTCCCTGGTTTCTCTTTTTGTAAACCAGACTATTTGTAGATCTATGGAAACTTTAAGATCTGCAGAAGCTTTGCCAAATCTTGTTTATTTTCGTTGGCCTGAAAGAGAAGAGAAGTAACTACAAATTACTGAGATTTGGCGTGGATGCAATTCGTGCCATCGCCGAGGTTGCTGTTGTGGAAGCCAAGAACGTTGGAGCAGTTCCCGCAGCCCTGGAGAGCAGATCCAGAGGCATCGTTGCTGTGAGAGGCTTCTTTGGCCTGCGTGTGGTTTTTTTTCTTTGATGCCATTTTGAAGCTTCTTGGGTTTGGGAACCTCACGGCCCCTCAGATTTTTTTTTCTCTTCAAGTTCTGAACTTCAGAGCTTTTTTCAGTAGTCACGATTGGGGGTTTCTTCTTCAATGCGATTTAGAAGAGTGGAATGCCTTCTATTGGAGTACGAATCTAATCAGCCAAGTACTGGAGAAAAATGTGTTTTCCTCAAGATGTCAGGCATCGCTGCTTAGGATGGGTTACACCAATGCTAAAGGCTGCAGACGGGCTTGCTGTTACAGAGTCTGCATGTCCATCACCGTGCTCCACTTCATCACGCTCAAAATCTGCGTGAAGTAGAAGCAGCCGTGCTGAGATCGGTGAACACAGACAGGGTGAATGAACCCCCCCGTGCTTTAGTATAGTAGGGCAGTTTGACTGACGATCTGACCCAGCTGGCGAGAAATCCCAGTCCGCTTTTCATTGGCCTGCCTGCAGAGGAAGGAGGCAATACTTTGTTCGGTTCTTCTCCACAAGGGGCGGACATTTTTTGGGCCAAGAGCCATCGCGAGTTGTTGTTCCCCTAAATCTGACTGTGGGAAATGTCTTACCTCTGAGATCTATTCCCGAGGGCGCTGTGGTTTGCAATGTGGAGCAGCTCTTAGTGAGCCGATTGGCGCACTTAATTGCCAGTGGCCCACACTTGTTTTTGCTGTAGTGGTTGCCTCCAATTGCGCGTGCATTCCTTGCTAGCAAATCTTGTTTTTTGGCTGGCAAATAGTGTTGTCTTTATCAACATACGCACTGAGGACTGTGGATGGGTTGCTGATCTTTATCAGCATGTACACTAAATTTATGGACTGTGCATGTGTAGCTGGTCATTTTCTCTTGGCGGATGCTCATTGGAACAGCTGGTCGTGTTCAATGCTGATACGTTTATCAGTCCAGATTTGTTGTTAGTAGCACGCCTGCTGATACGTTTGGGTACATCCATGGCCCCTTTTCGAAGTCTCTATTCACGACAAGCTTGCCTTTGTCCTTCTCGGGCTTAGTAAGCCGTTTCAAAACAATGGCGTCAATGACCGGACCACAAGTAAGTATCTGGAGCGTAAGCTGTCCACTGTGAAATCGGCGTTCAAAGGCTGTCTTAAACCAAAGCAAGAGGTGCCTTATTGTTTTATGACCAGTCTCAACTTTTAAGGGACTCGTGAGTGTTTTGAGCAAGCTGGGGCTTGACTCGAAGGACCTTGTGGCGCTCTCAGGAGGACACACCATTGGGATTGGGCATTGCACGTCTTGGGAGCCGGCGCTGTCACAACTGTTGGCGGATAGTTGAAGATTCAGTGCTTAAGGCTTGAATAATTGTTCGTGCATACTCCATCCAACCTATCAATGGCCAGAATGCCGCTGTGCCCATCAGCTCCACCACGCTGTTGAAAAATGGCAGTAGCATTGATATCAATGTCGTGCTCACAGACTTAAATATTGTCACATTTTTGAGTGGGAGGCGGTCTTATGGCATATCCTTTTTTTGTGTCCAATCCCTGCCGCAGTGGGATTTGAATGTGGGACGGCAGATCGTTAGCATTCATGCTATGAGCCGCTGCAAGCATCGTGAGCAACTCTGTGATTGATCTGTGGAGGCCGACCTTTATTATGATTGGTCACCGTTTCTTTTCTGCTGGTGACTTTATTGAAGCTGGTGATTGCTTTATGGAGGCGCGCTTTTTGCAATGAGACTGGTCCACACTTTCAATGCTGTGCGGACCGTCGGTGGCCTTTTTATGCTTGAGCCTTCAATGAAGGTTGTGGTGTGCATCACAATCTTTGGCGTACTTAATCTCTCTTGGACAACATGGATCTCTTTGGTAACGTGTACCTGTTCAAGAGGCCAAAATTGAGCACCTTCTACACTGCAGCAACCGCCTCTCGGTGAATTGCATGTCTCTCCCTTTCACATCATTGGTCTGCATTGAGCTTGGCATCCGTGCATGTTCTTCTCTCTTGCTACTAGTAAAGAGCCATCAGTGCCCTTCTAGTCAAATGGAGCAACTGAGAGACTTACTTGTGCTTCACAAGTACATCATGTCTTGCAATGTTTTGCCTATGCCTTCAATGGCATGTTTTTCAATCTCTATTGTCCATTTTAAGTGGTCAATGACTGCAAAACCTTCAATGGTTATTGGTGGTTATGGGGGTTGGCGTGCAAAGCCACCATTAAACCCAACCACCTCCTCAACTCATTTTGGGCCCTCTCCATTTGGGAGGGGTACCCTTTTCTGCACGATGAGTTGATGGTCCCATGGAGGACAAAACTCATGCCCTCAGGTAATTAAGAGGGGTGGCTCATTTTTTCACCTTTTGGTCCTAATAGGTGAGCATCGTCGCAAAGGTGATTTCATGCACTTCCTTAGTGCAATTTCTTTTCAAGTTTAATCTTGATGTTTTGTCCTTTAGATCACTTGAGCATCCTATGCAAGTACTATTGTAGACACATTAGATCCAATGTCCATCCATGACTTTTGAGATTTTGCACACATGATGTGCTATAAAACTATTTGTACTTGCACTGAATTATAAAGTGCCATGGGGGGTTGTGTAGAGCCATTTTTTTGCCAATCACAGCTTTATCAAAGTGAGAGTTCCTCCACGACAACAGAAAAATCACTAATATTCTTGCCTCATGCAAGTGTGTAGTTTAACCACACACACCCTTTTCTACGTTGTAGATACTTTTGGTCCCTTCTGCATAGCATGGTGACACATCATTCAAGTGCATCTATCAAGCCTCACCCAAGTTAGCATTATGGGGGGCTCATCCTACTGTTTGTGTTCATGTTAATTCTTCCTTGGTTTTGCTTGAAGTGCACTGAGACACTCTTGTATTCCTTTTTAGTGGAAGTTCCTTGGTTTCACTTGAAGTGTTCTAAAGCACTCTTGGATTCCTTTAAGACTATTGCACGTACATTTAAAACAAAGTTGAGAAGTGATAATGGTATCACTCAAACAACATATTTGGGTTAGGGTTTCTTTTAATAAGTACTTCACAAGCATATTCCATAATCAAAAGGCTGAGGTCTTCGTACATAATAGAGGATGAAGGTTTTTCCTATGAGCCCATAAAACATGATTCATGGAGGCTAAAAGATAATATGGAATGGAAGTACATTTTCTATATCAGAAATGGTTCAAAATAACAAAGCGATAGATAGAGAGCCTACTAAACTTACATTCAAGAGTCAAATATCTTATATTCACTTTTACCACATCTACCCAAGGGAATTCGAGAGAAGCCCTATCATGACCTCCCTTTGAATTATTGAAAACTTGTCTCTCTTGCCTAGTCATTCACACTCTTCTTATCGAGCTGTAAAATTTTATTCCATCAATCAGAGTATTTGAAACCTTTTCAATCAAATCCTCATTTATTTCTAACTTGAACCCATAAACCTTTAAAATATCTTCTTCTCATCCATAAAGAAAGGTGTCAAATACTTGCATATCTGCCCCATGCAACTTCTCCATATAAGGAGTTAGGCCTCTGATTGAAAGATTTGACCAAACAAATTCAACCTTCTTTAATTTTTCATATACAACTGACTCCAACCTATTTTTATCACTCCTGATCCTGTCTGCATATAAATTTTCCCCTCTCTGATAGAAAGGGAAAACAAGATAAAACCCCAAGCTAAAATTCACCATTAATAAAGCCCATTTCATCATTAAAGAAGTCCTAAATTGGAAATGAATTTGTATGTATGGTTCCACCAAAAATAAGGCAAAGATAATAAAATCAATTCTTGGAATCAATGCATTTAATAAAATTTGTATCTCATTTGGGATATGATTATTATTATACTAAAAAAATAAATAATTAAACACAACGCCTAAATTGGCCAATATATTAGCTACACAATTTTATTCCTAGCAAACATGGGTAATTTTATGAGCTTGTAATTGATTGAGCATTTATTTACAATCTTCATGAGAAAATCTATATACAACAAACAATTTGTTATTCCTCTTGAAAAATTAATTATGTTTAGTGAGTCACTTTCAACTGACACTCTATCTATCCCACATTCATGGGTCATTTTAATATCAAATTAAGTTACATATGCCTCAACATAGTGGTTTATCTATATTTTCAAAGCAAGGGCTACCACCAAGAAAAAATTATTATTATGGTAATGTGCCACTCCTTTACAACCAATAGCTCTTGGATTTCCCTTTTCTTCCTTGTCAATTCTAATTTTGACCCTTCCTATTGGCAGATATGACCAAACAACACCTTCCCTTGAAGATTTTTTGCCTGATCAAAGGTATAGAAATATCTAATTGAATATTCCATCTTTGGGAAATATCTTTATCTTCCTAGATACAAATGGAAGGAGGAACACCAACCCTTAAGCTATCATAGAACATTGAGAAATTATCTAGAATAGCTAACTAAGACTTATGCATAAATTTATCTAGAGAAAAAACCACATCTTTGAACACTCGATTGTTTCTTTTTTTTCATAAACCCCAAGAAATGTGAGGCATCATGAGGGATAAAATAAGAGATAAAGCTAGATTCAAAGTAGGGGATCTCCATTGAATCCAACAATCTATAAAATAATTAGGAAAAATATAGGAAACTGGCCATAAGTTGAAGAATTAAGACCACACTTCTCTTGCAAAGGAGCAGTAAATAAAATATGGAAAGCATTTTCCTCATGCTCCATAGAAACAAAAAAAATTGTATGCAATGGATATACCATTTTAACACTGGTTATCAATAGTTAAAGTATTATTATCAACCTTTATCTATAAAAATATATATTAATTTTTTGTATGACCCTTAGGTTCCTAAATAGGGCCCAAAGAGGGTGATGAAAAAGATCCTTAGAAATCATCTTGAAAGAAACAACCACCAAAAAATTTCCATCTATAGAGGACTCCCAAATTAAGAAATTTATATTAGTAGATCTCAAAATATGCACTCAAGAAAGCATCAAAAAAAGATTGTGAAGAATCATATCTACCTCCGTCAAGTCACCTCAATAGTAGTTATGGATATAGTCTTCCACTCAACAACCAATCCTCCTAATACAAAAATACTTGAACACTAGCTAAGGGGAATGAGCAACATGATTTTAACCAATCCTCTAATTATGCCCAAAACTTATTCTTCTCCCATCTCCAAGGTAGCATCTCAACCATTTTTGAATAATATCTTTGTTAGGAATAAGGTGTCTCAACCTTGGATAATTCCTATTCTTATTATTTGTTTTGTAAATGTATTTTTTGCAAATAATGTAATTAAGTGTGAGTGTACATGTCTAGTTGGCATGTTGATGTGTCACTCCACTTGATGTGTCGGCATCTTGTGTGTAAGGAGATCATGACTGAAATGGTCATGATGGATTCCTATGACACGTAAGAACTATTTAAGGAATGTGCTATGACAGGTGTAAGAGCATCTTATGACTTGGGCCTATTTGGGCGCCCAAGAAGAAGTGGTTGGTGTGTGTAAGAGAATATGCCAAAAATAGGTTGGTATGACAGATTCTCTTACACTTCTCTTGTGACCGCTATTTTTGGCGGATTCTATGACAAGCTGTCATAGTCTATTCTAGGGATGGACGCCTATTCTTGGGATTGCATGTAACAACTATGTACATGTGGCTTTGTGCATGGGTCTTGGTGGTTGAACGCCAAACTCCTTTTTTGAGTATTTGTTGGGTCCTGAGGAGTCTATATATATGATGCTGCTTCTATGGGAGAAATATAAGTTTTACTTGTCTCTCATCTCCTGAAAGAACTTGCATTGCAAGTGTGTTGTAATCTTTGTGTTGAAGATAATACATTGTGCAGGTTTTGGAGTGCTGGGGTTTTTTACCGAAAGGTTTTCCCCAGGGTATATCATTGTGTCATTATCTATTTTTCTATATGCATGGTATGTGGTTGCAATAGCTTTGTTAAAGTAGTTAACGAATCTAAAATTGTAAGGATTTATAAGAATTTGCACAATACACTCCAATAGAGATTAGCATAGGAAGCTGTTTCCGCACCTGAGTTTCCTTACAAGTGGTATCAGGGCTTGATCAACTTTTGATCCTAGTTGTTGGGTAGAGTTTTTTGAGCTGATCTCAAGTTTGAGTGGGAGTTTTTTGCAGAGCATTCTAAATCTTATTTGCAGATTGAGATGGCAAGTTCATCATATGGAAGAATGGAGGTGGAGAAATTTAATGGCACTAATTTTGAGTTGTGGAAACTCAAGATGGAAGACATGTTGGAAGATCGTGATCTATGGGAAGCGACTTCAATTGCTACAAGACCAGCAACTATAGCTCAAGCAGATTGGGATATCAAAGACCGTAAAGCTAAGGGTCTCAGAAGACTCTGTTTAACCGATGCAGTTCTTTTGAATGTTCTAGATGAGAAAACCGCAAATAGTTTGTGGGAAAGACTTGCGGCCATGTATCAGGCCAAATCTCTGGTGAACAAGTTGTTCCTAAGGAAGAAGTTGTACTCTCTGCAAATGGAGGAAGGTGGATCCTTAATGGATCATTTAAATGCATTTAATCTGCTGGCTGCACAATTGACATTTGCTGGTGTCAAGTTAGAGGAGGAGGATTGTTGCTACACACTTTTGTGTTCTTTACCGGATTCATGGGACCATCTTGTGATGGATCTCGGAAGCACTTTAGTCACCTTCAAAATGGATGATGTGGTGTCTTCGCTGCTATCAGAGGAGATGTGGAGAAAGGCTTTCGTTTCAGAAAAAGAAGCCCTTGCTGTTCGTGGGAGATCCACTGAAAGAGGGAAGAAAAATGACAATAAGTCTGACAATAAGGGTAGATCCAAATCCTGGGGGAAGTCAAAGACTTCCAATAAGTCCAAGGCAAAATGTTGGAACTATGATAAATCTGGGCACTTCCGTAAAGACTACAAAGAGCCGAAGAAGAAGAAGAAAGGTTCAGATTCAGCTTCAGAAAGATCTCAAGAAGATGGCGATGCATTCATCACAGCTTTGGTAGCCCATGCATCTGATGATGTGTGGTTGGTTGACTCGGGTGCATCTTTTCACATGACCTCTCATCAAAACTAGTTCTCAAAATATGAAGAGTTCGATGGTGGAAAGGTGTACTTGGGTGATGATTCTCACCTAAAGATAGTTGGACGCGGAAGGGTCACTATCAAATTTCCTGATGGACAAGTAAAGGGAATCAAAAAATTTATGTACATTCCGGGTTTGGCATGAAACCTATTATCTATAAGTATGCTGAATGATGTAGGTGTGCAAGTTGTTTTTTCAAAAGAAGAATGCAAGATGATGAGAGGATCGATAGTGCTTGCAAGGGGTACTAGGAGAGGTACCTTATTTCAGCTAGATGCATGTATTCCTCTATGTAATAGTTCTTCATCCTCGCCATCTGAAAAAGCAGTGAAGAAGTCTGTGGCTATTGGTTCCGATGGTAGTGCAAACACTTTGGAAGCTAAGCTTCCAGCAGAAAAGACAATGTTGTGGCATATGAGATTTGGCCACATTGGTGAAAAGGGTCTCAGAACCCTGAAAAATAAAAATCTCATTCAGGAGTTAAATGATTGCAATCTTGAGTTCGACTTCTATGAACACTGTGTCTATGGTAAACAAAATCATGTTCAGTTTTACTCTAGTTCTCACAAATCTTCTGATGTTTTGGATCTTATTCATTCTGATATATTTGGTCCTGTAAAAGTTCCTTCAATCTCCAAATCTATATTTTTTGTATCTTTCATAGATGATTATAGTAGAAGGACATGGATTTATTTCCTTAAAAGTAAGACACAATTCTTTAGTCGGTTCAAGGAATTTAAAGCTCTTGTAGAGAATCAGACTAGTAAGAAGATTAAGTGTGTGAGAACTGAAAATGGTGGTGAGTTTTGCTCAGCAAAGTTTGAACAGTTCTATAAAGAACAAGGTATCGAGAGGCATAAGACAACTCCTTATACCCCATAGCAAAATGGAGTTGCAGAGAGAATGAACAGGACACTGATGGAGAAGGCTAGGAGTATGCTTAGTGGAGCTAGTTTAGAACAAAGGTTTTGGGCCGAAGCTGTGCCCACTGCTTGCTATCTGGTTAACAGATCTCCTACATCAGCCCTTGTTGATGAAAAAGGAAAGGAAAAAGATGTTGTTCAGTTGCCTCCTACCCCTGAGAAGACTGAACAGAGAGACCATGTTGGGCCTAATGATGAGGATAACTCTAGCAGCTCTGATAGTTCAGAAGAAGAGGAAGAACAACCTCAACCGCAGCCCTTGAGGAGATCCACGAGAGAAAGAAAGCAACCGGAAAGGTTTGGCTATTCTATGTTAGATTCCAGTTGTGCCTTTTCTTTGATTACTAACACTGATGAGCCTAGATCTATGAAAGAGGCTTTGGGCATGGAAGATGCAGGTTCCTAGATTGAGGCTATGGATGATGAGATAGCTTCATTGGAGAAAAACAAAACTTGGGACCTTGTACCTTTTCCTAAAGAGAGAAAATTTGTTGGCTGTAAATGGGTGTTCAAGAAGAAATTATGTGCAGATGGCAGTGTTGAAAGGTACAAAGCTAGATTGGTTGCAAAGGGGTATTCACAGGTAGAGGGAATAGATTATGGTGAAATATTCTCCCTTGTTGCAAAGTTGACATCCATTAGATTTATGTTATCTCTTGCTGCATCATATGATTTAGAGATAGAACAGATGGATGTGAAGACAGCTTTCCTTCATGGTGATTTGGAGGAAGAGATTTATATGTCACAGCCTGAGCACTACATTGTTAAAGGTAAAGAATCCTTAGTTTGCAGATTAAAGAAATCTCTATATGGTTTGAAGCAATCTCCTAGGATGTGGTACCTTAAGTTTGATGCCTTTGTGTTGTCAATTGGATTTGTAAGATCAAAATTAGATCATTGTGTTTATTTCAGAGTTGAAAATGATCACCTTCTTATTGTTGCATTATATGTTGATGATATGTTGCTGTTTGGGAAGGGTAAGGGTATGATTTCTGATTTTAAATCTCAGTTGTCAGCATAGTTTGAGATGAAAGATCTTGGGGCAGCTAGGTACATCTTGGGTATGGAAATCAGTAGAGACAGGTCTAACAAAAAACTTTGGTTGAGTCAGAGTAAGTATGTGAAGTCTATGTTGGACAGGTTCAGCATGGCAGATTGTAGACCACTATGTGTTCCTCTTTCTATGGGAACAAAGTTATCTGTAGATGATTGTCCAAAATCTCCTAGTGAGGTGGAGGACATGAGTAGAGTACCTTATGCTAGTGTAGTTGGCAGTCTTATGTACGCTATGGTTTGTACTAGACTAGACATTGCCCAAGCAGTGGGAGTCCTGAGTCAGTTTATGGCTAATCCTGGACGGGTACATTGGGATGCAGTGAAGCGAGTATTTAGATATTTGAGGGGTACATCAGATTACTCCATATGTTATCATGGTAACTCTTCCAGATCTCTGCATTCAGTTTGTATTCGTAGGTTTGTGGATTCAGATTGGGTAGGTGATATTGACAGCAGGAGATCCACCAGTGCTTATGTGTTCACTATGTTTGGTGGTGCCATCAGTTGGATGAGTAAGTGACAACCTGTGGTTTCTTTGTCCACTACAGAAGCTGAGTACATGGTTGCTACTCATGCTTGTAAAGAAGCCATTTGGCTTAGAAGATTGTGTTCTAATGTTGGTGTTGATGCAAAATAGATTACTATTTGGTGTGATAGTTAGAGCGCTATTTGCCTTGCAAAGAATACAACTTTCCATGCCAAAACGAAGCACATTGATGTGTAGTTTCACTTTGTGAGAGATATGGTGGAAGATGGAAAGTTAAGTTTGGAGAAGGTAGATACTATGAAGAATGTTGTAGATGCATTAACGAAACCAATGGGCACTGAAAAGTTCAGATGGTGTTCGGAGTCTATGGGCCTTTTGGCCTATAGCGGTTAAAGTTCCTGTTATGTTCCTATTGCTCTTACAAGGTGTTCGACAAGTGGGAGAATGTTAGGAATAAAGTGTCTCAACCTTGGATAATTCCTATTTTTATTATTTGTTTTGTAAATATATTTTTTGCAAATAATGTAATTAAGTGTGAGTGTACATGTCTAGTTGGCATGTTGATGTGTCACTCCACTTGATCTGTCGGCATCTTGTGCGTAAGGAGATCATGACTGAAATGGTCATGATGGATTCCTATGACATGTAAGAACTATTTAAGGAATGTGCTATGACAGGTGTAAGAGCATCTTATGACTTGGGCCTATTTGGGCACCCAAGAAGAAGTGGTTGGTGTGTGTAAGAGAATATGCCAAAAATAGGTTGGTATGACAGATTCTCTTACACTTCTCTTGTGACCATTATTTTTGGTGGATTCTATGACAAGCTGTCATAGTCTATTCTAGGGATGGATGCCTATTCTTTGGATTGCATGTAACAACTGTGTACATGTGGCTTTGTGCATGGGTCTTGGTGGTTGGATGCCAAAATCCTTTTTTGGGTATTTGTTGGGTCCTGAGGATTCTATATATATGATGCTACTTCTATGGGAGAAATATAAGTTTTACTTGTCTCTCATCTCCTGAAAGAACTTGCATTGCAAGTGTGTTGTAATCTTTGTGTTGAAGATAATACATTGTGTAGGTTTTGGAGTGCTGGGGTTTTTTACCGAAAGGTTTTCCCCAGGGTATATCATTGTGTCATTATCTATTTTTCTGTATGCATGGTATGTGGTTGCAATATCTTTGTTAAAGTAGTTAACGAATCTGAAATTGTAAGGATTTATAAGAATTTGCACCATACTCTCCTATAGAGATTAGCGTAGGAAGTTGTTTCCACACCTGAGTTTCCTTACAATCTTTGGATCTAGATATATACTTCCAAAGAGTGGAGCATTGAGCAATGATTATTCAATCAACCAACATTTCTCTGAGGTTTCCACATCCTTGCAAATACTTAATATGTTCAATCTTCATCCAATCATTTTTATCTCTTAAAATTATCCATACTTTCTTTGCAACAAGAGAATTATTGAACTCTTTTATCCTTTCAATATCTAACCCATCAAGGCTCTTTAGAAGGAACACCTAGTCCCAAGCAATAAGATTTAATATAGTTGTACTTTTAGTCCCAAATCAAACAAAATTCCTTTGAACCTATTTGATGTTTCATAAAAAATTATTTGAGAGGATAAATAAACACATAGCGTAGATAGGTAAGTTCAATAGAGAAACCTTAATAAGCTTGAGCTTCTCCTAATGGGTATGAAGGTTACCCTTCCAACCATAAATCTTTGACAAAAATATTTGAGCAAGCTTACTCCTAAAAAAATTAGGGACTTCATTAACATATAAAGGTAGGCCTAGATATTTACAAGGAATATATTCAATTTTTCATCCCAAAATATAAGAAATTCTTATTTTCTCTCTCTATAATATTTAGGAAGAATATAAATATTCTAGGTAAACTAATTTGTTAACTAGAAGAATGTTCATACAATTTAATGGTATTATTTAAGGAAACTAATTCAGTAATGGAGCTATCATCCATTAAGATGGTGTCATGAACAAATTACTGATGAAATAAAACTTAGTTTGTAGATGAAGGAATAAGTTCCTTTAGATTTTCCATCCTTACTTTCCTTTGAATAAATCTTATCAACATCTCTGCCATCAAGATAAAAATAAAATGAGAAATAGAGTCCTCTTGTCTTAAACCCCTAGTAGAGGAGAGAAAACTTGTTGGGGAGCCATTTTTAATAAATGTATACTTGGGACTAGTGATTAGCTAAATAATGATCTTAAAAAATGATTCATTGAAACAAAAATATGCTAAAACTTTAAAGAGGAAATCCCTATTAACCCTGTCATAAGATTTAAGCTATCCAACTTCAAAAGAAAACTAGCCTTCTTGTTAATGGATAAAGAATGGATATTCTCATGGATCATAAGAGTAGAATCCAAAATCTAACTTCTAGGGATAAAACCATTCTTCTATTATGAAATAAGTTCTAGAAGAATAGACTTCAACCTTAAAACAAAGAATTTAGAAAATATCTTATAAATGGAATTGCATAGGCTTATAGGTATAAAATCAATAAAAAAAGAGCTCTAGGATTTTTAGGAATGAGAGAAATGAAGGAGGAAATAATTTATTTAAGAAAAATTATATCTGCAAATAACTCTTTAGCTACTACAATAATGTCTTCACCCACAATATCTCAATAAATTTGAAAAAAAGAACATAGGGAAACCATCAGGCTCTAGATCCTTATTTCCGTCAAAGGATGAAATAACACCCTAGACTTCTTTCTATGATGGAATCCTTGTTAGAATATAGTTCATCTCAAGAGAAATCTTAGTGGGAATTTCATCCAAATTACTTTACTAACTTTCCAAGTCAAGATCCTGATAATTAGATAACAGTGAGAATGAATAGCTTCCAAAAACTTGCATAATGTCCTTCTCTTTCTCAAAGGTCCTATCATTAAATGAAACGGAATAAATATTATTAGTGGCCCTATGATTAACAGTGGTCATGTTAAAAAATTTAGTATTTATGTCTCCACTTTTTAACCAAATAGATCTTGACCTTTTCTTCCAAAATTCTTCCTCCATTGCAATAAGGTCATGAAACTTTGAAAGAATAGAAATTTATTGGTTGATTAGATCGCCAGATGCTCCTTGGGATTGAATCTAATCCTACATGCTATTAAGATCTTTCTTTAATTTTTTTTAATTTTAAAAAATATGCCAAAAAGAAGACTTATTATATTTGTTGACATTTGACTTAACAATAGCCAACTTCTTAGCCATCTACTACATGTTAGTAGCCTAAATATCAATAGCCCACCAATCATTTATTTTCAATTAAATATCAGGACTCAAACTCCACATTACCTCAAATCTAAAGGGGAAGTTCTTTCTACACAATTTATAAATAACCAAAGATATATAAAAATAGTCAGAGCCAATGCTATTGAGAGATGATTTAATCTATAATCTTACAAATTCAACCAATTAGGACATAACAAGTCCCTATCCAAATTCACTTGAATTAGATCCTCTACCATTGTTATGTTAGACCACATAAAAAAGAGACCATGTAAGTGTAAGATATGCATGCCCTCCATAGTTATGAAATCAATCAAGTCTTAATAATTATAAGTAGTAACCAAAGCTCCTCCCTTTTTTTCTAGAACTTTAAAATGGAGTGTTAAAATTACCCATAATAATCCACCTCTCATTATCAATCATATGTCTAAAGGCATACAAAGAATCCCATAAGTTTCTTCTAGCTAGTCTATTATTTGGGGCATGTCTATTAGAAATCACTCATCATGATCTATTATTTAGGTGGGTAAATTTAGAAGCAATATGATTGGGTGATGAAAAAATGAATGTACCTTTCACTATCATGGGATTATAAAATGAAACTAAACTACCAAAAGAACCCTCTAAATTCATGTAATGGAGTCCGCTAGAAAAAATTTATCTTTGAAGTCTTTGAAGCCAACAACTTTGTTTCCTCAACTATACAAATATCAGGCCTATGCTCTCTTATCAAGTTAGATAAATAATTTATATATATGGGGATGATTCAAAACCATTAAATTATAGGATATAATCTTCATTTCAAAGGAGGGGAAATACTTAGGCCCATCTTTGGAAGAGTCCTCTATAAACCATTAACAACATCCTCCTTTCTTATCTTATCCTAAGTTTGAATGAAAGAAGGTCTGCCTGTCCCTTTGTTAACTACAAGACAATCTAATCTGATCTTTCTCCAAGTTTTAACTCCTAAAACATGACTTTCATTCTTCCTTCTAGGCTTAGCATTAACAAAATAGAAGGGTGTAGAATCCTCCTCATCTCCCTTATGGGAGTGTAATCCCTCTTCTCTAGACTAAATCTTGTTATCATTTATTGTAACTTGACTACCATGAAGAGAGACCAAATCATCATCATTTGAAACCATTACATCCATATATTCCTTTTATTGCTTATACAAGTCATTAAAAATATTAATCATAAGGTTAATATCACTATTCCCACTCAATTTTTTTGGATTAGGATCTACCATACACCTTAGATAACACATCTTTGTTTACAAATAGTCCTTGGAGTGAATTATTTAATCATCATATTTATTTCTATCCAAGACCTCCTTAGACAGGATCACCTATTCAAAATCCTTCTTTTCAACTAAAACCTCCCTAGAGGGGATCATATACTCAAAATCCTTATCACTACCTATTTCGTTCGACATGGAAATATTAGGATTAGCCACTGTATCATTCAGGTATGAGTTATTGTTGGAATCTCCTTCTAACCTGTTAGAATCCATTCCAGATGCATTATTTCCTTCTTTCTTTCTTCATAACATTTTTTGTTGCTTTATCTTAATATTGTTAAGTGGACAATCCTTCGACTAGTATCTAGTATTTTTTCAATGGAAATAAGCAAAATAAACATATTCAATATTCAGTTGCTTGATCCCAAACCCCCTACTTAGACATAATAGAAACTTCAACTAGTAGATCTGATAATTGCTTGATATTCACAAATATTATAGTATACACCAATTTCTTCATATCCATATTCATAGGATCCACAAAAATGAACTTCCCAAAGTAGACAATGATTCCCTTGTACAGTTCCCCATCCCAAAAATTGAGAGGAAAACTTGGAAATTGATCCTAAAATGGGGTAGTATCATAAACCCAGTGAAGAAGAGATAAACCTGACTCCCATTTCTAGGCCCCCCCAACAACATGGAGTTTAATTCCTCCTCATAAGTAAATATAAAAGAAAAATTACCCTTAGCCATATCCATACCATAAATTTAGCCTTTCTTATCCCACTTATGAGCAACCCATGCATGGGCTTAATCAATTTTATGTCTTGGTCCAAAAAAAATACCAATCAAGGATCATTTCATCTAAGCTAAACCTTTATCCACCAATTAATCTATCTAACAAAAATAACAAAATAAATCGAAACAAAATCGACACTATGGGAAACTAGAAAAATAGCCTTACCTTTAATTCTACCACTGAACAACTTTGTCTATTTTATATTTTGTAGAGGGGCTTCCTTACATACAAATTATTCTAGCAAAATGATAGATGACTACAACTCCACCTACTCAATTTCACCACACTCAACCCTAGGAATCCTCATAGGCATGGAGTTTGCGGGAGGATCAAGCTCCTTTGCACTTTCTGTATAGTCTCTCTAGTGCCTCAATTGGTAGGGAAACAACTTCTCACCCTTGTAGAATTCAAATATTCACCTCCATTTGTAGTCTAATTATTCTCCATTGTAAAATAATTCTTGAGATGAGATGACTTTTTTTTGAGTATATTTGTAAGTTAGTAGGTTTGAAAAAATTAATTAATTCACTTGCAATAAGAATGGACACAACTTTTATAATTATGCACTTATATCCATAAAAGTTCAATAAAAATTTGGGGAACCCTTTGGTGAAATGGTGGGGTTTCTTGGTTGTAGTGCCTACAACCAAGGTCAAACCTCCTAGGGTTACTCTCTACTGCGTCAAAAAATTTAGATGCCCCCAAGATCTTGTATCTTGATATGCTCGTAGGATGTGGAGTGGGGCATTTTCATTCCACCTAGGGCATATATCCCTAGCTTAAATGAAAATTATATGAGTTAAATATGGCTTTTATTAATAGAAAAAAATTAATCTAATAATGAGTGTAAAGAGGATATAGCAGTAGAAGAGTATAATAAATACCTAAAAATTATCCTTATGCGGGCAAAGGAAATGATTAGAGTAGCTAGTCAAGCTTAGATAATATTAATAAGGATGCATTGGAATATGTTAGGTTTGATCTCCTAGCCTAGGCTCAGATTCCCATAGAACTAGAATCAAATGTATTAGGAATATCTACTGACTCTCTTCTTATCGGTAATAATGTGCAAAATAATGCTGGAGGGAGGGATTTGGGTAGCGGGAAGATTACCTAGAGTGAAGAGAATGAGAAGAATTTTTTTAATAATGTAGAATCAGTGGACTTTGAATTGGAGGACTTAGATTTTGGAAATAAAGAGGAAACTAATACTAAAGAAGACTTCCCTAATACTAACAATATCATTGATAACTCATAAATTTAGGCCATTAATGAATTTCTACGTTTAGATATAGAAATTTTGAATGGTATAGAGGAAAAATGGGTAGATAATAAATATATCATACCTAAGATCTTATAAACCATGGATAAATATGACCTTGAACTAGAGAAGGAGAATTCTATAGTTAGTAAACCTAAGCGATAGGATTATGTATGAATAAAAAGGGAAAAGGCACGATAGACTATGCCAAACAAGCCAAATCAAGAGGTAGGAAATCTTTAAAGGAAATCAGAAATAAAGAGGGCGAGGTAATAGGTCAAGTCAAAATTGTACAACACTTATGGATATAGGGAAGGGGAAGTTCCTTCCCACTCAATAATGAAGATTATATCGGGTATGTGCAAGATCATGAGGGGCCAAAAAGTGGCGATGTTAGTTCAAAACTTTGACAATGTAGCTAATGACTTTTTTTTTACCCGAATTTGATAAAATGAAAAGGGTGTCTTAAAAATATTATCAGCTTTCTATCGATATAATTGTTGTCAAATTTTGAATTCGGTAAGTAATTATTAGTTATTTTCTAATTGAGCTACCTCTAAAGTGCTGATTTATACACTGATTGAAAAATGACTATAACTTTCAGACAGTATAACATTTTTGAAATCCAAAAATGTGTCACATTCTATGCTTCACCTACTATAAGGAAAAAAGAAAAAGTTTTGAATTTTGTAAAGTTTTGAATGAGTTAAGGTGGTCAGACACAGGAGTTTTTTTATTCTGAAAATGTTGTAGCAAAAAATTCATAATTAATTATTTTTTTGGAATAAAATTACAAAAAAATATGGGTCACATCCAAGCATGAGTCTACTACTCATATATAGAATCTTATTATAAAATATTATCATTTGATTATGATTAAGGTGGTCAGACATACACCTACTTCTTATTTTTTTCCTGAAATTTTTGTAATGTTGCATTGAAATCTATACTTTTCACCAATCATACTAACTTTTTCTAAAAAAAGGCCTAGTAGTTTAGAAACTGCATTCAATTTTCTATAGATTCTATTGTTACAACTTTTTGATATTAGGTTCATAGCTAGTTGAAATTTTCACGTCAATTTGATTAACCCTGATTTGCTGATTTTTCATTGCCACTTAAGGGCATAGTTTGGCCCCTCATGATCTTGCACATACCCTATCATGGAATGTTAGGGGCCTTAATGCCCCTAACAAACAACATCTTCTTAAATAGAAAATAACAATATTTAATTTAGATATTGTAATTTTTTAGGAAACTAAGTTAGATAAGGATGGATATAATTATCTTAAAAAAGGAAATTAGGAATGTGGGAGATCTTGGGAGTGCCATCAATTAGAGCATCAAGTGGAATATATATGTTATGGAACCCAAGACACTATTTTGTTGACTCTCTAAGTATCGATAATAATTGGATTTTAAGTAGAATTAAGAGTAAAAATAGTAAGTTAAGCTATCTAGTAATTAATGTATATGGCCTTAAATTCCATCATGAAAAAATGATCATGTGGAATGATATAAATAATTTTATTAATATGCATGCTAATAAAAATATTATCATAGGAGGAGATTTAAATTCTATTTTAGATGTACATGAAAAAATAGGAGGATCTTAGTGTTTTCATCTCCTTCTATATGTCTACCATCCCCACCGGGATTTTTCCCTTTATAGTTTTTTCATCAAAAAAATATTAGTGTTCATGTGTATGTGTGTTATTACTACATTTACTTTTCATTTCAGTATTTTGTTTCCAGCAATAAGAATTGAAGTTGAAATTTAAGTATCCTATATTGGTATTAACTGATTCACCCTCCGCCTCTTAGTTTTTTAGGACACTATTATTCTAACAATTGGTATCAGATCTTTTGGTCCTCAGTCAGGAAGCTTAATAGCTTGAGGTAAAGATTAGGATGGCATTATTTAGAAAGGAGAGTCCTAAGTTTGATGTATAAAATTTTTGACACATGGAAGGAGGAGATGAAGAATCATTTGATGTGTATGGGATAGGAATATTGGCTTATTACTTGGAAAGATGTGCCTTTCATAAAGGAGGAAGACATTGAGACACTTACTACTACTGAAGAAGAAAGAAAAATATTTGTGTATACTGTTGTTGCAAAAGAATCTTTTGTTAATTTACATTGTCTGATGGTGAATTTACAAAGATCGGAGCTCTAACTAAAGCAAGTGAGATCAGGAAAAGACTAATTGCAATTTATGAAGGAGATGAATACAATAAGTGAGAAAATTTTTAGAATTGGAGAACAAAGATGGAGACAGTACAAATGAAGGATGCTAAAACAATAAATATGTATGGTCAGAGAGTATATGAATGTCTGGTCGGAATAAAAACCAATGAAGGTACTTATACAAAATGAAGTCATAGAAATTGTTTTGAGATCTGTGACTCCTTCCTACAAACCCAAATCTTTTTCATTGGAGGAAACTATTCCACAATATAAAGATTTTTCTTGAGAAATGTTAGTGTTTAAGCTGACTAAATTTGAGACCCTAGAGTTAAAAGATGCACTACCTAAGGTAGAGAGACCATTTAAAGCTATTATTTAGAGAACTGAATCTAATGGTGCTGGATCTATCAAAGTGAACATGCACATAGAAGATCTTGGAGAATATACTAAAGAATGGGAGGAGATTCAAAGGCTAGACAATCACGTGGATGAGAAGATCATGGCCCTGATCACCAGAAGATAAATGAAAGGTAAAGATAAGTTTGAAGGAATATTTCCTTTGAAATGTTTTAACTGCAATAAGGTTGGTCATTTTGCATGTATATGTCCAACTAGATTACCTAAGCATGGGCCTAAATATGGAAAATACAAGAATGATAAGGAATGTTATTATGCTAGTGATGGATATGAGGATTTAGATAATGAATTCAATGTTGTGTTGGGTTTTGTTACTATCAAAGAAGAGGATCTTATCTATGAGGAAAAATCCTTAGTTTCTCACATTGATAGGAAAACTAATTGGATAATTGATTGTGGATGTTCACATCATATGACTGGTGACTAAGATAGATTCATTCAGCTAAAGAAATTTTATGGTGGAGTTGTAATATTTGGTGATAATATTTCTAGAATGATTGTTTTAAAAGGATCAATTACTTTAGATGTAAAGACTAATACTAATGATGTACTATGTTTCGATGGCCTAAAACATAACCTGTTGAGTGTTTCTCAAGTCATGAATAAGGTTTATCACTTGCAATTAAAGGATGGTAATTTCTCTATTAGAGGAGCTAATGGAAAATTGATCACATGTGGTACTAAGACCAGAGGTGATATATTTCAGTTGAACTCTACTGAGCTCCTTTATTTTTTTGCAAATATTGATGATAGTTGGTTATAGAATAGAATGTTTTTTCATATCAATTTTAATAACATGGTAAAAGAATCTAACCATAATTCTATCATAGATCTACCAAAGATTGTGAAACCTACTAACACTACATGTAGAGAATATGTTTTGGGAAAGCAGACAAGAAGCAGTTTTGCAAGTAAAGGATTTTCAACAAATGGAAAGTTGGAGCTGATTCAAACATATCTTTGTAGACCTACTCAGACTAGGTCATATTTTGGAGACATGTGTACTTTATCATATTCACTTATGATTACTCTACAATGATGTGGGTTGGATTTCTTAGAGAAAAATTAGAAGTGTTTGAGAATTTTAAGTTTAATAAGAAAAAAATTGAGAATGAGACAGGCTTGAAGATAAAGTGTTTGAATTCAGATTGAGGTGGAGATTTCACTTCACATGAATTCAATATCTTTTGTGAGAAGCAAGTTATTATGAGGTAGACTTATGTACCTAGGACACCATAGAAAAATGGAGTTACTAAAAGAAGAAAAAAAATAGTTCTTGATACAAAAAGAACAATGTTGATAGAAGGAAAAGTTTCATACATGCATTGGAGAGAAGTAGTTAATACAACAATGTACACATTGAATAGAGTATAAATAAGAGAAGGTACATATAAGACACCATTTGTGATATGGTATGGTAAGACACCTACTATTAGTGATTTCAGAATTTTTAAGAGTAAATGCTAATTATGACAGATGAATGCATACAAAAATTTGATGCTAGAAGTGATGAAGGTATATTCCATGGCTACTCTACTAGAAGTAAAGCTTATAGATGTTACAATTTGAGAACTAGGAAACTGATTTAAAGTGCCAATGTGAAAGTGGATGAAAAGTTTCAAGTTAGAAAAAGATATTATGACTTTAACCACTATAAGATTTCATATGATAATATAAATACAAATCATGACAATATGTAGATAAAAGATAATGGTAATGAGAATGAAAGGAATGAAGCATATTAGGATGTTTTGATAATTGACAATGGCATAAGTGTGGAGTTGAGGGAGAAGACCACATGAAAATATGTTCTGAGAAATCATCCTAAGGATCTAATCATTGGTGATAGCAATAAGGGAACTAGAAAAAGATTACAAAATAGAGAAGAGAGGTTAAAAAATACAAATGTTATGTGCTTGATCTTGCAAGTAGAGCCAAATTCCATAGATGAGGCATACAGAGATGAATCATGGATCAATGCCATGAAGGAAGAACTAAAGAAAAAAAAAAAAAAAAAACACTTGGGAATTGGTTCCAAGGTCTCTAAAGAAAAAAAGGTGATTGGTACTAAGTGGGTAATTAGAAATAAGATGAATGAAGAAGGAATTTTTTTTAGAAACAAAGCCAAACTATTATGTAAAGGTTATTCACAGCAAGAATGAATTCATTCTAAGGAAACCTTTGCACCTATTGCTATAATTGTAGTAAGATTATTCTTAGCTTATGTTTCTTATAAGGATTTCAAAGTATATCAGATGGATGTAAAATCAGCTTTTCTTAATGGATACTTGGAAGAAGAAGTAGGTAGATTGAAGAAGGCTCTATATGGATTACAACAAGCACCAAGAGCTTGGTATGCTAAATTGGATAAGTATCTAGTTTATCTAGGATTCAAGAAAGATAATGCTAAAATCAATTTATACTTAAGAATCAATGAAGAAGGTATCTTAATTGTTGAGGTTTTTGTTGATGAAATTATCTTTGGAGGAAATGATGAAATGAGTAATAAGTTTGTATAGGAGATGAAAAGTAAATTTGAAATGTCCATGATTGGGGAGATGAAATTATTCATTGGGTTGCAGATCAGTCAAAGTAAAGAAGGGATATTCATATCTCAAAGAATTATTGAAAAAGTTTGGCATGAATGACACTAAACCTATTGGAACTCCTATGGTAACTAAGACTAAGTTATATTTAGAGGATGAAGTAAATAATGTACCATAGAAAAGGTATAGATCAATGATTGGAGGTATTCATTATCTAACACATACTAGACCTGATATTGCTAATGCAGTTGGAATTGCTGCAAGATTTCAAGAACATCCTAAAAAATCTCACCTTATGGCAGCAAAAAGGATATTCAGATATCTAAAGGGTACAACTAAGTTTGGTCTATGGTATGATAGATCAGAGGAATTTTCATTGCATGCTTTTACTATTGCTAAATATGTAGGGAATGTAAATAATTAAAAGAGTACAAGTGGAGGATCATTCTTCCATGGTGAAAGGTTCATTTCTTGGCTTAGGAGAAGTAGGATTGCATTTATTA
This sequence comes from Chamaecyparis obtusa, assembly GCA_027943335.1. Taxonomy (NCBI): domain Eukaryota; kingdom Viridiplantae; phylum Streptophyta; class Pinopsida; order Cupressales; family Cupressaceae; genus Chamaecyparis; species Chamaecyparis obtusa. Next base: position 186,890 of record BSBK01009275.1, read on the forward strand.
GTCTACAACAACATGAAAGTATGTTGCATCAACAATGAATTGCACACAGCTCATATGGATGAAGAAAATATTGAAGGACATTGGAGTCTATCTTGAAGATTTAGTTACTATCCATTATGATAATACTAGCATAGTAAATATATCAAATAATCCTATTATGCATTCAAAGACAAAACATATAGCAATAAAGTATCATTTCTTTATAGATAAGGTAGTAGAGAAAGAAGTAAAGTTACAATATGTGAACATAAAGGAGAAAATAGAAAACATTTTTTACAAAACCTCTACCTAAGGATACATTTGAGTATTTAAGAGGTATGCTAGCAGTCATGCCCCAACCCACTCTTGAAAAATTAATGAAGAAATTGTATTAGTCTAGAAATATCACAACATAATTTCATTATCTGGACCGAATGCTTGATGCTTCTCCTATGGGGGAGTATCTCTATTTGAGCTGAGTCATTGAGGACTCTTGGAGACATAATGAAACCTTTGACATTGATGTCAATGGAAGAGAGAATAACTTATGAAAACCAATAAGAGAAGATCAACCCTTATGGGATAAATATTCAGAAAGATCCATAATGATTGATGAAGAGGATTTGAAAAGATATTGATGCATGGGACTAATAGATGCAGTAGAGGCATATTTTGTACTTATGGAAGATAGATGTTTTTCACCTATGTTTCCATCAACACCAAAGGGGAAGATAGTTAGCATGAAGTTTGATGGTATTCCTATGGGGGAGTATCCTAGTAGTATTGGAGGCATGGTACAGTGATTATGTGTTGCATTCAAGACAAAGTTTTTCATTGATGTCAAGATATGTTAATGACTTATTGTTCCGAAGCCTGCAGATAGGTTGCATAGAATTATACAGACACCTTACACTGAATTAGCATGTGTGAACTTAGATGAAGACTCTTTATGATGTCGTGGGTCACTGGATGTGATCACACATTATTATGAGTTGATTTGATAGAGTTATGACTAATTTACTAATGACTGATTTTCAAGAGATAGAAAATTTGATTCTCAAAGTGTAGATTGTAGAACTTTGTGGACAGAGCTCAAGGATGTTTAAGTTATGATGTGTGAACATAGGTTCATCTTGGACACTCAATTGAGAGCTTATTCCAATCATATGGATTTTTTATCATACAAGTGATGTCAGTTATGGCGTATGTATTGGTGAAGACCTAATTGGAGGTTGACTTGGAACACTTTTCAAGTAATATAATGAGAAATATTGATTTATAATTCTGAATGATAAACAGATGTAATTGTTATGTTATAAAATTGTAAGAGGTGTGGTGTTTATCTTTGCATGGGTCTATTTTTTATTTTTTAAATAGGATTTATCCTATGAAGGAAGACCTAGATTTAATTGTTGTAACTTGTATATAAGGATTTAAATCCTTGGAAAATAAGTGTGTATTGCATATGCAAGATGCAAAGGTTAATACAAGATTGAGGTTCCATTCATTTCTATTTTTAGAATAGTAGCTATGCACTTGGGCACAAGATGGATCTTTCTTGGTGGTGGTTGAGTATTAGAAGCAATTTTAGAATAGAATTATCTCAGTCTTTAAGCTGTGAGGTTTAGAGAACCTGAGGGTGCCTTTAACTTTCAAATATCTTGATCAGGTTGATGTATTGTACACTCCTAGTAGGGTTATTGCCTCTAATAGGGCTAGACTCCTAGAAGGGTTGATTCCTTAATAGCGATCACATTGTAAAAGGATCCTAACAAGGTCTATCCTTTAACAAGGAACTACCTATTGTAATACATGACTTCTAATAGGGTTAATATACTCATAGTGCAAATATTTGTGCGTACCATCCCCACAGAGGTTTTTCCCTTAATAGGTTTTTTCTCAAAAAAAAATCTTTGTGTTCATGTGTATCTATGTTATTATTGCATTTATGTTCCAGTTCAGTATTTTGGTTTCAGCAATAAGAATTAAAGTTGAAATTGAAGTATCCTATATTGGCATGAACTGATTCAACCCCCCCTCCCTCTTAGTTGATTAGGATATTGTTATTCTAACATAAGTCACTATATGCAGACATTTCTCTCCCCCTAAAGGTTCTAGAGCATGGAATTTTATGAGGGAATGTAGGGATCTTATTTAGGAAGGCATCACCTCGCATATTAAGGATGCAAGAAATGCATTGTTCTAGGATGACTCATGGGGTGTTTTCCCCACTTTATGAACAAAGATAATGGATGAAAGGATAATAAACCATATAGTATCTATAAGAGGAAGGTATGTTAAAGATTATATGGAGTTCCCTTTTGGAGACATGACTTTGGGTTGGAAATAGAAATCCATTGATAACCTAGGTCTACACAAAGATATTGCCGCTAAATTATCAGAGTTCTTTGTTGTGAGATGAATCAACCCTAGAAAAGGATTTGATGCTATTATTTTTGTAAATACCCTACTCAGTACAATTCTAAGGGTGGGTATTCTATCCTTCAAATAGAATTCTTGGTCTAATTGAATTTACCTATTGACTTATGTTGAAATAAGGATTGTATGCCAAAAGAAGGGATGTTTGCATGGGATTATTTAAAAAAGAGAATATTGACCATCTAATGGTTTAGGAAAGTAGGGTACCAAGGTCCATCTAGATGTCCTCTATGTGAAGTAGAGAGAAAAAGTGTTGATCACTTACTTCTTCGATGTAACTTCTCCAATCAATATTGGAAATAGTTATCAGAAAAGTTAAGATGGACTTTTGCACTTCAAAATGATATAGTGAAGGTTTTTAAAATTTGGCCAAGATTTAAAAGGATTTATATGTACAGTAAAATATGGAGGATTTCCCCCTCTATATTAATCTTGGAAATCTAGAAAGAAATAAATCAATGTATCTTCAAAGAATCTAGATTAAGTATGGACCAATTCTTGAAAAAGGTAGAAGCAAACATAGTAGAAATGGTCAATTGAAGGAATATTCTTAGTGGAATAGATATGATTTTCTCTAATGAGGATGATGCCATCCAAAACAAGTGGTTTGGTTTAAAAATACATGCTTTCTTCGAGAGTAAGAAAATGGAAAATGGCAATAAACATGTGAAATACATATGGAAACATCCTGCTTTTGGTTCATACAAACTTACCTTTGATGGTGCTTCTAGGGGAAATCCTAGTAAGGCAGGGGCTGGTTGTTGTATTCACAACTCAGAGTGATCTAGGATAGCTAGTAAATGTACTTCTCTAGGGATAGAATCTAATAATAGATAAAAACTCTTTTCAGAAGGCTTGTTATTATGTAAGAGTATAAACCTAGATAACATATAAATTAAAGGGGATTAATATTTGGTTATTAACACTATTAGAAATGGTAATACACCTATTTGGAACCTTAATGGCCTGGTAGAAAGGGCCATGGAGATACTTACAACATTCAATCACTATACCTTGAACCATACCTACAGAGAAGGAAACAAAGATGTGGATGACCTAGTTAATGCTGGGGCTAGTGGAATATCATAGGAAACCAAAGTCCCAAATATCTCAGAAGACAGAGTCTAGAAATAGTTGAGTGGAATGATCCTTCTCTTTATAATAGAGTTTAGATTATAAATTTTTTAAGTTTTAAGGTCTGATTAGATAATCTTAAAAAATGAGCTACAATTTGTCATCAATATTTGGGTAGGTTTTGAACATAATATAAGGCCAAAATCTAGAAGATCTCATATTATATAATCAAGTAGGTCTTCTAAGATAACTATGCTAGTGGATTGATATATTCTTAAAAAATATTAATAATGTCCTTTGTTTAGAGGTATCTTTCTTACATAGATTAGTCTTATATAAGATTTTACCTACCCTATTCAGACTCTAGTATAATGAAGCCAACATTTACGTGAAGATATATTTTAAGAGAAAATGAGAAGACACTATAATTTCTATGTAGATTGATAAAAAATAGTATAAAAGATTTTTAAGATCATAAGAACTCTCAGAACAAATTTCAATAGATGATCATATTTTCAATTGCTTATCAGTTTAAATTAGGAGTGATATTAACAATTTTCCTTAATATATAGGGAAATCTGCAATATCGGTCATCTATGGTTTTTCTAGAACATAGAATAAGGTAGTTATAAATTTAGTTGTTATTCTTATTATCTATTTTAAAACTATATATTAAAGTATAGGCTGAACAAAAGATATCGACTTAAAAAGCATTGGTGCTAGCTAATATTAAAGTCCTATTCACAATCAAATCCTTTGGATTAGAATCTTCACTTTCTCAATGTAAATTCAGCCATAGATGAAGCGCTAGTTAGAGTAGGGAAGGTTAATGGTATTAATAATATGTCCAATATAATTAGGAAAATTCATCTTCATCAAGATAATATCTTGTAGGAATTATTTTCATTGTATCTACATATATCTCAAAATATACATCTTTGATTCCTAATTGTATAGCACATTAATTTTAGATCTATGGACTGGGTTAGCTTTATTTAGAAAACCTCTAGTATTAGATAGCTAGTTTCACAAGGACTAACTCTAATAAAGTGTCTAAAATGTTTTCATGCTATAATATAGTTGCCTCAATAAGGTATCACCTATCTTAGAAAGTTCTAGATTTATGGAGATATTGGTGATGATTAGATAGCCATCCCCATTTAGAGACGTGCTTGATATCATTAATTAAATCAGAAAGACCCCCTTAAAGTTATATATCAATTAATAATTAGTACCTATATATGAATAAAAAGGGGATAGACCCTAGAAGTAAAATACCAATTTATGATTAATAATGACACACAGATTGATAGATTGCTACTACATAGAACTCATTAGTAGTAATACCAACTAACTTAGAGCAGTTTTTCATTCTAAGTGAGTAACACAGTAGAAATGGAAACCAATGTGATGACATTCAATAGGAAGGAGAAAAGGGAGATGATATTTCGTGGATGCATTCAATCAGAGATGTCAAACAAGATCCTAACTATATCAGATGATTTAACACAGAGGGAAATTGAGATAATCTTTGGAGAAAAAGGTGAGGATTTTGAGTTCAAGTTTAGGACTAATGGCTCCATTCTAGGCTCCTTTATATGTTATCTCTTTCTAGCAAAGGTTCCAAGGCATTCTATTTCTCAATTATGTAGGGATATCTTTATAAACAATATTCTTCTTAGCTTGGAAGAAGCAATTTACAATTTAGATAAAGACATGATGATTCCTCTTCCTGAGGAGTATATGAAAGCAAATATTGGTAGCCTTTTAGGATGAGAGGATTTAAAGAAACCCCCTATCATGCTCCTTAAGAACAAGTTTTTGCTTAAAGCTAGATGGGAGGAGTTGGAATGCAATGTGGGTTTTCTACTAAAATGGTGCAAAGTAATTCCTTCCGACGATGCCATATGATTTGAAGAATATATGAAAGTAGAAGGATATAGAGTTCTAGACTCATTTAAAGGTATATCCTTGGACATTATCATCATTTTTTTAATGAAAATCATAATAAATAGTTGGTAGAAGAAGGTAAGAATATCGGCCAAAGGGAAGGACCCTATGGGGTTAGACATAGATGAAGTAGACTCCTCTAATGAGGACTAGGTTATTCTCATGAAAAATATATGAAGGCCAATGTAATATCATATTTTTCTAGGATATTGACCTATATAGACCCTATTTTGTAACAAAGGGGCTACAAACTACAGCTTAGTAACAATATTACAAATTCTATAGATAGCTTAGGGCATAGTTAGTTTCTATTGGCATTGAACATATTAACTTATTCTGATAGTACCCATTATGAATGTTTTCAGACTTTAAAGAACATATGAGTAGTATAGTTTATTAGATTACCATTATGCATAAATGTTACTACCATTTGAGAACCTATAGTCAATTTTATGTTTTTTAATTTTGTAGTAAGGCATATTACTCTATTTAAATGCTATGTCTCTTTACTGATTCATGTCCTCACTAGAAAAGAGTAACATCCTTTTCAATATATCTTGGAAATTATGAGTTTAGATTAGTAACATTCCATTAAATCTTCTATGGATTATCCAGAATTGTTATTTGGAATCATCAATTTTTGTTAGCGAAAAATTTAAGGGAGGTAGTTATGTTGTGTAGATTAATACTTAATACTTTATTTCAATAAGAATATTTATTTTTATCTCGAAGAAAGGACTACTTTAACACATTTAATTGGATTTATTGAATGTATATCTCTAAGAACATATTCTTAATTGTTTATTAAAAGACAATTCGATTCATATCCTAACAAGGGCAATGTGAAGTTTTTCACTCCTTAATTTTCAATAAGACTTTAGAATTATATTGTAAATGTCTATAGATTCATATCGATTTCTCCTTTCTCAAGGAAAGGTGTTAGTGTAATTAAGTATTTACTAATTACACTTTACTTAAGTTTACTTAGGATAATGCATTTTCATATTAGTTATCAATGAGACACCTAGGCGTTTGTATTTCATTTTAGCATAGGGTTAGGAGAATTTCTACTTTACATGGTGATAGTTTTCATCACATACCTCTTTATATGTGATATCCACATTTAGTGCTCTTATCACATTATCATCCTCTCATTGTTGCACATGTACTTTGATGTATAATGGAGGATGATTTGAACCTTTGGTGGACATGTGATTCCTCCTAGTGAGGTTGATAGCTCATCATCTCCTTATCATGTAGTCTTATCATGTCACCTATATATTTAGGAACTCCTACTTTGTATTCAATTCAATTGTCTATAATCAATTATTTGATTATTTTTCCTATCTCTCTTGTGCTATCGCTTGAGATTCTAGATCTTGGATTTTTATTCTTTGGCTTAGGAAAATTATTACATGGTATCAAATTCATAGAAGATTTCATTGCATAGCCATTGGAGAGCTTCTTTTCTTCAACTTTTGGAGGGCCACGATTCAAATCCAGAGGAGCAACAGTTTTGGGGGAATCTAGAGTAAGATTTAACCTCACCATTATGTCTAGGTGGCCATTTCCATAAATTTTGACTATAAATTTTTGTACCTTGGGAAAAAGTCAAATTTGAGGTAAATTTATATTTGTAAATCATACCCCTAAGGACAATCTAAAAAATTGGAGCACTTTGAGCCAAATCAGACATTTACATTGCAATTAGAGTGGCCAAAAAACTTTAGGATCGACTATTCATTTGCCCAAATCAAACATAGTTGGTCTTAGAAGAAAAAATCTCCCTCAGTGCCCATTGTATAGATTTATCCAGTGTGGTGGTATAATTTTTATTTATTTATTATTTTTAGTTATTATTTTTAATTTGATTAAAAATAAAAAATTAAAAAATTAAATCTAAAATATTAGGGGAGGTATATTTTTGAAATTTTTATTTTTTAATTGCAAAGTTATTGGCCCACAAGCTTGTGTACCGCAAGAATGATACTGCATTGGTAGTGTGTACCGCACTATGTACAGTACCCACACAGTAGGGTGGTCCTGTAAGGAGTTACTTCAAAAAGGTTTTTTTTTTAAAAAAGGTTTTTGAAATTTTCAACATGTTTTTTGAATTTTTTTTATAAATATATATTTTTAAAAGTTTTTTGATAAAAAAATTATTTTAAAAAACCAATTTAATATGTTTTCCTTTATTAAATTTTTAATAATGTTTTTTTTTTAAATCTTAAAATTAAAAAACAATTATGTTTTTCTTCTTTATTTATTAATAAAAAATTTTGTTGGCCTTTTTAATAAATGTTTTTTCTTAAATTCAATGAATTTTTGAAAAACAAAATATTAATAAATAAGCAAAATTGGGAACACATTTTTTTCTTTATCATTTCTATACCTCTTTTGCAGTGTCATCCAACCGACACCAAGGGGGGAGGCCAATTTTGTCCCACAGACTTCCTAGCAACATGCCAATAGGAAGACAGTTGTTTTGCAACATTTGATAGGGCATTTTTGGTGGCTTCATTTTCTACATGTTTCCATCTTTGTATTTGATCTTGAATTCTTTTGCATGAGTAATGTTGTACATGCACTATCATAAAGCTCCACATTTTTAATCGTACCTTGTCATTGATGAAACATTAGATGTAATCTCATCCCTATGTTAGTAGATTAGGAATACCATGAGATGTGGTTCTTGAAGGTTATGCTCCAATCAATCATATAATGGATGTAGAACACAAGTTCAAGTATACCAACCTATCAGTTGAGAGTACCTAGTTGGTGCGTGCAGGTGTCTCCATGTCTCATCTCTATCATATCTTTGTGGGAATTTCCATCGACATTGGTACCTAATTTTGTCACACATTGACATTCTTGGTCCAATACTGGCTCTATTTTCTTCCTACGGAGGAGTATTGGCAAACATCTTGGACCATCTTTACAGGGGATTCAACACTAAGGGTGTGTTACTTTGTCTCTCTTCCCTATTTCTTTCCTTATTATATATGCATGATGTATGTCATAATGGAGGGTTGGTGTATGTGCTTCATGGTGTGCTCACACAAGTTCTTTAAGGACCTTGCTTGTCCTCTCCAAAGGATCCTACTCACTTCTAGGATCTCACTAGCCTTAATAAATTAACCTAAGACCTCCCAAAAACTATTCTAAGCGTCAGTTGTCTTGTGCTTAGCCTTGAAGGACATCAACAAGTTAGTTTTGTCTCGATGCTTTCTCAACACCTAGAACACTCTAAGTGCTTTCCACCATGAAATGACTTTGGGGTTGTAGGGGTACCATTCCTCTTCAAAATGTTCATTTTGTTTCTATTTGAATCCATTTTAATGGAGCTCAAAGCCTTCTTCAATCGGCTTCTAAGTTTATCCTTTTAGAGACCTATTTAGGCCTAGTGTTTCTTATAGCCCTTGATAGGGTATTTTCCCCATTTCATGCCAAAATGCTCCACACAACCTACAAAAATAATTGGATATTCGGACACCCTTTTGGATTTTTTTATAGATTTAGGAGGTTTTAGGGTTCTAAGGTCTCCATACAGTGGCTTCCTACAATGTAGGGTTTGTAGGGCTAATAGGCCTATTTTTAAGGTCTTTTCATGATTTATTGTTCAAAACCCAATAAAATAGATTGGCCACAAACCAATCTCTTCAACATGCAATTAATTGTTCATATTACTCTTGGAACAATGCTTGTTCTGTACTTATCATCATTCCCTTTCGTGTAGCATTCAAATCTTCACAGTCATACCTCTAACCAGGTACACTAGTCTCACCTAGGGTATGATCTTAAATCCAATACCTCAACTCTTCAAGAATTCTACATGCATATTAACACTATACATAGGCTCCCCCAAAACATTCATCCACCCTTAGGAGATTCCCATGGTTAGATTTCATGGGGGAGCCATTAAAACACAAACTACTCTAGACTAGACCAGTAGACTCCCTAGTTGCTAATCAATTTATTAAAGCTACTAAACTAACGATACAATGCTTTCAAAAAGAATGAAAAAGATTTGAATCTAACCTAACAAAAAAAATCTAATCCTACTTCACATGATTCAATTCATCTAAATGCACTATGACTCAAAAATTCTCGGGTATGTCTTCAAACTAGAATTTCAAAGCTTCTTGCTACTTCAAAAACTAACATACATTCTAACACTCTCACCTTGAGAATGAGCCTTTGTTGGTATCATAAGATACTCTTTCCACCATTTTAGGCATTGGAATTGATTCCCCACTCCTAGAATGGAGGGAATCCTATGTGGCAGAGTTGCATGCAACCCTTTCACAAGATTGCCAATGATGTCATGATCACTTTGGCATATTTTTTTTAATGAGGTAGCCTATATTCTAGGGCCTCTATCTCATGTAGTTTGAAGAGCTGACACCATTAAATCCTAATAAGGAATATTTATTACAATTCCAAGATCTAGGACACATTAAGGCCCAATTCCCTAATCAAAGCAAAACTAAGCATTAAAGCTATCTAACTAGAATAAGTTGGATTAGATACTAACTATCAATCCACCTAGCCACACACTTTTCAAGACCTTCTAAGCTCCAAAATAAACACACTCAGACTTGGAAAAGCTCAGATACAAGCCAAAATAGTTAAAGAATAGGAGGTTAGCCTAGTTGAACTTGCACCATCCTTCCCAAGATTTCAATCCACCATTGGATTGAGTAAGTTGAGATCAATGCCCTTGCCATTGGACTAAGTTTTCTTTATAGTCTTTGGTTCTAGTCTTCTTGTAAACTCTAGATTCTAGTATGCAGTCTTCCTTCTTGTCTAGTGTGGATGGAAAATGAAGTTCATCTACATCTTGAATGACTTTAGTTAAGCTCTGATCAGGTTCAGCGATTGGTCCCTTATATGGAACCAAGTTTGAAATATTGAAGATAAGTGATAGTCCACTATCCTTCAGTAACTCCACCTTGTAAGCATTGGCTCCACACTTGGCCAATATAGGATAGGGGCCAATCCTTCTCATTTTCAACTTCTGAGGGACTCCTTTTTTTAATCTATATTTTTTGAGGTGCACCATCACTAAATCCCCAACCTTGAATTGGACATCCATTCTACCTTCATCAACCTTACTCTTAATCTTCTCAATGTTATCAATTAGTTTCTTCCTGACTATATCATGAACCTCTTGCATAGCATAGGAAAAATCTTCCACATATCCACTCCCTTTAACTCCATCATTCAATTTTCTAAGTTCATAAAATCCTCTAGGGTGTATACCATAAACAATTTCAAAAGGACTCTTAGTTGTGGTCCTGTTCATAGTTTCATTGTATGCATACTCTTCCTACCCAATTAGTTGATCCCATTGTTGACCATATTCCTTAGTCAAGAATCTTAGGAGATTACCAAGACTCCTATTTACCACCTTAGTTTGACCATCAGTTTGAGGATGGTATGCAGATCCAAAGGAAAAATTGGTGCTTAACTTTTTCCATAGAGTCTTCCAAAAGTGACTCATGAACTTGGTGTCTCTGTCTGACACTATACTCAAAGGAAATCCATGTATCTTGACTACCTCTTTAAAGAATGGAGAAGCTATTTTGCTAGCATCATTGGTTGTTTTGCATGGAAAAAAATGAGCCATCTTAATCAATCTGTCTACTATCACATAGACCCTATCCATTCCCTGTCTTTTCTTAGGTAACCCAACTACAAAATCCATGCTCAAGCATTCCCATGGTCTAGTGGGAATAGGAAGTGGTTGATATAGGCCAATATTGGAAGAAGTTCCCTTGGACTTTTGGCACATTATATAGCTTTCAAAATACTTTCTAATATCAACATTCATTGTTGGCCAAAAGTAAAATCTTTGGACAAGTTATTGTGTCTTAGTGAGCCCAAAATGACCACTCAATGCACCATTGTGCTTTTCTTGAATCAAATTTTCCCTTATAGACCCTCTAGGGACACATAGTTGACTTCCCTTAAATAGGAGATTACTTTGCAAAGTGTATTTAGAATACTTACTATGGAAGTGATTCTTATGTTCTTGACATACCTTATAGATGTCTGCAAAGTCCTCATCATCACCATATAGATCCTTGAAGTTGTCTATTCCCATGTGTAGACTATGATTTTGAACCTGTTACCTGTCTTGAAAGGCTGAAACATTCAAACATTAGACTAATCTAACATGTTCATGAACTAAAAAATAGCATAAGACATGAAAACAAAACCAAAGCCACCTCAAGATTGTTGCTAAAAACAAGTGCTATAGAGCAAATGTTTGATTCGCTTCAATTAGAGGGATGTGGGTGTGCTCTCAAATGCATGGAGAGGGATTTATGGTGATGCATAAATGATGAGAAAAGCTTGAAATATGAACTAAGATTAATCCATTAAGCTATTCTAAGATGTGTTAGAAAGCATGAAAAACATGAAGAAATCTAACAATTAAGATATATGCTAAGATGATCTAGCTAAAAATGCTCATGATAACAATGCATAAATGATAAAAACTAAGCTAATGAATTGCTCTTGGAAGGAGGAGTATTTATAGGATTTCCTAAGGGCTTGGGTTAGGAGGATAGGTTAGAGTTTTGGGTAAGGTTAGGGGTTGAGTCAAGGGGATAAGGATGAAGACTTTCTAGAAGAGTCTAGGCTTTCTAAGGATAAATATGGAATTTAGGAGATAAATAAAGATTTATTTATCTCAAAAGCTTTAATGAGTTTGAGGCTCATTAGCGGAAGGGTTATCTCCTTGTGACAAGTGTCATAAGGGGATTGGGTTGAAAGATGGGAGGAATGTGCACAATTTGGAAAATGTGCCTAAGGTCAAAGGGTGTAAGAAAGGGGTGAGGGGCTTCTTAAATGCACCATAAATGCATGTAAGAGGGATAAGGAGGCCTTAAATGCCTTCAATGCATGTAAGAGAAGCCTCTAGAAGTTTGTTGACTTTGGGTCAAGCTTAGGAGTTGGCTAACCTTGTTTAGGGAATGTGACAAGGTTAGGGGGAGGATTAGGATTAGGATGGGTGAAGAGGTTGGGTTGAGAAGATTCTAGAAGAGTCTAGAATTCTCCTTGGTTTTATGGAATAAAAGTTTATTCATTCCAAAAGCTTAAGTTTGGGAAAATTTATTGAAATATTTTCAATAAATATGAAAATTAAATATTTAATCTTAATTAAATATTTTGAGTTGGGATTAGGGTTAGAAAAGGTGGGATTAGCCTTTTAATCGAAATTAAGAAGGGATTAGAAGATTTTGGAAGAGGTTAGTGGTCTTAAGGAAATTGGCCAAGTTTTGGTCAAAAAATAAATTAATTATTTTTTGGGGGATTTTTGGTCAATTTATTAATTAAAATAATTAATAAATAGGGGATTAATGTTTAAATAAGATTTAAACATTTTTGGGAGGGATTTCTTAATTAAATATTTTTAATTAAGATAAAGGGATTTAATGACATAAAAATAAATAAATTAATTAAATAAATAATTAATTAATAAATGATGATGTCATCAGAGATTTTTCAGAAAATAAAAATACTTTATTTTCTAAAGGATTTTTAGGTGTCTACATTTTGCCCCTCTTTGATGCGATGCCGCAAGTGGCATGGCTTCAAAGACAAGAAAATAAGATGCCCAAGGCTAGAATTTAGAGGAATAAGGGATTGTGCCCCCTTGAGAAAATAACGCAAGGAGTAAACATTGTGAAATTTTCTCGAAAGGAAACAGAGAAGGAACGACTGAGGAAGCAGGGGAGATAAATTACCAAGCTTCCAAGAGCAAAGATGGGTGAATGCAAGATGAGATGGAATGCAAAATGCGGGATGCAGCTATATGAGGATGCAAGATTAATCTATATGATGTAAGATGCAGGGGATTTGGGGAAGCTCCATGCTTTAGATCTTTTAGAGAGCACAACCTAGTTTAATATAGCAATGCTAGAGACCTGCCAAGGATACTGGGATCACGAGGCCTTGTCACCAGTGTTGCATAGGACTGACGCTAAAAAGACACGCAGGGTTGCCCCAGCATCACGCATGAACCCAAGAGGAAGCATGGTGGAAACGATGCTGAAGAAACCACAAACACACAACTGACTCACAGGCAGAAGCAAAAGATCAAAAGACCTTGCCCCAGATGATCCTCATTTGCAGCACACCATGATATAAAGGATCATGGTGACGTTGAGTAGAGAACAATGAGAAGCTGTAAAAGATTAACAAGACCCAAAGGACAAAATCCAAGGTCAAAATGAAAACTCCAAAAAGACATCCTTTGCCAAGGAGAGAGATGCGATTTGATTGATGGTGGGAAGATTGGTCGGACAGGAGGAACGATATATCCTCAAGGACCAGGATGGAAGATTAGGTCAGACAGGAGGAATGATATATCCTCAAGGACCCATGGGTTGGTGAGAGAATAAGTGTAGTTGTTCACTGGCAAAAGCTGAAGTTCAAGGAATAATCAGGATGAGCAAGGATAAGTCGACAATTGATGTTGTTGAAGCACAAGGCCCGAGTGGGACTAAAATTTTTCTGATCAAATGCTGCTGCAGGACGAACAAGGACTAAGACAAAGGATGGGTCCTAAAGACACAAATGTACAAATGAGCTTAGGTGGAGACACGACTGACGCTATGGTACAAGATGCTGGATAGGATGTACAAAGAACCTGGGGATGAAGCTGACAACTTCAAAGATATGCAAGATGGTGCCCCAGTTGGGTTGGAAGGCCAAGACGGACTGGTGATGAATGATGTGTCCTAAAATGACACGGATTTGGGAAAAACATATCCCAATGATGATGATTGATCGAGATCAAGGCCTGCTACAAGATGAAGGATGCGATTTCATCAGTTAGCTTGATCTTGGATTTTGGCTAGCTAGAAGATATGGATAGGTTGGGAAGATTGCTAGCAAGGTGTGGATAGGGATGAATGGCATTGGATTGCAATGAGGTTGGCCTATAGCTAGATACCAATGACAAGAGAAGATACTAGGTGTTGGAAAGATGGAGGAAAATGCTGAGGATGGGGAGGATGGAACTGCTAGAAGATTTGGATGGAGGAAGATTCGGGGAGATTGGATGGTGGAACTGCTGAAGGAGTTGGAAGATGGAAAGCTGCTTGGAGGATGAAAAGCTAGTGGAAGATTACCATGTGTCAACAAAATGAGCTGCTATTTTCCCAATGGAGGATCAGTGATAGGATTGCGTCAACCTAGGATAGACTGATGATCTTCGGTCAACTGGATTCTTGTCAATACAAGCCAATCTCTTGCTCGAGATGATAAGGCTATGCAAGGACAAGGTTTTGATTTCTTTAAGACAACACGTTGTGCCAAAAAGAGGATGATTTCTGATTTAGGATAAGGGATGGAAACAACTCAAAGGGCTGGAACACGATAATGCTTGTGGATTTGGAGCTCTGGATTTTGGTGCAAAAGATGGTGAATCTGCTTTCTGCTGTGGATGGTGGATGTTGGATTCTGATAAAGGATATGGGATGCTGAGTTGGTTTGCTGGTGGATCAAGATAGAGGAATGCTTGGGAGTTTTGAAAGATTGACTTTGGAAAATGGAAGGCTGTAGGAACTGCTAAGGGATCAAGAATGCTTGGGAGATTGGATGGTGGATAGGTTTGGATTTGGATAGAGAAATTGCTGAGGATTTTGGGAGATGGAAGATTCAGATTTGGATAGCCTCCAAGGAATACGTCACCAAGGAAGAGGATGCCCTCTGTTTAAGATAGTTCATGTGTTTTAAAGGCATGGTGTATGCTTGGACAAAAGATATGCCAACAAGAGGATGAGGAAGGATGGAAGCTAGGATGAAAGGATTGGATAGAGGATATGTAGCTGAAAGGTGCAATGGATGCCAAGGAGGTGCCCAAAAGCATGTACATCTGATAGTCTCTATTTTTGTCATCAAGATCCAATGGAAAATGAAGGAAGTGAGAGACGAAAGGGGATGGAGGACATGTTGGATAAGAGGTGATAGAAAGGAAGCCCCTAACTGCAGAAAGGAATTAGGGGGGGCGCACTACGCATGGCGCCTGTTTGCCAGGTTTTCACCATGGTACTTGTCCAAGGCACTTGAATTGCCAAGTTTTCACCAGAGGACGAATGTTTTTCTCTTGATTTTTTGCTTTGTTGATAATTTGCTCCTTTGATTTATCCAATTTTTATGGATTTTTGTGTTTTTTCCTTGACTTTGTCCTGATCTTGCTGATTTGTTGCTGAGCTTGTGCTGATATTCCACTGATTTTTTGATTTGTTGCTGATTTTGTGCTGATATACATTGATACTTCTGATTTGTTGCTGAAGCTCTAATTTAATGCTGTCGTGCTTGCTGATCAGCTGATTTCGCCATTTTGGTGCTTCCTCTTGATTAGGTGGTGACCTTTTGATTTGTCACTGATATTCTGATGGTGTTGCTGATTCTTTGATTGGATGTTCCCTTATGATTTGATGATGGCCCTGCTATTTTTGAATTTGCACAGATATTTTGATGTTATTGCTAACTCTCTGATGTGGCGCTGAGTTTTGTGCTGATTTTGGTGCTATCATGCGATTTGATGTTGATCTTCTGTGAGATTCTTCACTGATTTTCTGATGTGGATTGCTGATTTTCTGATGTTGCCAGCTTGTCATGGGGATCCATTGCTAGATGATGGACGACAAGCTTAAGATCACACCTAGGCATGTGCATATGACCATGCACAGTTGATAATTGACTCCTCGGAGCAAGGCACTTAAGGTCATGATTCACTTTCTGTCAGGTTAACTTCCATGTAGATGAGCCACAAACATCCTTCTGTACCCAAGTTGATTTGGCTTGGTTTCTGCAATGTTGATAGAGAACTATCATGTGTTGTTATCCCAGATAGGAGGAAGAGGCAAAGCTCCATCTTCTAGCGCTTGAATTGCCAAGTTTTCACTAGAAGATATGCCCTTTATTTTTACTATTTTGGAATCAGAATGTGCCCCAGAAGGGTTTTCACATAAAGACTCATGATTTGCTTTTGTTTTTTCACTTTTGCGACTAAAGCTTGCCTCCTCTCCAAAATATGCTTCTGTTTTAAGCTGATAGGCACATGTTGATGCTAAAGCCTGATTGATTGCTGATTTTTTCTGATTTCTCTGATTTGTCATTGATTTCCCTTTGCTGTTTTAGATGTGCTGACTGATCTTTGCTGACTTTCCTCACTGATTTCTTCTGATTGTGTGCCTGGATGTTGGTACAACTGTAGCAGGACGGGGGGGATCATGCAAAGTCATGGATTAGATGGGGGAGATGGGAAAGATGGTGGTAGAAAGTGTTTGGATGGAAGGATGGAAAGTGATCAAGATAGGGGGATGTTGTCAGGATCAACATTGGCACATGTTGCGAGGAAGATGGATGATTGGATTTGGAAGATAGAGACAGATGTGATGGAGGATTTATGCTAGAGGATGGAGGAGATGGAGGGGAAGATTGAGGAGCTGGGAGATGGGCAACGTTGGATGCCATTGTGGATGTTTTTGTTAGATGGATTACATCTTTTTGCTTTGGGATCCACATCATTTTTGTTTTAGCTTTAGTGTGCCTTTGCGGCCATTGGTGGGCATCAGATTGTGCTTTTTCTTTGCTAGGCCTTTGTGGCCATGTGATAGATTTTGCTTGGACTTTGCTAGATTTTCGGAGCCATTGGGGTGCTTTAGCATGCCTGATTGGCTCTTTGCTAGGCCTTTGCGGCACATTTGATTGCCTGATTGAAGCTTGCATTGATTGACCATGTCGATTAGACTGGACATGGTAATCGTCATTGGGCCTTTGCAGCCATTGGGATGCATTAGATTTGGCATTTGCTTTGATGGGCCTTTGTGGCCAGTGGTTTGCTTTGGCTTGCTTGATCGGATTTTGCTTTGATTGCGTATGTCGATTAGGCTGGACATAACAATCTTTGGATTTTTGTGGATTTTTCCCTTTATTCATGCGCGATATGGCATCCAAGTTGCGAGGAGCATTGGGAGGAATATGAGGAGTTGTCTGGGATGGAGGAAATTTGGATGGAGAGATGGAAGAAGATTGGTAGATAGGATATGTGGACATGTGCCTTTGTTGATCTTGACTAGGGATGCTTGGATGTTGGATGAAAGGCTAAGTAGGATAAGATGGAGGATGATATTTTGGGATATAAGGTCCCAAAATGGATTTGCTAGGTAACAGAGATGCGCTGAAAGAATTTGGGACATAGGGACCCAAAATGGATGGGGAGGATGAAGGAGGAATATGATAGGTTTTCCTCGGTTGTAACGATGGAGGAGGAGGAATTGCGTTGTGGTTTTTGGAAGATGTTTTGTTGGTTTTGAATGGATGTTTGAACTTTGCCTTAGCTATACCAACATTTCTGGATGAAGTACCTTTCGTTGATGTGGAGGAAGTGCCCTCATCTGGTGTGCAACCGATTCCACAGCCTTTTTGATGTTTCTTGCCTTGAATGGGCTGTATATTTCCTTGTTCGTGAGTGCCAAGGCCTTTGCCTTGATAGTTCCATCTTTTCAGCATTTTATCCAGACAAGGATATTTTTGACTTGGGGTGAATGACAAACAGCCATTTTCTGGTTCCCTGATGGAAGATAAGAAGCTGATGTCTTCTTTTTCAAGTGGTTTGCCTTTGACAAATGTTAGTTTTCCAAGTGGATAGAGTGACGGTAGCTGGACAGTTTGGACTGGCGGATCCTCAAGAGGAGAGGATAGGATGCTGGGATTTTGACTAGGATTAGGGGATGGTATTGGATCTTTAGTTGGAGAAACTGGGATGATAGGATCTTGGATTGGAGGAATTGGGATTGTAGGATTTTGGATTGAAGGTGATGGAGGCAATAGAACATGCGATGGGGGAAGTAAAGGGGTTGGATCTTGATGTTCTTCTGTGAGTAGTTCATCATGCTTTTGGCCAAGATCTTGACACGATGGGATTTTTTCAGATAGAGGATTAGTGGATATATGGATGGACTCTTCAAAGGGGCGGAATGAAAGGATTGGAGACTCTGCTGCTGGGGTTTCTGGAAGAAGGAAGAACTCTTCAGATGGTATGGATAAAAGGATGGAAGATTTTTTAGCTACAATGGTAGGAAGAAGGGTGAACTCATGAGGTTCTTTAGATATGCTTTGGGTAATGCTAGGAGGGGGTGATGTTGGTGGGGATTGGATGGAGACTCCAGATGGAAGGGACTCAACGATGATAGGAGATGGAAGAGGATCAACGGTTGGGATGTATGGAAGATAGATAATAGATGGGAGCGCTGGATGGGCCTCATCAATGATGGCTTCACATGAAGGATTGCTTGGCTTTTCAATTTCAGGCGTGGGTTTTGCTATTGGCTCTTCCTTGGGTTCTGTTATTGGTTTTCTTGGAGACTTTTGTGGTGAAGAAGGTTTGGAAGGTGGAGGAGATGGGGAACTTGGATGGTCTTCGCATGAAAGTGGGGTTTGTGCTTGGGTAGATGCTCGCGAAGGAGGAGAGAAAGAAGGGAACACCCATGAAAAAGATGACTTTGAAAAGGGAGCTTTGGGTTTTGCTTGAGGGGATGATGGTGCTGAAGAGGCAGGGCTAATGGCTTGAGGTACAAGTTTTGGAGTGGGTTGAGGGATGAACTCTGCTGGTGGGGAAAGATTTTTGGTAATGTGGTTTGGAAGAGAGGATGGTGGTTTGAGACAGGATGGAGGATTGGGGTTTGGAGCAGAAGATGATGGTTTGGGAAAGGATAGAGGTTTGGTGAAAAGGATGGGAGGAATAGAATCTTGGTTTTTAGAATGTTTTGGAGGATAGGTAGTTGGAGGCCTTAGATAGGGGAAGTAACGTGAAGTGTTTCTAAGGGATGATGGTGATGGAGAAATGACCATAGCAGAAGGTGGAGGCCTGAAAGGAGCATATGGAAGAGGTGTAGGTTGAAGACAAGGATAAGTTGGGGATGGATAAGATACTGGGGTTGCTTTGCCAAGGACATGAAAAGGAGTGCTAGCCTTGCCGAGGACATGAAAGGGAGTGCTAGGAGATAAGCGTGAAGGCATGGTTGGCTGGATTGGAGGAATGATGGAACGCTGGGGGTTGCTTGGAGGAAACTGGCTGTAATAGGCATCATGGTCTACAAGACCTTCATCATCATTAGGATTGATTGGTGGGAGAGGAGAGATATCATAACCAAACTCATTATAGATTTGAGACATGCTGAATTGCAGATGAGTTTGGATAAGGATAAGGACGAAGATGGTTTGGAAGACTTAAGACTCAGATTGGGATGACTGATGGAAGAAGACGGTTTTCTAGAAGAAGACAGATAAAGGGATGGGAGATGACCAAGTTTTTGGGATAGCTGCTCTGATTGTCCTTCGAACCAAGTTATAGATCTGCTTGATGTTTTTCCATTGGCAAAGGATTTGATAAAAGCAATCTTCACAAAGGACAAAGCAACTTTGTGAGATACAAACAAGATAAAAGACTCTGATAAATGCTTTCAAAAAAGTGTATGTTCCAACAAGTGTTTTCACGGAGTCTTTGACTGTCAAGCACTTCAAACAGATCTACCTGAGGAAGGTGAGTATCAAAATCACTTGCCCACAGCTTGGTATCCCCCAGAAGGGAATACAAATGGTGAGTAATCTTGAGGCGACCCGGTAAACCCCTTGGAATCGGTCCTTGCACAAGGATTTTGATACTTTCGGATGTAGATAGGGTAGCCTCTATTTTATCAGGTTGCTAATGATTCCATGGTGTCTCCATACCCGGTTATGCTGATCATCCGTGACTCACTTAAGAGCCTTGCCAATTATGCTGGGGGAGAGGAATGTTTACCATCCCCAAACACGTGTTTGGCACGAACGCCCGGCGATTAGGAGATGTAAGTGATTCTTTTGGTATTCACTTATTTGTATACCGGCCGGGGGGGATACCGGTTTGAGGTCGTTCTCCGAGGAGGAAGCGCTTCTCCTTGGACAGGCCTCGCTAAAAGTAGAAGAAGTGGACTTGTTCGAGTCCAAGTGTTCTACGTTGCTTAAGTTTAACAGGATTTTGCAAAAAGTAAAACTCCTAAATGCACATCAAGCAGTTGTTCATTTTTCCAAATTTGATTAAGTGTGTTTGAACCTTTGAAATTGAAGACACAAGT
Organism: Chamaecyparis obtusa; assembly: GCA_027943335.1. NCBI lineage: Eukaryota > Viridiplantae > Streptophyta > Pinopsida > Cupressales > Cupressaceae > Chamaecyparis > Chamaecyparis obtusa. The sequence continues at coordinate 207,469 of BSBK01009275.1, forward strand.
GTTTAAGATTTTGACTTTTTCTTTCTCCAAAAAGTAAATCGAGCGTTTGCAAGTTTTTTGACTTGGGCATTCAAGATTGAGTGTGCGTGTTGATTAAGAACTTTTAAAAAAGCTTTGTTTTGATCTTTAAGGCATTCAAGATTGTGTTTTCTTTTCAAATGGAAAGTGATGCTTTAGGACCTAAGTTCTTCCTTTTAGCTTCATTCAAGATTTTGTTTTGACTCGTTTGAATGCAGATTTGATGTTCTTTTTATGCCCAAAAAGATATGATCATTCCTACTTTGCATGAATGCATTGTTAAAAATCCTTGATGTTGCAAGGATGCAAATGCCTTGATTAATTTTTTTGTTTTGTTTGTTAGAACAAATTTTGCAAATTTTAGTCCTTAATGCATTCAAGAATGATTTGGGGGTTCATTTTAAGCACTAAAATAAGGTGTGTATGATTTTGCTTCCTTATGGATTTTATTATTATTTTTGAAAAAAAATGGCCATGACCTCCTTGCTAGAAGAAGAAGAAGAAGGAGACGGAATAGAAGAAGAATATAGACAAGAAGAGGAAGAAGAATATAGACAAGAAGAAGAAGAAGGGATCAAAGTGCTCCGTCCGCCTATAAGCTTGAAAAATCTGAAAATGGTCTAAAACCCATCAGAATGTTTGCAAAGAACCCGTGAAGTGGGTCCCACCGGGCGTGCCAGAATGTAGACTATGATTTTGAACCTGTTACCTGTCTTGAAAGGCTGAAACATTCAAACATTAGACTAATCTAACATGTTCATGAACTAAAAAATAGCATAAGACATGAAAACAAAACCAAAGCCACCTCAAGATTGTTGCTAAAAACAAGTGCTATAGAGCAAATGTTTGATTCGCTTCAATTAGAGGGATGTGGGTGTGCTCTCAAATGCATGGAGAGGGATTTATGGTGATGCATAAATGATGAGAAAATCTTGAAATATGAACTAAGATTAATCCATTAAGCTATTCTAAGATGTGTTAGAAAGCATGAAAAATATGAAGAAATCTAACAATTAAGATATATGCTAAGATGATCTAGCTAAAAATGCTCATGATAACAATGCATAAATGATAAAAACTAAGCTAATGAATTGCTCTTGGAAGGAGGAGTATTTATAGGATTTCCTAAGGGCTTGGGTTAGGAGGATAGGTTAGAGTTTGGCGTAAGGTTAGGGGTTGAGTCAAGGGGATAAGGATGAAGACTTTCTAGAAGAGTCTAGGCTTTCTAAGGATAAATATGGAATTTAGGAGATAAATAAAGATTTATTTATCTCAAAAGCTTTAATGAGTTTGAGGCTCATTAGGGGAAGGGTTATCTCCTTGTGACAAGTGTCATAAGGGGATTGGGTTGAAAGATGGGAGGAATGTGCACAATTTGGGAAATGTGCCTAAGGTCAAAGGGTGTAAGAAAGGGGTGAGGGGCTTCTTAAATGCACCATAAATGCATGTAAGAGGGATAAGGAGGCCTTAAATGCCTTCAATGCATGTAAGAGAAGCCTCTAGAAGTTTGTTGACTTTGGGTCAAGCTTAGGAGTTGGCTAACCTTGTTTAGGGAATGTGACAAGGTTAGGGGGAGGATTAGGATTAGGATGGGTGAAGAGGTTGGGTTGAGAAGATTCTAGAAGAGTCTAGAATTCTCCTTGGTTTTATGGAATAAAAGTTTATTCATTCCAAAAGCTTAAGTTTGGGAAAATTTATTGAAATATTTTCAATAAATATGAAAATTAAATATTTAATCTTAATTAAATATTTTGAGTTGGGATTAGGGTTAGAAAAGGTGGGATTAGCCTTTTAATCGAAATTAAGAAGGGATTAGAAGATTTTGGAAGAGGTTAGTGGTCTTAAGAAAATTGGCCAAATTTTGGTCAAAAAATAAATTAATTATTTTTTGGGGGATTTTTGGTCAATTTATTAATTAAAATAATTAATAAATAGGGGATTAATGTTTAAATAAGATTTAAACATTTTTGGGAGGGATTTCTTAATTAAATATTTTAATTAAGATAAAGGGATTTAATGACATAAAAATAAATTAATTAATTAAATAAATAATTAATTAATAAATGATGATGTCATCAGAGATTTTTCAGAAAATAAAAATACTTTATTTTCTAAAGGATTTTTAGGTGTCTACACCATGCTCTTCAATTGTATCTCCTGGATAGTAAGGGCTCTTCTACTCAAGGCATCTTCCACCTTGTTCTGTAATCCCTTCTTGTATTTGATATTGAATGTGTATGCTTGTAGGTATTTGACCCACTTCATGTGATTGTGACTGAGTTTCTCTTAAGAGTTCAAGAAACTTAAAGTTTGGTTGTCAAAATAGACTGTGAACTCTTTTGGAAGAAAATAATGCCTCCATTTTCTTAAGGCTTGAAGTAGAGCATACATATCTACATCATAAGAAGAATATTTCTTCTTGGCTTCACTCAAATTCTCAAAATGGAAAGCCATTTGTCTCCCCTCTTGGCTTAAGATAGCTCCAATAGCCACATTGCTTGCATCACTTTCTATTGTGAATAGTTTCTCAAAGCTTCACAAAACAAAAATGGGTTATGTAGTAATGTTTTTCTTCAACAATTCAAAACCTTTTTTAGCTTGTTCATTCCACACAAACTTATTTTTCATGCCTACTTTTATGGTGTCCAACATGGGAGCACAAATAGCACTGAATTGTCTAATAAAATTCCTATAGTATTGGGAAAGGCCATGAAAACTTCTTACCTCTATTTCTATCTTTGGACTAGGCCAATTGAGGATGGCTTCCACTTTGCTAGAGTCCATTTTTCAAATTTCCATGAGATAGTACAAACCTAAGGTACACCAATTCCTACCTCATGAATTCACATTTCTCCAAATTTATCATCAACTTTTCATCATGCAGCCTCTTGATAACAATCTCTAGGTGTTGGAGATGTTCATCCTTTGTCTTGCCATAAATTAGTATATCATCAAGATATACCACTACAAGTTTTCCAACGTAGACCTTGAGGACTTCATTCAAGAGCCTCATGAATGTGGAGGGGGCATTATAAAGTCCAAATGGTAGGACAAGCCATTCATACAAACCCTCATTGGTTTTGAATGTTCTTTTCCACTCATTGCCCTCATGAATTCTAATTTGGTGATAACCACTCTTTGAGTCTATCTTGGTAAAGTTCTTGGCTTCTCCTAGGAAATCCTTTAGGTCTACAATCCTAGGGATATGGAACCTATACCTAATGGTTATCCTATTTATGGCTCTTGCATCAGTACATAGTCTCCAAGTTCCTCCCTTTTTAGGTGCTAGGATAGTGGGTATGACACATAGGATAATGCTCTTTCTTATAAGACCTTTGCTTAAGAGTTATTGGATTTGTCTAGTAATTTCATCATTTTTCTGAGGGGTCATCTTATGAGAAGCCTTATTGGGAAGGGTATCTCAAGGTATGAAGTCTATCCTATGGCTCACAACTCTTTTAGGGGGTAATTTTGATGGTTTTCCATCACTTACAAAGCCTTCATAGGTCTGCAACATATTTTGTATCTCCTTAGGTAGCTTTGGCTTCTTGGCTTCCTTTTCACTACTTACCTCCTTTGGCCTTAACACTAGTGGAACACCAACTCCTTTTCCTTCTTCAAGGGATTCTAAGAACTCTTTCTCACCCACCATGAGAACATTAGGGTTTTCTAATTTCACCTCTACATCTTCTAATAGTAACCGAATCTTGAAGGTCACATAATCCTTCTTAAAAGAATATGAGTTCTTCAGTCCATCATCCATGGCCTGGTGGTTAAATTTCCATGGTCTACCTAGGAGAAAGTCTCATGCATCCATAGGTAACACATCACATAGAACCTTATCCTTATATCTCCCAATTGAAAATTCAACCCAAGCCTTCTCATTAACTAAGACATGTTGTCCTTTATTGAGCCATGTAACCTTGTAAGGATTAGTGTGGGGTATCCTTTCCATTTTTAACTTGTTGACTGCCTCCTCTCAAAAAATATTGTCAGTAGATGCTAAGTCTATGATGACTCTACACAACTTACCCATCATCTTGCACTTGATCCTAAATAGGGACCTCCTTTGACTTGGCTCCTCCTTTATAGTTCCTTAATCAATGTTCTCCTCATCATGAGATTCTCACCTTCCTCTAATTCTAAGGGTACCTTAGGGGGTTTCACTCCTCCAATTGTCTCTTCATGAACAAAATTAACTCTCTTCTCTCCTCCTTGAGAAGTACTACCCTTCTCTGGACACCTATAAGCAGGGTGTCCCATTTGGTTACAATGATAACACTTCATGTTGCCAAAATAGTTGCCTCTACCTTTTCCACCACTTCTTCCTCTATTGTTAGAGCTCCTTCCTCTACTACCTCTTCTAGAGCCTCCTTCTTGATCAGTATACTTGAATTCTCCTTGAGTTCTTGGCTCTGAACTTCTTCCACCATATCCACTTCTTTGTCCTCTACCGTCTCTTCCTCTACCTCTACCTCTTGAAGTGCTAGACTCTTGTTTCTTCCTTAACTTCTCCTCTACCTTGACATAAAGATGGTGTCATTTTTGTATGGTGTCTAGAGTCAAGAGACTCATCTCATCCTGAATATTCCACTTAAGTCCATTAAGGTATCTTTCTACCTTTACCTTCTCATCCTCTGCAACTCGAGACCTCATGCAAAGTCTTTGGAATTCTTCAATATAGGATTTCACATCCAATTCTTTTATTCTAAGAATTTATCTCTTCTTATGGAGCTGGATTTCATAATCCTCAAGTACATAAGCATCTCTAATTTTGGCTACCATTTCCTTCCATGTAGAAATTGTCTTCTTACCTTCTTTCTCTATTTCATCTTGGAGGAATTTCTACCAAGTGAGTGTAGGGCCTCTCAATGTACTCTTATCCACTCTTACCTTTTGAGCCTCTATGATGCCATCACACTCAAAGTGGTTCTCTAGTCCTTCTATCCAATCTAGGACTATCTTTGGTTCCATCTTCCCATTGAAGATTGGAATACCTTCTAGTGCTTTCCCACTCAAGGTTTTCAATGCATTAAAAAATGGTTCTTCATCTAGGACTGGATCTGGTTCAAGGACCTCATCCTCCAAAAGGATTTCCTTTTTCTTTCCATCTACTTTATCTTTCACCTCTTTGGCCTTCTCATCTACTTCATCCACCTTTTCCTCTAATTGAGCCAATCTATCTCGGAGTACTCTGTTCTCCTTTTCTTGATCTTTCACTTTCTTTTCTAACTCAACATTAGTCAGCATCCTTGACTCTCCTACTAATTCAGCTGGTTGGAACATTAACCACAAGCCTATTCAACTAAGCTCTGATAACAATCTGGTGTATGTGCTTCAAGGTGTGCTCACACAAGTGCTTTAAGGACCTTGCTTGTCCTCTCCAAAGGATCCTACTCACTTCTAGGATTTCACTAGCCTTAAGAAATCAACCTAAGACCTCCAAAACTCTATTCTAAGAGTCAACTTTCTTGAGCTTAGCCTTGAAGGAAATAAACCATTTAGTTCTGTCTCAATGCTTTCTCACAACCTAGAACACTCTAAGTGCTTTCCACCATGAACTGACTTTGGGGTTACAAGTGTACCATTCCTCTTCAAAACATTAATTTTTTTTCCATTTGAATAAATTTTTATAGATCTAAAATCCTTCTTCAATTGGGTTCTAATTTTAGCCTTTTAGAGACCTATTTAGGCCTAGTGTTCCTTGTAGCCCTTAACAGGGTCTTTTCCCCATTTCATGCAAAAAATTTCGACACAACCTGTAAAAATAATTGGATATTTGGATACCCTTTTTGAAGTTGTTATAGATTCAAGAGGTTTTAGGGTTCTAAGGCATCCATACAGTGGATTCCTACATTGTAGGGCTTGTAGGGCTAATAGGCCTATTTTTAAGGTCATTTCTTGATTTCTTGTTCAAAACCAATCAAATGGATTGGTCAGTGCCTAATATCTTCAAAATGTAATGAATTTTTCATGTGCCTCCTATAAAAATGCTTGTTCCATACTTATCATCATTCCCCTGCATGTAGCATTCAAATCTACATTGCCATACGTCTAACTGGGTACAGTAGTCTCGCCTACGGTATGATATTAAATCCAATCGCTTGAATCTTTAAGATATATACATGCATATTCACATTGTACATAGTCTCCCCTAAAACATTTATCCACCCTTAGGAGAGTCCCACAATTATATTTCATGGGGGATCCATTAAAACTCAAACTACTGTAGCCTAGACCAGTAGACTCCCTAGTTGCTAATCAATTTATTAAAGATACTAAACTAACTCTACAATTCTTGTAGAAAAAATGAAAAATATTTGAATCTAACCTACCAACACAAATATAATACTACTTCATAGGATTCAATTTATCTAAATGCATTGTCACTCAAGAATGCTCGGGTATGTCTTCAAACTAGAATTGTAGAGCTTGCTATTTCAAAAGATTACTTACATATATTCTAACACACTCACCTGAAGAATGAGCCTTGATTGGTACCATAAGATACTCTTTCCACAATTTTAGGCCTTGGAATTGATTTCCCACTCCTAGAATGGAGGGAATCCTATGTGGCCAAGTTGCATGCAACCCTTGCACAAGATTGCCAATGATCTCATCTTCACTTTGGCATCTTTTTTTTTATGAGGCAGCCTATATTCTAGGGCCTCTATCTCATGTATTTTGAATAACTAACACCATTAAATCCTAATAAGGCATCTTTACTACAATTCCAAGATCTAGGACACATTAAGGCCCAATTCCCTAATCAAACCAAAACTAAGCATTAAATCTATCTAACTAGACTAGGTTGGATTAGACACTAACTATCAATCCACCTAAACACATACTTTGCAAGACCTTCTAAGGTCCAAAATAAACACACTCTAACTTGGAAAAGGTTAGATATAATTCAAAATAGTTAAAGACTAGGAGGTTAGCCTAGGTGCACCTGCACTAGGGGTCTTGATTACTCCATCCATCTACGCATCTTGTTTTTTATCTCTCTTTTAGGGGGAGGGTTTTTCCCATGTAGTTTTCCCTCTTTCTCCGCTTTTTGGGAGATTGCATTATCTTTTTCTCTTGCATTTTGTACATGGGTACTATTACCCAAATTTTCCTGTCTTATACAAATTTGGCTAAATCTATCCCAAGGTCCCTATTTTAACCCTGCCATGCACCTCAAAAAATTTCATGGTTTTCTACCCTGTTCTCTAGCCTCTACAAATTTTCTAATCCCCTATTCTATAGTTAAAAAATTCATAAAAGTGACCGTTGTGCCCAATAAATCCTGAAAACCCTAGGTCACGTTCTAATTTTGTGTTACCTTTTCAAGCCACTTAAATCTTTAAGATGCATGTGCCCTTTAAAAGTGACCACCTTCATGTGTTAAGTCTCTAGGTTGTCTGGCGGGGTCCCTTTTAATATTTCCTACAAATGCCTAAGTCTCTTGACAATACTTTCCAAGGTGGCTCCCCTTCTAACTTGTGGTTGTCGCATGTTCGCATGGAATCTTCTGAGCCCTTGCAATCATGCCATAGGATGACACCTGTGTCAGCGGGCCCATCTTTGTCTGCAAAGGTTAAAGCTCAACAAAATCTTATGGTTGTCACTGTGCTGCCAAGGAAAGATGTTGCCTATTTAAGCATGCAGTGTAACAATGGCCATTGATATTCTTCTGATACAGCACTTCCTGATAGTGGATCCTCTTTTTTGATGTGCTCACTCCTCATTGGCTGGGTTTTCAATAGGTGGAAGTTTGTTAGTGGGGTTGGCTTCCTGAAAGGATTAAATTTCAAGCAGGATCGACAATCGTCATTATACTGCCAAGGTAAGATGCACGCTATTTAATTTGGTGGTATAACGACAACCATCCGATGAAGATAAAGAAGGCCATGGGTCTGTGTTGTCAGATGGGCTGATGTGCAAAGCTTTTGATTGGTCCCAAGCTAGTGATGTGGAAATCTATCAATGGGACTATGTCAAAGGGTCTGCAAATGTGTCAGAAAGGCTAACATCTATGGTGGTCGTATGATCTCATAGAATCTTCTGACCCTATGAGATCATGTGCCCACCGTTATATTGGAATCTCAGTTGCAGTGGGTCTAATGTCAGAAAGAATGTGATGTGGATCCGTTTGGCAGCGTTTGATTGGTTGGTGAGTGTCCAATGTGGAGTTTGTCAGTAGGCTCGTGGGGTTAGTCTTCTTCAAAGCATTTAACACCTAGTTTGATCTTGCAGTCATTGTTATACTGTTTGGTCAAGATGCTCATCCTTTAGCACCATAGTATAATGACAACCATCTGATGCACTCTCAAGGCCATGCATCCAAGGTCTGCCCTATCATGCTGATTTTCTCACTTCCGATTGGCTGCTGACTTCCATGGTGGCATTTGACTTGTCAGAAGGGTTTTAGACTATTTTAAAAGGTGCATCATGGCTGTTAATCTACTAGAAAGGGTTTCTTATCAATGGACACATTTTAAAATGACCAGCTAGCCATTATATTTCAAATTCAAATATCTCTACAGAGGGTTTTTTGCCAGCGATTGATCCAGCAAGCTACGAAGTGGTGAGGTAGCTAGGAAATTTATGTCTACAGGACGTTTGTAGTTGGAAAAGATGATGAAGAAGCCTAGGCGACCATCTTCAGTCATTTCTTGTCCCTAAGAAGTACCATTCTGAGCATTCATGGTGAGACTTTGTGCAGATAGGTTGATGGATCCAGGTTGCTTGTCTGCAAGTTGATTATAGTACAGGGATGGGCACACAAGTAAAGTATCTGATCCATTGAGATATTTACAGAGTTACATTTATGATCAGATTTGACAAATTTAGGGTTTGTTATTCTGTTGTAAATCTATAACGCTAGTTAGGTTTTGCTCCCACTTGTTTAGAGGAGATGTATATATTGTTGTTTTGGAGCTTTTGAGCTCAGATGTTGGAATTGTAAAAAGAAAGAATCCTTTTTCAGAAGGCTATCTATGGTATTTCTTCTACCCTCTACTCTTCTACTCTTGGAATCTCCCATTAATAAATTCAAACATTGTAGAGGTATTTTGTGACAATTCTTCATGTCCCTATGGTTCCTTGTCTGAATTCATCTCTTAATGAATTGAAGTCTATGTATGTTTTCAATGACAACTTAGGGTTCCTGATCCCTCTTACCTTTTGTAATTGTGTGTTTTATTGTGTTTGATCTGATTTAGATGTTTTTGTGGGTATACTTCAGCCCCCCTAATAGTCTTGTCTAAATTCGACACCGAGTTGTAGAAGTGAATGTCTACTTGTAGGTCATAAGTTGTGTCTTATGTTCAGGCCCTCCTATGAAACACTTATGCAAGCCTATTTAGTAAGTTGTGACCTACTAGACCTAAGCCTTTCATTGATTCTATCTCTCTATGTTGCAATTCATACCCTAATTTTAGTGTATCACCTAGTAGGTAGTTTGCTTTTAGTCATTTCCCTTTCCAAGCATTCCTTCTATCCCTTTCCCTCAAAAGTTTACTTTCATGTCTAGAAGGAAATTAAGGTGATTATCCAAGAGGAACCAGCCTAGAACCTGGAGGTTTCATCTTAGTTAGCATAAGTCCCACAACCCAAAGATGATTCCCATGTTATACTAGGTTATCAAGACTATGAGAGCTTGAAATAAGGGTGCAAACTTAGTGTATAACAATTCTAGCAGGCTGGGTGGGACCACAAAAGAAGTTCATTGTAGAAGATATGCTATCTTTGATATATGGATAGCATGCTATAGACCTAGGAGAGGTCATTTTGCTGCATATCTGGCAACTCCAGAAAGTCTACTAGTTTCAAAGATCAAGTGCTGATATGTTTCAAATCTTTCATATTCAAATTCTAGCTAATTGCATGAGTAGACATGTCAAGTTTGTTACCTTGTGGTGACTAATCAGGAAAGTACTATCCAGGAAAGTATTGTACACTTTTCCTCCTGACTTCGCCAGTTATTTGGGCCGACTACTTATAACTCATTCTAACCCTAAAGTGGGAAAAATATTGTATAATATGGCTTAGGGTTAGGGATTTTCATTATGTATGATTTTAGTACTTGCGGTAGAATTGGGCTGTAAGGGATTACGGATTGTAATCAGGTTGTAATCACTGGATAATAATAATATTGGACTCATTGTTGGTGGACATAGCCCAGGGATTGGGTGAACCACGTTAAATCTGTGTGTCTTGTGTTCTATTCTGTGTGGTTTATTATTTTCTGATATTAGTTATATTTGCACATAATTATTATTTATGCCTTGTTAATCCTAACAAGTGGTATCAGAGTGAGGTTATTTCATTCATTCTTTCATCTATTCTCTGAAGCAGGTCTCACGAGTTAGTGGGAGAGTCTCTCGGTTAAGTGGGAGAAATGGCAGACGAGGGTAGGCTGAAGGTTGATAAGTTTAATGGGTAGAACTTCCAGTTATGGAAGATGCAAATGGAGGATTATCTCTATCAGAAGGATCTATGGTGGCCATTAGAGGGAGTAGCCAAGAAAGAGAAATCAATGTCTCAGGAGGATTGGGATATTTTGGATAGGAAGGCACTAGGGAGTATTCGTCTATGCCTGGCACAATCGGTGGCATTCAATATTACTGAAGTAAAGACAGCTAAAGATCTGATGGAAACCCTAGCGAAGTTGTATGAAAAGCCTTCAGCTTCAAACAAGGTATTTCTTATGAAGCGTTTATTTAATATGAAAATGGTAGAAGGTGGATCAGTTACTGATCATTTGAATGAGTTTAATATAGTTACAAGTCAATTAACCTCAGTTAAAATTACTTTTGATGAAGAGGTTAGGGCTCTCTTGATTTTGTGTTCTTTGCCAAAAAGCTGGAATGGCTTGGTAATGGCTGTTACTAATTCTATTTCTGGTTCTAATACCCTAAAGTATGATGATGTTATTGGTGTTATATTAAGTGAGGAAATTCATAGGAAAAGCTCAGGGGCATCCACATCAGGTAGTGTATTGAACACAGAAAGCAGAGGTAGAACAAGAGATAGAGGAAACAACTCTGGAAATCATGGGAAATCAAGAGGAAAATCAAAGGGAAAGAGGTCCGAATCTAAAGGGCCAAATGATTGCTGGTACTGTGGAAAACCAGGTCATAAGAAGAAAGATTGTTGCTCTCGGAAGAAAGATCAAGGAGACAAAAATGATGGAAACAAGGAGGAAAATGTGGTAAGTAACAAATCCGAGGAGGATGCTTTGCTCTTGTCCTTAGAAAGTATTGATGATTCATGGGTTTTAGATTCTGGGGCTTCATTTCATGCTACACCCCATAGAAGTTATTTTGTTGATTATGTCCAAGGGGATTTTGGGCTAGTTTAGTTGGGAGATAATGAACCCTGTCAGATTGTTGGAAAGGGAAAAATTAAGATTAAGTTGCAGAATGGGAATCATTGGCTACTACAAGAGGTAAGACATGTTCGAAGGTTGAGTAGGAATTTAATTTCAGCAGGGCAACTGGGTGATGAGGGTTGCACGGTTACTTTTAATGATAAAAATTGGAAGGTTTCAAAAGGTTCCTTAGTAGTAGAAAAAGGTGTGAAAGTAGGCACCTTATATCTTTGTACAGGTCATACTGTTCCTTCTACTTTAATTGTTTCAGAAGATAATGAATGTTCAGGAATAGTGGCTGTAGTTGAGCAGGAAGAACATCAAACTGTTGCTGTAGATTCTAACACAGCACTGTGGCACAATAGACTCGGGCACATGAGTGAAAAAGGTATGAAATTACTTCATTCAAAGAAAGTTTTACCTGGTTTGAAATGTGTCAATATGGATTTCTGTGAAAGTTGTGTTTATGGAAAACAAAAGAGAGTTTTGTGAAGAGTGGGAAGGAAAAGAAAAATGAGAGATTAGAGCTTGTGCATACAGATGTATGGGGACCAGCTCAGGTATCTTCCCTTGGTGGCTCTTTGTATTATGTTACATTTATAGATGATGCAATAAGAAAAGTATGGATTTATTTCCTTAGACAGAAATCTGATGTATTTCAAACTTTTAAGAAATGGAAATGCTTGGTTGAGAATGAGACTAGTAGAAATTTAAAATGTCTCAGATCTGATAATGGTGGTGAGTATTGCAGCACAGAATTTGAAAAATATTGTTCCTCTAATGGTATTCATAGGCAGAAAACTGTACCAAGGACTCCACAAGAAAATGGAGTGGCTGAACGCATGAATAGGACAATAATGGAGCATGCAAGGAGTATGAGGTTGCATACTAGGCTGCCCAAAAATATGTGGGTAGAGGCAGTGAACACTACTGTTTATTTAATCAATAGAGGCCCCTCTACTCCTTTGGACTGTGGTATTCTAGAGGAAGCATGGAGTGGTAAGAAGGTGAATTATTCTTTTCTCAAAACCTTTGGTTGTGAAGCTTTTGCACTTATAGATTCTAAAAATAGAACCAAGCTGGAAGCTAAGTCAAAGAAATGTGTATTTGTTGGGTATGGCATTGATGAATTTGGTTATAGGCTTTGGGACTTTGAAAATCATAAAATTGTAAGAAGCAGGGATGTCATATTCAATGAGAAAGTATTGTACAAAGATCTATTGTTGCAGCATGAGAAGAAAGAAAATGACTATGTAGTATTGGATGATACTCCACAAGTTCATGTTCCAATAGTTCCTTATGCTCCACAACAATAGTAACAACAAATACCACACACCCCAGTGAGTGTTAGACGGTCAACAAGGCTAAGTAGACCTCCAGAAAGATTTTCTCCATCTTTGTATTCTATTTTGTTAACAGATGCTGGTGAACCTGAATGTTATAATGAAGCTGTGCAGGTGGATACAAAGCTTCAGTGGGAGTCTGCAATGACAAATGAAATGGATTCTTTGCTGAAAAATTAGACATGGGATTTATGTAAGTTACCTACAGGTAAAAGGGCTTTACAGAATAAATGGGTTTACAGGATAAAAGAAGAGGATGGAGGTATGAAAAGATTTAAAGCCAGATTAGTCGTAAAAGGATTTGCACAGAAACATGGTATTGATTTTGATGAGATATTTTCTCCAGTTGTTAAAATGACTTCTATTCGTACTGTTTTAAGTATTGTGGCTACTGAAGATTTGCATTTAGAGCAGCTTGATGTTAAAACAGCCTTTCTTCATGGTGATTTGGATGAAGAAATATATATGGTTTAGCCATAAGGATTTGAGGTAAAGGGTAAGGAGAATTTGGTGTGCAGATTGCAGAAAAGTTTATATGGCTTGAAGCAAGCACCTCGGCAATGGTATATTAAATTTGACACTTTTATGAATGGGCATGGATATAGTCGGTGTCATTCTGACCATTGTGTTTATTTTAAGAGGTTGGATGATGATAGCTACATTATTTTATGTTTATATGTTGATGATATGCTTGTAGCTGGGTCTAACATGAATCACATTAAGGGGTTGAAACAACAGTTAGCAAAATCTTTTGCTATGAGGGATTTGGGGGCAGCAAAACAAATCCTTGGTATGAAAAATTGTAGAGATAGGAAAAATAGGAAATTGTCTCTATCTCAGGCTGATTATATTGAGAAGGTGTTGCAACATTTCTCTATGGAAAATGCCAAAGCTGTCAGCACACCTTTGCCTGGTCATTTGAAATTGACTAAGGATATGTGTCCCAAGACACTAGAAGAAGAGACTAAAATGTCTAAGGTACCTTATGCTTCAACTGTAGGGAGCTTAATGTATGCTATGGTATGTACTAGGCCAGATATTACACACGCAGTGGGAGTCATTAGCCATTATATGAGTAACCCTGGTATTGAGCATTGGAATGCAGTCAAATGGATTCTCAGATATTTGAGAGGCACATCCAGTAAGTGTTTACACTTTGGGGGTTCTACTACTACTGTACAAGGCTATGTTGACTCAGATTTGGTAGGAGATATAGATAGCAGGTGGAGTACTACAGGTTATATATTTACTGTTGGTGGGACAGCAGTGAGTTGGATTTTTCGACTACAAAAGGTGGTTGCTTTATCCACTACAGAGGTAGAGTATGTTGCTGCTACAGAGGCAGCCAAGGAGATGATATGGCTTCAATTCTTCATGGAAGAATTGGGACATCCACAAAAGGATAATTTTCTACATACAGATAGCCAAAGTGCCATTCATCTTGCAAAAAATTCTGCTTTGCACTCAAAGACAAAACACATACAGTTGCGGTACCATTTCATTCGATCAGTTTTGGATGATGGACAGTTAAGGCTGGAAAAGATTCATACTGATGATAATCCAGCAGATATGTTTACAAAGGTAGTAACAAGGGAGAAGTTGAACTCATGTTTAGCTTCAGTTGGTCTTCTAGATTGAACAAAATAAAGGAACAGCTGAGTCCAAGGTGGTTCAATCCAATGGGAGCCTCATGTGGGTAGCGGTATTGCTACAGGATCAGTCTCCAAGTGGGAGGTTTTTTAGTATAGTGTGGATACTGATCAGTCACCAAGTGGGAGATTGTTAGCTTGTGGTGACTAATCAGGAAAGTACTATCCAGGAAAGTACTATAAATTTTTTTGAGGCCGACTACTTTTCAGTTATTTGGGCCAACTACTTATAACTCATTCTAAGCCTAAAGTGGGAAAAATATTGTATAATATGGCTTAGGGTTAGGGATTTTCATTATGTATGATTTTAGTACTTGCAATAGAATTGGGCTATAAGGGATTACGGATTGTAATCAGGTTGTAATCACTGGATAATAATAATATTGGACTCATTGTTGGTGGACGTAGCCCAGGGATTGGGTGAACCACGTTAAATCTGTGTGTCTTGTGTTCTATTCTGTGTGGTTTATTATTTTCTGATATTAGTTATATTTGCACATAATTGTTATTTCTGCCTTGTTAATCCTAACAAAGTTATCATGGACAGTCAAGTTACTCACCATCCTATTATGAGAATAATGCTCAATGGGCTGGTCATCAGCCTTATCAAAGTCACCTAAAGCCTCCTTTTAACCCAAGCTTCCATACAATACAAGGCTGTCATTATATCCAGCATGCCCCAAATGATTTTTCCCTTGTGCAAGATTATGAAAGGGCCCTCTGACAAGATGGATCATGGGCACAAATGGCACAACAAAATTTTCAAGGCCAACTCCCCTATCATGCTTACCACCCACCCACCCCTTCTCAGCCTAATTGGCAGCAGATTCAGAGCTTAGACTTCATAAAAGAGCAAGAAAAGACCAAAAATCTATTGCTTGATTTGATTAAGCAAGTGTCTGAGATCAAGGAGCAGTAGGAAATGGAGGCTCAAATTTATGAACAAGGGTTCATCTCCAACCAAGTTACAGAGGCTCTTGTTGATGAGCAACAAATAAAAACTTTCCAAGAAGAGATCAGACACTGAGCTGACATTGAGACAGCAAGGTTAAGATCACAAATTGCTCAACAAGAGGCTCCTAGACCTAAAATTCCAAGTTGGAGGACCCATTTTCCTCAAGAACCTAAACATGAGGAGCTTACAAAGTGCTCATTTCCAAGTTTTAGGAGCACCCTTCAAAAATCTAAGCCTATTTTGGAGCAATTGCAACCTTAGTGTGGTCTACAATAGTCTAAAGATTATATTGAGAAGGAGCCAGCTACAAGGGACCAACACCAAGATGATAAGGCTTTTAGTTTTCCAAGCTTCAGGATGGGTATGCCTTCTATGTCTCCCTCTGAGCCCCCTCAATTTCATATCCCAATTTTTAAGGCAAAAAATTCCTTCCAAGAGCCTATACTTGAGATGTAGCCTACCACTCTGCAAGAGCAGTCTCAATTTCTAATCCCAAGAGGCACCTCTGGTCTCTCAGGATGATGAAGTGTTGTGGATTCCCCAATGGACTCTGCCTCCTGGCTATCAGATGCCAGATCTTTTCAAAGATACTAGTATAGTGTCTGAGCAAGGACCTATGGTAAATGAGTTTCAATGTGATGAAGGGGAGAGGAAATTTGAGGTATTAGTGTAGAGTGATGACTATGGGGAAGTGGGACAACAAGGTGAGGAGTTGGAGTTTGCTGCCCAGCTTGAACTCTTGGTTGATTTATTGAATGAGCTTCCCCTCTTTGTTGATGATGAAGAAGAGACCATGCCATTACCTATGGTTGAATATCAATTAGAATAAAAGGTTCACCATCAACAGGAGGTTGATATAGAAGAGGATGATGTGCTTTTATTAGATGAGCTGCCTAGTTTTGTTGAGCAAGATGGTAAAGTTATGGAAGAGCTTTTCAAAGAAAAGAACATAGACAAAATCCTTGAAGAGTATGATTTTTCCAATATCATAGAGGTCTTTTGTAACAAATTGAATGATGAATCCCTATTCCTTGGAGTGGAGGTTCAAAGTTATTTGCCTATAGAAGGACGCCTAGTTTTGGATTGCTCTTTTTTTGAGAGACTGCTACATGAGCAAGAGTTGGAGCTAGTTCCAGAACTTCAGGGTATTGACAACTTTGATGAGCTCTTGGCTTGTTTAAAAGTAGAGGATGATAGTCCCCTATACACAAATGATGAGTTGACATGGCTATCCATGATGGAGAACAACCATGAAGATAAAGAAGAAGCGATCAAGGAAAGTCCTGCCTTCAGACTTTCAAGAGGCTACCCCATCAGATACTTGGCATAGAAGGAGTTTACCGAGACCCCTCCATTTGATCAATTAGAGGAAGGTAAACTTGATCCTATTTTTGTAGACCCCTCATATCTTTGTAGCTATCCTCATGCGTTTGATGCAAAATATCCTAAATAGAAAAGGTAGCTATTTTTCACAACCAGTGAATGGTTTTGTTTGACCAAGCTTCTATAGCTGGTTAGTTTAGGATAGGTTAGTTTTCCTGCTTTCTTCTAGTTTTCTAGCCTAGTTTTACTAGTTTCCAAGAAGTTCTCATGCACAAGTTTGTCTCTCTACTCCCGGTTTGTCTCTGCCAAAGTTTTGTGTTCCTGAAAATGACCCCACGCCCAATGGATTGCTTTAAGGCCACTGATCAATGTCTAGCAGGCTGACATCCAGCAGAAATCACCAAAATGTTACCCAAATTTTTCTATCTTATACAAATTTGGCTAAATCTATCCCAAGGTCCTTGTTTTAACCCTACCATACACCTCAAAAAATTTCATGGTGTTCTGCCCTGTTCTTTGGCCTCTGCAAATTTTCTAATCCCCTGGTCTGCACTTAAAAAAATTCATAAAAGTGACCGTTGTGCCGAATAAACCATAAAAACTCTAGGTCACGTTCTAATTTTCTATTACCTTTTTGGGCCACTTAAATCTTTAAGATGCACATGCCCTTTAGAAGTGACCACCTTCATGTGTTAAATCTCTAGGTTGTTGGGTGGGGTCCCTTTTAATATTTCCTACAAATGCCTAAGTCTCCTGACAATACTTTCCAAGGTGACTCCCCTTCTAACTTGCGGTTGTCGCATGTTCGCATGGAATCTTCTGAGCCCTTACGATCATGCGATAGGATGACACCTGTGTCAGTGGGCCCATTCTTCATTTGCAAAGGTTAAAGCTTGGAAAAATATCATGGTTGCCGAGCTACGCTACCAAGGAAAGATGTTTCTTGTTTAAGCATGTGGTATAATGATGGTCGTCGATCTTCCTTTTGATACAACACTTCTTGATAGTGGGTCCTCTTTTCTGATGTTCTCACTCCTCATTGGCTAGGTTTTGAATAGGTGGAAGTTTGTCAGTGGGGTCAGCTTCCTCAAATGATTAAGTTCTAAGCAGGATCGACGATTGTCATTATACCGCCAAGGTAAGATGCCTGCTATTTAAGCTGGCAGTATATTGACAACCATCTGATGAAGATAAAGAAGGTCATGGGTCTACATTGATAGATGGGTTGATGTGTAAAGCTTTTGATTGGTCATGAGCTAGTGATGTGGAGATCTGTCAGTGGGACCATGTCAGAGGGTCTGTGGATGTGTCAGAAAGGCTAAGATCTACGGTGGTCATATAATCTCATACAATCTTCTGACCTTATGAGATCATGTGCTTGCCGTTAGATTGTAATCTTAGTTGCAGTTGGTCCAATGTTAGAAATAATGTGATGTGGATCTGTTTGGCAGTGTTTGATTGGTTGGTGAGTGTGCAATGTGGAGTTTGTCAGCAGGCTCGTGGGGTCAGTGTTATTCAAAGAATTTAATGCCTTATTTGATCTTGCGGTCATCATTATACCATTTGGTCAAGATGCTCATCCTTTAGCACCGTGGTATAATGACAACTATCTGATGCAATCTTAGGGCTATGGGTCCAAGGTCTACCCTAGCACGCCGATTTTCTCGCTTTCGATTGGCTGCTGACTTCCACGGTGGCATTTGACTTATCAGAAGGGTTTTAGATTATTTTAAAAGGTGCATCATAGTCATTCAACTATCGGGAAGGGTTTCTTATCGATGAACATGTTTTAAAATGACTGGCTAGCCATTATATTTCAAATTCAGATATCTCTGTAGAGGGTTTTTTTGCTAGCGATTGATCCAGCAGGCTACAAAGTGGTGAGCTAGCTAGGAAATTTATGACTGTAGGATGTTTTCAGTTGGAAAAGATGATGAAGAAGTCTGGGCGGCCATCTTAAGTCATTTCTTGTCCCTAAGAAGTACCATTTTGAGCATTCATGGTGAGACTTTGTGCAGAAAGGTTCATGGATCTAGGTTGCTTGTTTGTAGGTTGATTATAGTATAGGGATGGGCATGCAAGTAAAGTATCTGATCAGTTGAGATATTTGTAGAGTTAAATTTATGATTAGATTTGATAGATTTAGGGTTTTTTATTTTGTTGTAAATCTGTAACCCTACTTAGGTTTTGCTCCCGCTTGTTTAGAGGAGATGTATATATTGTTTTTTTGGAGCTTTTGAGCTCAGATGTTGGAATTGTAAAAAGAAAGAATCCTTTCTCAGAAGGCTATCCATGGTATTTCTTCTACCCTCTGGTCTTCTACTCTTGGAAACTCCCATTGATAAATTCAAACATTGCAGAGGTATTTTGTGACAATTCTTCATGTCCCTATGCTTCCTTGTTTGAATTCATCTCTTAATGAATTAAAGTCTATGTATATTTTCAATGACAACTTAGGGTTAATGATCCCTGTTACTTTCTGTAATTGTTTGTGTTATTGTGTTTGATCTGATTTAGATGTTTTTGTGGGTATACTTCAGCCCCTCTAATAGTATTGTCTCAATCCTACACCGAGTTGCAAAAGTGAATGTCTTCTTGCAGGTCATAAGTTGTGTCTTATGTTCAGGCCCTCCTATGAAACACTTATGCAAGCCTATTTAGTAAGTTGTGACCTACTAGACCTAAGCCTTTCATTGATTCTATCCCTCTATGCTGCAATTCATACCCTAATTTCGGTGTATCACCTAGTAGGTAGTTTGCTTTCAGTCATTTCACTTTTGAAGCATTCCTTCTATCCCTTTCCCTCAAAAGTTTACTTTCATGTCTAGAAGCAAATTAAGGTGATTATCCAAGAGGAACTAGCCTAGAACCTATAGGTCTCATCTCAGTTAGCATAGGTCCCACAACCTAGAGATGATTCCCATGTTATACTAGGTTATCAAGGCTATGAGAGCTTGAAACAAGGGTGCAAACTTAGTGTATAATAGGTACCTAACATGGACTTATAGCTAGTGCTCATCTTGCATTGTGAGCTTAAGTACATTCCCCTAATTTGTACTTAAGGGAGGGTGTTGTTGTAATTAAGGATTTACTAATTACACTTTACTTAAGTTTACTTAGGATAATTCATTTTCATATTAGTTATCATTGTGACACCTAGGAGTTTGCATTTAAGTTTAGCACATGGTTAGAATAATTGCCACTTTGCATGGTGATAGTTGTCATCACATACCTCTTTGTATGTGAGATCCACCTTTAGTACTCTTATCACATTATCATCCTCTCATTATTGCACATGTTGCACATAATTTGATGTACAATGGAGGATTATCCACCTTTGGTGGACATGTGATTCCACCTACTAAGGCTGATAGCTTATTATCTCCTTATCATGTAGTCTTATCGCATTGCCTATATATTCAGGCACTCCTACTTTGTATTCAATTCAATTGGCTATAATCAATTATTCGATTATTTTTCCTATCTCTCTTGTGGTATCTCTTGACCTTATAGATCTTGGCCTTTTATTCTTTGCCTTAGGAAAATTCTTACAAAACGAAGTGCAAAAGATAAGTTTGAAGGCGAAGGAATAAAAAAAATATACGACTTAAACGTACCTATTTAAATGGATCTAAATATAATTTCCCCCTTCATTTATATCCATTCCCTTTCCCCCACTCTCTTTTCCACAATGTCCACCCCCACTAAGTTGAAGGGCACTAAGCCATAGATCACCTTTTATGAAGAAATTACAATTAAGAAATTAAAATTTGTCATGCTAAACACTCATTTCTTAATCCTCAGAGCTATCTACCAATTCTTGGTAGGGAATTATTAACCAATGACGACTGGTATAGGGTCAACTCTAATATCCCCGTAATGTTTATAGTCATAGCTATCTAGGTAGAACCAGGGAAATCTGACATAAGTAGGCTCTATCCACATATTTTTAAATGAAAATACATTGGGGGTTTATATTTGGTCATTCAAAATACTCGAGGGAAAATTTCAATAACCAAACCATCTTCTCTAATCCTAGTTATAGAGGATATGACCACTCTTATTTCAAGAATCCCCATTATAAGAAGAAACTTAGAATTTCTATTTTTCTTCCTACATGTGTGAGTCCCGGAGGAAGCCGAATGGTTCTATTATTACTTCCATGAAGATGATGTGGGTGGAACAAATAGAGATGGTTTTAGTGACTCTGATGTTGAAGATTTTCTTTAGGATAGGAAGGATTATGGAGGCCTCAGAAGGAAGAAAAGGAGAAATGATGAAACCCCTAAGACCCCTAAAGAAATAGATGAAACATCCTAAGAATACGATTGAGCTCCTTTAGAATAATAAATTTGTGATAAATGTCCATGGTTTAGGGTTGTATTGCTTCCTCTTGAAAACTATGTTCTATCTATACTCTAAATAATTTATATTATCTCTTGAAAAATATGTTCTATCTGTACTCTAAATAATTTATAGTATGTTAGATGGCCCTTCGTCTTTCAGAAGCTGTATATCCAAGGCAAAGCATTCTTGAGGTTTCTAACCTTTAGATCAGCCTTTATCTTTGCATGTCATTAAGAATATTCTCATCGAGTTATGTTTCTTTACAATCTAATTGACATAGTAGTTTTCTATTTCATGATTGAAAATATGATAGAAAATAACAATGGTTAGCTTTTTTTCATGAAATTGTAAAATCTTGACTATGCAACACTATATTATTGTGCCTGAAAATACGGTTACTATTTAGCTTAAGATTAGAAAAATGACCAAGTAGCAGTAAGTTTCAGTCGGGTTAGGCAGATAAAGACTCTTTATGTATAGTATCTCTTTCTAACATTGTTATCAACAATATAGGGAATAAAAATATCAAAGGAATATCTACCAATATGAAGGTAATGGAAAATATTGGTTCTCAATATGTATAATGGTAATATTATAATTAAATTTCAATATTAATGCATACTGAGGCCAATATTTATACACATTCATATTTATATTCATAGATATTTATTATGTATCTTCCTTTTCTTTTTCACATATTAACTTTAATATAGATTATTACTCTCAGCTTGTATACAATTTTACCCTATGCAAAAGAAACCCTGACAGGAACCTTTAAAGTACTAAAATAGATTAATGATGTTCTTTGGGCTATCCAGTCATTGAAAAATTTGGTTTAATTTATGTATAATTATGGAATTACTGTTAACTGATACATTCCTATTCATTGTTAGCAAGATGGTGATTAGTAGTGATGTATAATTGATATTATGATGATGGGTCATTTGAGTCCAAAATTGGGTTTCAGCTGGGATTATCCCAGTATTAGGGAAGTATATGTAGAAGAATTTGTCACCCTTTTAATTGCAAAAACTTATAAGTATATTTATAATTAGGTAAACTTTCAATTATTATAATATAAAATAACGCACTTGAATACCTAGTAATAATATAAAAATATATAGGTCCATATACATATATATCTCAATATATACATATACAAAAAAATGGATATATATTTCAAACATAAATATATTTACACTCTACATATATATATATATATATATATATATATATATATATATATATATATATATATATATATATTGTTTAGCATTCTAGTCCCATAAAGATAGGAAGTTTATATTGAAAAGACATAATTTCAGAGAATTAGATATATATATATATATATATATTTACATTTATATAGATAAGTTTATAAATACACGAGTATCAGTTTTGGGGTTTTCTTGAAAGTTCTTGTTGCGGTCTTGTGTTTCCTTTGATTTGTATTCTGTATAAGTATATTGCTCAATTTTTTGTTACCTATATTAGAAGGAAATTAGTAGGTACTTGGTTGTTTAAAATAAGTATGTATAATTTTCAAAGGAAGATACTGGAGACGGGCTCTTTTAGGCTATTACTTATTTGTTCGGCTAAAAGGAGCAATCATTCTACTCTCTAGTCTAGGGCACTAACCAACGATGATAAATGTTGTTTACTAATATATAATAATCTATGACATTTTTAATTTGATGATACGATATTTGATAAATCTGAATCATATATACTAGCTAGTTGGTGAATACAGGTAAGAGGGTAGGTTTTCAAAGGGTCCATTTTTTATAATAATTATATTATGGTAGATTTTCTTTAGAATTATCTATTCACCTAGTCTTTAGATATATGGGAATTATATTCCCTTGTCGTCCTAAGATAAATAAAATGAAGTAATATTATTATGTAAATTATGCTGAAATGTGTAATGAGGAAAGGCTAAGTAATTTGAATAGGGTGAAATTAAGAAGAAAATTTGGATGAAGACTATCTACCTCGGTGTACTCATGATAAAGGAAAGGATTGTATAGTGTATTATGCAATGGGCTATGTAACTTGTATTATATAAACATGTAGACCAATCTTCAATAAGATCTTTAATTTGGGGACACCCTCTAGATCAAGCAATGTAAATAGGGGAATGCCCCTATATTTCTAGTTTTGTAAATAGGGGAATACCCCTATCTCTGTAGCCTTTTAAATAGGGTAATTCCCTATCTTTAATGTGTTGGACAAATGTCTTGCACAAGACTAGAGGTTTTCTTCTCCATTCTTCCCTACCAGTGCCCCTACTAAATGGAAACTTATGTATCTTTAAATAATTAATAAAATTAATAATGGCCTCGACCTTTTACCAATCAAAAAATAAAATAATAAATAAATAATTCAATAAAAAATAATACAATAATAGCATGTGGAAAACAACCTAAAATGTTAACTTTAAAATAATTATTTATTAAATTATATTATAATTAATATTTTTAAACATAAATTATTATTTGTTTGAAGTTTTTTTTCGAAATATTTGAACTATTTTATGTGGATAATGTACTTAATTTCTCTTTAATAAAAGGTATTAATTATTTCTAAAATTTTTTAAATATCAAATTAACTACTTTCGCATTTACAATTACCCTATCAAAAATCTTTTTTCTTTTTTATATAATAAAAAATTAGAAATGAAATTAAATAGATGTGAATGTAAGGAAAATATTTTTTTTTCAAAAATTAGTATGTATTTATGTATATATGTATATATCTAATAAATAATCTAATATTTTGAGAACATAAAAATTTTCACTTGATATTTTCTAATGTATTTTTATGCCGAAGGTATTTCTTATATGAAACACATCCGGTTGGGTTAAAGAATCAAGGGTGCACATGCTCCAATAGCCGTGCAGGACAATTGAAACTTTCAGCACCGTTGATTTTTTCCACTTTTTCCAATTTATTTATTCTGCACTGCAAACAATAATTGTTGTCAATGGATTACATGCTTAAGGGAATGGTTGTTGCATTGTCTTAACCCGTGGTTAGAGGGTGAAGTTAACCCTGCTTACACTTTATAATGTTTATTTCATTTTTGTGCGTTGTCATCCGCCGACTTGGGAAAATTTTCGACGGTCATTGAATGCATCATTGACGGTGCAGACGGATAAGAAAACAATTTCCGAAGCAAGGGAGGGATATCCTAAGATCTGAAACATTAGGCTTTTATCACAATGGCCAGGAAGAAATCCACTAAGTGAGGGTTTCTCTAGAAGCTACTCCATTCTCTGAAAACGTTTCCTAAGAAAAATGGCATTTAAGAGATGGTATGGATGTTTCTTTGCAGCAATGATCATGGCGGCTAGAACAAGCATTCTAGCTGTGAGAGACATAGACAATATGCCTTCGTGCATTTCATTTCTTCATATGATATTTTGATTGTTTCGAACAATTGAGATATTAGAAAAATAGAAAGTAGCATAACCTATTTGCCTAGTGAAGAATTTTGTGATGCGCCTCCCACAAGTTTTATATTGCTCAATTTTTGTCTCCCTACATTTTTGTCATGCTTCTCTCATACTATTGAAATTTATAATGCTCTCAATATATAAAAAGAAATTAGAAAATCTGTTCGTCATATAGGCATTTCCTCTCATTTTCTTACGTTTAGTACCTGTTGTGTCTTGATTCTTAATTCATTTTGAGTTCCTATTAATTTTGCACCATCTATCAATACATTGGAAACCTCGTCCGCTGAAGTCCTCTTACCAAGGCTTCCCACACTGCAGGGTAAATAGTCTAATGAATTAATACATCAAGTGATGATTTTCCAAGTTCAAGGCATTTATTATAAGATCTTTAATTAAGTGGATTTTTAGATACAAATTACTATACCTTATTCCATGACTTGGTCCGCATGTAAGATCCTATATGGTGATGTTGGAAGATCCTTTACCAACTGAGATATAGTCATCCCTTGTGCCATTTGATCTCGTTAGTAATCATGTGTCCTTGTTCTATAATAAAATCTTTAATATAATTTTATGTTTGAGTTCTTGCATACTCTATGAAAGTGGAAAAAGGGTAAGGAAAGAAAGGAATTAGTTGAAGATATAATCAAATTTTAAAGTATTAATTTTAGAAAAATAAGCAGAGACAAATTTCTCAAACAAGACTAAATCACGAAAGCTTAAAAGCCAAAAATCTGAATTCATTCAAAGTTCTATATTTGAAAATTGTTGGCAGCAACTTAAACTAAAGGGATAGTACATGATCTTACATTTTGAATTAATAACAGATCGACAAGTTTTTACTATGCTTTACCTAAGCTGATAATGCAGTCACACACTAGAAAATTTATGGAAAATTCTATATGAATCCCACCTGTATTTGAACATCTTTCTCACAAATCATCCTTATAACTAGGAAATTTGGGGGATCTTCTTACCTTGGCTCAAAAATGCATTTCTGTGTGGGGCTTAGTATTGTTGGTGTGCGTGTGGGGTTTATCATATCTTAAGTCTTATGCTATGAAACCGTCTGTGGGATTTTCAATCGAGCGTGACAATTGTCGTAAAACCAAGGAGCTGATAAAGATCGAGACAATAAACATTGGAACCCAGATTTCACATCATCTCACCCCAACCCTCGGATGGCTTCTTCTTCGCATCAAATCTGAGATCTTTATAAATGATAATAAAAAAATACATAATGGCAATGCGTGGAGTACTTAAAAATCTTGTCCTTATTTTACCTCGCCAACACATTTTCATGCATCTATTTCCTGCGCCATGTGGGACAAAAAAAAATTACACGCTTGGCAAACCGGTGAATAAAGTAAACTATGATAACTAGAACAATTTTAATGGAGTTTCATAAGCCTATATCAGTTTTCAATGTATGTTTTTATTTTTGTGGATAAAAGGATTTGATTGATTAGAAGCTCATTTCATTGCATACTGAACATGAAACTGATTATTATCTCACAACCATGCATAACATGTCGAGTAAATAAAACACCACAAAAGATTTCATCCTGCCTACAAATCATATAAAATGTATAACATAACTATTATGTACTCCAGGTGTAGGCAGATGGAAAGGTTGTAGTTCCAGTCTTGGTCGTGGAGTTGAGAAATGAAAAAAAATTCCCAATGGAAGCTTCATATGCCATATTAGCATTTGGATTGACTAACCTAAAATGCAAGGTTGTATACATTACTTTGAACGAGGGAAAACATAAAAATAATTAACAATATCCATCTTCATCATCCCTATCTGTCTGCTCTTCCACATGGA
Source organism: Chamaecyparis obtusa (assembly GCA_027943335.1). Taxonomy (NCBI): domain Eukaryota; kingdom Viridiplantae; phylum Streptophyta; class Pinopsida; order Cupressales; family Cupressaceae; genus Chamaecyparis; species Chamaecyparis obtusa. The sequence goes on from BSBK01009275.1 coordinate 233,749, forward strand.
AATACTATTGAAAAAGATCACATGTTTGAAAGATGGATCTCGTACCAAATGCCATTCACCATTTAAGTTTACATAAAAATATTTTTGCTTTTATTTTAGCAATCTACTTGGGTCTTTGATTACTAATAAAATCTCATTCAGTCTCAGGCTTTGTCTAATTAAAGAAATATATGCTTGATGCAAGAAAATGAGACATGAATTATTCTTTGCAGGTGCTAATCGTCTTTATTTCAACTTACCATGATGGGAATTGTATTTATAACTTACTGGAATGGTAGTTATATTTAAATGCTAATTATATGGTATTTAACATCAATTACAAGTGTCGAACTCGCAATCACCAGAAAATTTTCAGTTGCACACGACCTCCAATGAGTTGCTTTGAACAAGTGTAATTGAAATGTTTTCATGTTGATGCAAGAAAAGAGAAATTAGAATTGATCTTAGCTAGATTTTTTAGAAAAATGGTTGTTGGACCCTCTCATAGCTATTACATTTCAAGTCCTAAAACTGGTTCCTCCCTGCTATGTTGTGGCTCGAATCAAACCTTGTTGTGTCCATTCTTCAGATCTGCCAGTGTCAAGTTGTTTTGCCTCTGCTGACATGACAATCTTTTCGAATATGCAGCAGATTTTGAAAGTTGTCTTTATGTACCAATGTTTACCAATCAACAAAAAATTTATTGAGTACCTAAAACTCATTTTATCATTATAAACTCCACGATTAAATATTTTAAACAACCATACATCATTTCTTACGCTGAAAGAAACTTTAGTAAATGGCATAGCTGTATCCAGGACTAGGACCCGGAGCTGGGTAAAAGCACAAAGTTGTGTCACGTTTCAGGACAACTTATCAGCATAGCCGAATTTGAGTATTTCTAAATAAAATTATTTTTTGTCAAACATATAGTCTAACTAGATTCATTCTAGCTAAGTTAGATAAGTTCTTCACCTTTTCCAATTGGAAATATCTATTAAATGCATGTTTTATAACAATTATTAAAGAAATAAAATTATTTCAGAAAAGTGATGTTTCAATAACTCTTACTCTTTTTAATGATTTTTTTTTACAAATATAAAAATACCCCTTTTTAGAGCATAGAGTCAAGATTATCATCATATAATTTTTATACTATTTTGATTAGATCTAATATATTATAATTTTAAAATATTGCAAGTAGGTATTTTAACATTCGAGAACAAGATGGTTCAAAAATAGAAAAAATAGTAAAGTTTAACAAAAAATAGAAAATTTATATTTAATGCTAGAGGAGAGAATTATCTTCAAGAGTGTGTAATTTATCTTCTGAATAGTGTAGATTTGATAGGGGAAATTTGGTGCGAGATGAAAACTATCGATTTCAGGTATGTTCAACTTTGAGTAGTTATAACAGAGAAAATATACATTGAAAACTAATTTTTCTTCTTTTATGCACTAGCTATACATTTTATCTATAACATATTTTGAAATCAAAGGAAAATAAGATTATTTGCATATACTTTTTTGGTGTGAACAAGACCGTCATTTTTTAACATTTTTCAGCAAGTAAAAAATAGAATTAAAAAATTAAAAAATATGTAAATTCTTGTTTAAATGTTTTTAAAAAAATTATAGGCATAAACTTCATCCACTTTTACACATTTCATTAGTTTACATCATCTCCAAATTTTAAACATAAATGTCATTTTTATGTCGTTAAAGTTAAATTTTTTGTGTGTTGTTGACTTTTTCCTTTATAAAAGTGTGAGACAGATTTGTACGGAATCTACCCTAAATAATTTTGACATCTTCACAAACAAATACTATGTATTTATCTACTAATTTTGTATTTGTGTTAAATATATTTTGATTTTAAACTAATATTTACTTAACTAATATTTTTTTCAACTAATTTAGAAATTTTATTTATTTATTTATTTAACTATTAATTTAATAAGTTTATTATTTAATAATATTATTCAAATACTTTTAATATAAAATATAATGTATATATTATATTATTTTACTAATATTTTACTCAAATAAATTTTAAAAAATAGATTTATTTATTTATTTATGTATTAACTTATTAAGTTTATATCTATTATTATTCAAATTTTATGTATAAGATCTAAAATCTAATTATTTAGATAATAAATTTATTTTTTACATTAATAGCTTCCTTAAATATACTAAATTATTCATATACCAAATACAATCTAAATATATTTAACACAAATACAAAATTAATATACAAAATTATTCATTTACTAAATACAATCTCATATATATATATATATATATATATATATATATATATATATATATATATATACAATGTGATTAGAACTGGTTTTAAATTTTTATTGTTAGAATAAACTACTATAATCTTTTCAAATAATGCAATACATTAAGATTAAGTATAATGAAAAGATAGATTATTAAATGATGAGATCTTTTTAGAATATTACAACTAAATTAATTTAGGTTCATATTGATGTTATAATATTGAAATTATATAATATTAAAATTAATTACATTAATATTATATAATTTAATGATAAATTATTAAAAATCAATTAATCTTATTCACAATAACATAAGTATTTGCTATCATCCCTGCGCTTTTGAGCTTCTCCTCCTTGTGGATGGAACTCTCCAAGTTGGAATTGTGGACACCACTGGATAGCTCTTCACACAGACCCTTAGTATAGGGGATTTGTTTGTGTATCTGAAGGGACTCGTCCATTACCAAATGAATATGGATTATGTTACTTTATATTTTACTTGTAATTGTATATTTTATTTTTATTAAAAAATAAATTACTTTTGAATATTGTAATTTTTAAAATATTTTTAATATGATTTATATAATAGTTTATAGTATGAATTTTGAAAACTTGACATAATTTTTAAAATGGTCTTAGATAGTTTTTTATATGATTTTAAATATTTTTTGGTAAATTATATTTTTCTTAAAACATCAAATGAATGAACCATCATAAATTTTGGTAGGGATGACTATCAAATTCAAATGTATGGTTTATAAATGACAAATCTATTACTTTTTCATTATATCACTTTTAATTATAATATTATGGCTTGTATTAAATTTGATTACTTTTGGTGCATTCATTAATTTTCTTCAAGATAAGATAAGAAAAATTAATAAATTTACTATTTATTGATATTTAATAGATCTTACATAGTTTGAAGATTTCATTATGTATTATGAATAGGATAAACCATTTATTGATCGTATATCTAACTAATAATGTGGTGGTTGTTATTTATAATCTAAAATCTAATTCAACTTATATTATCAATTACTTTAAACAATTAAAAATAAAATTTAGATTATTAAACCTTGTGCTACTTCATATTGATTTGCACATTAACAATATTATCATTTGCAAAGTAAGTTGACTCATAAATTGTGTTTATTAAATTTTTATATAAAGACTATTCAACTTGTCTCCATGCATCATTATATCAATGAAATACTTCAATCTAAAAGAAGAAGTTTCACATAACACTTTAACTTTATTTTCAACATAAGAATATATGAATGCAGTTGGAGAACAAAATACATTTTTAAATTATATGAGTCCATAATGTGATTATTCTAAGTTTAAAAAAATGCATTATGAATTGTAATACCCAGTCATAGTATAATTATTTAAAGATAATATTAAATTATATATTTCAATTTAATCGAAGGAAACTAAATACAATCATAATATGGATATATGGAAAAAAAGTGATGGATCAAATAATGTTAGAAAGTAAATTAAAATATATAATGTACTTGCATTTTGAAACACATAACATACTCACATTATGAATTGGGTACATTATATATGTGAATGTCTCATGTCTTAATTATTTGAAGACATAATATTATGCATTATGTTTATCAAAAAATTAAAATATTTCCTACACACATTGTATATTTCAAAGTGAATATCTTATTACATTCAAATCCTCTTTGGAGGAAGACTTATTCTTCCTTAATATATGTGGGTGGTGCCCTGTTATCAAAGGACACCACTTTTTCATATATATAAATTATTATAATATAATTATATATTATAATATAATGATTAAATTAGAGGAAGGCACTCTGATAATATGCAGATTCTTTGCACAGAGCCGCTTGCAGTTCTTGCTCAAATAATGATAAAAACAATCATTTCTGCTGTCTAAATACTGCCACTCCGTTCAAGGAAACACAGTAATTACAGCCGGACTGACTGTGACTACGAAGAGATAACACAACCATTAAAGGAATTTTTATCATTTGTGATTTTGCGCGGCCATCAATGAACGAATATTATTTTTAGGGTACACTGAGCAGAACTAATAACAGATAAAACCTCCCTTGCATATCGACTTCTCGGCCATTAATAGAAAGTGTACAATACGAAGTGTGGAAGGTGCAGATTCAATCCGGACAGCTTGGAGTGACTTTTTGCCGTAAAACATTTCAGAAAGGAAATTTTGGCTGCTTCAGAAATATATGGAATTATATTTTTCGTATACTACCCTGCGAAAGAGTAAAACCTACTTGAAATAGCATCTACTTTTCGTATCTTATGTTTGATTGAATACCTATGGCTGCATTTAAGAGGTTTGAGAGCATAACCAGAGCACGGATTCATCGCCCGTTGGATATTTTCCTCTATTTTCCTGTATTTTAGGAAGTGTTTCGTCAAGTTATGCTTCTTCTACAAATATTTGTGTAAATTGCAAAGCTCTTTGAAAATATTTGTGTAAAGTATTTGAGGTTTAGGAGAAGGAAATCGCTCTACATAAACAAATAGAAGACACCCAGTCATTGTATAGCAGCGAATCGCCAGTGGGTATAATCCATGCAGAAGATGTCAGGGATTGTTCACGACGTCCATTGCAGCACAGCTTGGCAATTAAGCTATGATATCAAGAATTGGAAAATATCTTTACCGAACAGGAAAATGATCGAAATCAAGCAGAACGTGAAAATTCATAATAAGTCACGAAGCAGAGTCTTCAAAAAATTAGGGCATTCGGATTTGGGCTTTTTTCCAAATAATGAGGCGGCAAAAAATGACACCAGTAACACTGGTTATTCGGGATATTGTTTTAACTGTTGGCTGTATGGCCACATAGCGATCGACTATCGTCAAACACATGTAAAATCACCAAGCCCTAATTATGAGCATCTTAAACCATTCATTGCCAAGCAAAAATAGAGGAGTTTGGAAGAAGGCAGGATTCCTAAAGATGAGGTGAAACAAAAGAAGAAAGATCTCCTAGAAAATGAACTTACCTTGAGATCTAGGGCATGTATAGAAAGCAAAAGCAAAGATTGCAGTGGCAATCAAATTCCAAAAATCTTCACAGTTAATGATTTGGATGGCCAGCTTAACAGATTTTCTAAAACTAAGTATGCACTCCGTAGTTTGAGTATTCCCGGGGTTGAGAGGACCCTAGAGTCCAGGACTGAACCAGTCAAACATCCCGATGATCCTCATTATGTCTTGAGGAGAGTTGGACTCTCAGTGGTCCAGGTGGACCGTGGGAATACAAGGCCGAAGGAACATGATTCGCAAGTGGTTAAAGGGAAAAAGAAGGTAAGATCTCATACCCTAGATAATAAGAGTACTGTGATTTCACTAAGTAATTCATTTGATTCATTGAGAACAGAGAAGGTTTCTTCAAAAAATGGCAAATATTCTCCACCCCATATACACAATAAGGGTTTGCAAAGGAAGGGAAATCTCAGGGATGAGTGCCACAAGCACATAGCTTTTCCTAGATCAAATCTGGAACACATCCCACCTTCCTTTGCTAAAACCCTGAGTTTCCATGTAGGGTTGGTCACTAATGGGAAGAATATCAATCATCCTAAATCTAAGACTCTTCCGCACAATGGCAATTACTACTCTCCTCCCCATCGGCGTTCTGCTGGTAAGCATCTGAATCAAACACCCAATTAGATCTTTACTGAGGTAAAAGAGTTACAAACAAAGGTATCCTATTCTATTTACACACCGCCACATAGGCGGAACTGTACTCATTTGCCTCATCTCAATAAAGCTACACTTTTTTCTAACTGTGATTCTAACAAGATAATTTTAAAGGATGAATCTATAGCACAAAAACAGAGATATTATGAAGACATAGGTATTATTGTTTGATGGAAAGGAGTAGGAGCTAGCATTCTGGACATCACAGAGGCCCTAACAGCAATGCTCCCCAGCGAGGTAAGTATTACTGCCCTTATTGATTCTTTCTTTCTCATAGATTGTAAGAAATCAAAAATTAAAAAGAAATTATTAGACAACCATAACCTGAAATTTAGGCATGAATCCTTTTTCGTAGCTAATTGGAAGCCTCTATTCAATCCATTATATTTAGAAAACTTTGAGGTAGAGAAAGCTATTTCTCTTAGAAACTTACCAGTAGAACTCTCAAATATAGATATTGTTAGTAAAATAGGCAATAAAATCGGTAAACTTATAAGAATTAGTGACACTGTACCTAATAAAACAAAGAAAACTATCATCGTTAAGATGAACATTCACCAGAATTTTATTCCTCATATTAGTCTATGTTTCAATGCTAACACAATAATCATTAATCCAATTATCATGGAAAATTTCTTAGAATCTAATTACAAAAATAATATTAGCCATCTGGATGATATTATGGAATCCAAGAAAATATCTAATCTCTTAAACAAAAGAATGGATGTAAATATTAACCTGCATCCAAACAAAGCGGGTTTCTCTATCACTAAAGTAGGAGAAATCAGTACAAAAATTCTACCCCCCCTATAACTTTCTAATTCTCCTTGCAAGCCTTCTCAGGAAACTAATATCACTACCAGCCAAGTACCAGTTGCTGAGGCACCATTATTAATGAATTTGGAGAGTGTTTCCCCTCATGTCACACCAGGTGTAATCAACAACTGTGATTCTCTGCTAAAAGAACAGTTAGAGGTTATCCTAGGTCTTGAAGGGAATGAAATCCCACCAGAAACTAGAGAGAAGTTGCCACCCCTTGATTCTGCATCTCAATCTGATCCCACAGGATTTTTGGCTAAGGACTCAATATGCACCAAGGATAACTTGCTAGCCATCAAGAATAGCATCCAATCAGAGGATTCACCACAAGAAAACTCCTTTGAAGAAGAGCAATGCAATAGAGAAGTTAAAACTAAGTCAGATTATATAGGGGAAACTGCAATAGATGAACTAATGGACCTATTTATAAATGAAACTTGTGATGAAGAAGAGTTGAGATATCAAAAGGATGTCTTAATAAGAAAGATATTGTCTCTTAGAAATTTTGGAGAGGAAGATGTTGTTCAAATGGAGTTCCAAGATAAGGATGAGGAACCAAAACTTACAAATCCTATAGAACTGGAAACTCCTAATAAAACCTCTCCTGTTGACATAGAAAAGATGATAGAGTCATATGGTCAAGAGACCATAGATGCTAAAGAGGCTCTCATTGAGATAGATAGAGGGTATGGAGAAGATGATCAAATTGATTTCCCAGTCTCTTCTCCACTTCTGAGAGATAATGCAGAAAAAAACACAAAAAACATTGATGGACTATTTGGTATCTCAAATGTACATAGACATCTTGGAATAGCCATCATTATGGAAGGCTTGTCCTCCCCCAATATCAACAAGATCAAAAAGAAAAGAGGGAGGAAATCTTGCATAGAGCTTAGGAACATAGCAGGCAGCGCTGAAAATCAAATGAAGATCTCTGACTTACTGAACATCAGGAAGGGGAAGTGCCTTCCCAAGGAGCAATGAGAGTGACATCCTAGAATGTTAGGGGCTTAAATGCCCCTAACAAGAAAAGACTCACTAAGAGTTATCTAAAAAACTTTGATTCAGAAATTATAATCTTACAAGAAACTAAACTAAGTACAGATGAAAGCATAAAATTAAATAATAAATTTGGCATATGGAAATCAGAATTTGAACTAGCAATAGGGGCATTAGGAGGCCTAGCAGTCTTATGGGACCTGTTGCCCAAAATTCCCTATCATTCATTTTTGGCCACGGTCCTATTTTCCAAAGAAATGCTCAAGTGTCGAAAGTCCAGTCTGTTTTTTGCCTTTTGGCCTGAAAACCCAGTGTGTTTTCAACCTTCTCTCTGAGGGCTCGGGATGTTTCTGCCTTTTGGTCTGAAAGCTTGGTGTGTTTTCCACCTCCGCAATGAAAGCTTAGTGTGTTTTTGACCTTCGTTCAAAAAACCCTCTGTGTTTTCGACCCTAAGTGCGCAACTCCGACTAGGCGGGTCCCAGTTCTTCAAAGTCGTGCCAGTGCAGTGAAGGTCTGATGACTATCGCATGATCGCATGGGATCTTCTGATCCCATGAGATCATACGACAATCGTTGATGTGTTATCAGCAAAGATCGGCAGTCAACTCCGAGGTGGTGGTCAGTGGCTAAAATCTTACGGTTGGTCGCATGATCGCATGGGCTCTTCCGAGCCCATGCGACCATGCGACAAACCCTCAACAGTTTCGGTGGTGCCATGTTCGATTATCGGGTAGCATCTTCCAGTTGGTCACATGATTGCATGGGCTCTTCTGATTCCATGCGGCCATGCGACAAACCGTTGGCGGTCAATAGGGACTTCGGCAGCCTCCGTGGTGGGACCTTGGGTGGTGGCATGTCCGCTTCCCATTTTCTCACTGCGTGATGACAAGGGGTTTTTGGTAGGTCCTTGAGTGGTGATGTGTCCGGTTTGCAGTGTTCCGAAGGTATAACATGGGGCCCGTAGATTCAAAATCTATGGTGGTCACATGTTTTCATGGGATCTTTTGATCCCATACAATCATGCGACTGTCGTTAGATCCTCCTAATGCTTTCAGGCGGTGTTGCTGTGGGTCCGGTCGATGTGGTCAGCTCCTGTTGGGCCACGTGGTAAGGTTGGACTCAGGTGGCAGATTTTGCAGGCCCGAGCGTCTATGTGGCAAGTGGAGGCAGATTCTCAAAGGCTTGTCGCATGATCGCATGAAGCCTTTTGGGCTCATGCGATCATGCGACTGTTGAATTTTTCAAAGCAGTGCGGCATGTTTTCGCTGGCTTCCTTCTGGATGATGTTTGCAAGTGCGAGTAGCTGAGGATTTATGATTTCTAGAGGTGGTTGCAATTAAAGAATGTGCAAAGATATTTTTGGCTGCCATTTTGGGTCCTTTCCAGTATCTGATCGGATTTGAGCATTCATGGCTTAGTGGAGTTGCAGGTGAGATTGTTGGTGAAGATGGATTGAGGTCTTTTGTCTGCAGGCATGATCAGTACAGAGATGGGCACGCAAAGAAAGATGTATCTGATTTGTTGTGATATTTTCAAGATGAACATTTATGATGAAACACGACTGGTTTAGGGTTGATTATTTTATGCATATTTATGTAACCCTGGTTAATTTTGACTCCTGCCTATATATAGTTGCATTTGTATATAGCATTTTTTGGAGGCTATAGTGCTTAGAATTCACCAATTGTAAAAAAAAGGAAAGTTTCTTTCCCAAAGGTTATTGAAGGCATTCTTTCTACCCCTTAACTTTCTGCAATTGTTGAATTTTCATTGATTGTTCAGATATTGCAAAGCATTCGGTGACATTTTTCCTATCCTCATGCCTTCTTATGTGAATTATCTCTTATTGGATCAAAGTGTATGCATGTTTTCAATGATATCTTAGTTTCCCTGATTCCTCTTACTTTCTATAACTGTGTGTTTTATTGTGTTTGATCTGATTTAGATGTTTTGTGGGTATATTTTAGCTCCTAACAGTCTTGTCTCAATCCTACACCGAGTTATAGGAGTGAATGTTTGTTTGCAGATCATAGATTGTTTGTCTAATCCTAAGAGTTCTTGTTGTTGTGAAAGAATCTTTCTCTTTCCCTGAACACCCTCTTTTGTTTGCAGACCCTTCCATGAAACACTTATGCAAGCCTATTCAGTAAGTTGTGATCTCCCAGACCTAAGCCTCTCACTGGTTTCATTCCTCTATACTAAGATCCAAACCCTAGTTTTGGTGCATCACCTAGTAGGGTAGATTTGCTTTCAATCATTTCCCTTTCCAAGCTTTCCTTCTATCCCTTTCCCCTCAAAGTTTTACTTTCCTGCCTAAGAGCAAATCAAAGTGATTATCCAAGAGGAACCAGGCTAGAATCTGGAGGTCTCATCTCGGTTAGCAAAAGGTCCCACAACCTTGAGATGATTCCCATGTTACACTAGATTATCAAGACCAAGAGAGCTTGAGATCAGAGGCGCAAATTTAGTGCATAACATTTTTGGGATGCCCGGTGGGACTAAGAAGTCACAGTTTTCATAGTTATTGCTGGTTTTGATATGCATCTAGCAAGTTGCAGACCTTTGAGAGGTCATTGTTTTTCATATCTGGCAACTCCAAGTTCACATCTACTAGTTTCAAGGAGATTCAGTACCTCGGATGGATTACCATCCTTCTTTTCATGAGGGTATCCCTTCATTTCATGGAGGTTAGCAACAGTCACCTCATGCTTGCCCCTCACCCACCCAACTTCCAGTACCATGGTAGCAGAATTACTCATACCAGCAACCTCAAGAGGAGATGTTTTCTTTGAAAGAACATGCTCATCATGCCCAGATCCAACAACAACAAGCTTTGGCTTAGCAGGATCAAGGTTATAGGAGGTATCTGGCAGAACAATACAAGAGAAATGAAGCCAAGCTCGCTGAAGGGTTGGAAACACAAAAGAAACACTATGAGGAGGTGTTGGAAACATAGATAAGGCATATGTAGACAGAAGAAAAGGAGCAGTTTGATGCTAGGTGGAAGTAGTGTGAAGAAGTCATTACAGGACAGCAAAAGAGTCATGCAGCCCTTGCAAGTAATCTGGCCACACTGAACAAAGTTTACAAAGAAAATTTAATTAAGGCTAGTGATGCTATGGCTAAAAAAGAGGAAGATTTCCAAAGAACATTAGCAGCTCAGAAGGTTTCTTATGAAGAGTTGGAAGTTCATAAGAATAACTGTGAAAGGGTGGTTCAAGACCAGAAGACTTTAATGGAAGCCATGTTTGATAGGGGCATTGAATTTTAGCTTGAGAAAGAACAGGAGTTGGCAGCCCATAAGGAGTTTTATGATAAAGAAATACAAGAGCACAAAGCAATAATAGGGCTCTTGATTCTAAAGGGTGCAAATGATAAAGAGACTCATCGGATACAACTTGAGGAAGCTCCTTGTATAGAAGAGAAAGAGGCTACATCACAGTTATCTAATGAATCTTTTAATGGTTCCAAGCAGACCATCGAATTGGAGGCTGATTTATTTGAAGAGCTACCATGTTTTGTTGAAGATGACAATGCTTCTAATGTGCCACCCATCTCAGCTGTTGAAGAACAAAGAGAGGAATGTTCTCCTGAAAAGAAGCCTGCTACTAAGAATGTTGATAAGAGAAATGATGTGGAAGAAGAAGCTCCTCTGCATGAATTGGTAGTTGAAGATCCTGACAACAGTGAAAGGAGCCCCAAGTTCATTCTTTCTAGGGGTTTCCCTTTAAGGTACTTAGCAAGAACAGAGGCCAGCCACGAAAATCCAATCATGTTTGTGTCCAAACATGAGTCTTCAAATGAAGCCGAGGCTGAGGGTGAACTTGCAGTTCAGCAAAGGCAAGCTCAAATCACTTATTTGCCCCTGGATAATGGAGATAAAATCTGTTGGTGGAGGTGAGTCAATTTGTTTATGTCCTTCAAGAGGTAGTGCATCGGTTCTTCATACAACTATGTGTACTTCCTTCCTTGTTAGCTATCCTCCTGCATGAAAAGTACAATGTCCTAAGGAGGAGGGGTAGCTATTTCATCATGCCAGTGAATGGCTTTGTTTGACCAAGTTTTTAAAAACTGGTTAGCTTAGGTTAGTTTTTCCAATTTTCTTCCAGCTTTCTAGTTTAGTCTTTCCCTATTTTCCAAGAAGTGCTCAAGCACAATTTTTGTTCCTCTCCCTGTCAGAAAGTTTTTGTGCTCAGTAATAACCCCATGCCCAATGGATTGCTTCAAGGCAACTGGTCTAAATGTCTAGCAGGCTGACATCCCGCAGAGGTCGCCAAAATGTTGCCCAAAATTCCCTATCATTCATTTTTGGCCACAGTCCAATTTTCCAAAGAAATGCTCAAGTTTCGAAAGTCCAGTGTGTTTTTTGTCTTTTGGCTCGAAAACCCAGTGTGTTTTCGACCTTCTATCTAAGGGCTCAGGATGTTTCTACCTTTTGGTCTGAAAGCTCGGTGTGTTTTAGACCTCCACTCTGAAAGCTTAGTGTGTTTTCGACCCTAAGTGTGCAACTCTGACTAGGCAAGTCCCAGTTCCTCAAAGCCATGCCAGTGCAGTGAAGATCCGACGACTATCGCATGATCACATGGGATCTTCCGATCCCATGAGATCATACGAAAACCATTGATGCGGTATCAGCAAAGATTGGCGGTCAACTCCGAGGTGGTGGTCAGTGGCTAAAATCTTATGATTGGTCACATGATCGCATGGGCTCTTCTGAGCCCATGCGACCATGTGACAAAATGTCAATGATTTCGGTGTTGACATGTTCAGTTATCAGGTAGCATCTTCCGGTTGGTCGCATGATCGCATGGGCTCTTCCGATCCCATGCGACCATATGACAAACCGTCAGTAGTCAGTAGGGACTTCAGCAACCTCCGTGGTGGGACCTTGGGTGGTGGCATGTCCGCTTCCCATTGGCTCGCTGAGTGACGACAGCAATTTTTGGTAGGTCCTTGAGTGGTGACTTGTCCGGTTTGCGGTGGGCCGAAGGTATAACATGGGCCCCATACATTCAAAATCTAAGGTGGTCACATGTTCACATGGGATCTTTCAATCCCATGCGATCATGTGACCACCATTAGATCCTCCTATTTCTTTCGGGTGGTGTTGCTATGGGTCGAGCCGATGTGGTCAGATCCTGTCGGGCCACGTGGTAAGGTTGGACTCAGGTGGCAGATTTTGCGGGCCCGAGTGTCTATGTGGCAAGCAGAGGCAGATTCTCAAAGGCTTGTCACATGATCACATGAAGCCTTTCAGGCTCATGAGATCATGCGACCGTTGACTTTTTCAAAGCGGTGCGGCCTATTTTCACGGGCTTTCTTCTGGATGTTGTTTGCAAGTGCGAGTAGCTGAGGATTTATGATTTTTGGAGGCGGTTGCAGTTAAAGAATGTGCAGAGATATTTTAGGCCACCGTTTTGGGTCCTTTCTAGTATCTGATTAGATTTGAGCATTCATGGCTTAGTGGAGTTGTAGGTGAGATTGTTGGTGAAGATGGATTGAGGTCTTTTGTCTGCAGGCATGATCAGTACAGAGATGGGCACACAAAGAAAGATGTATCTGATTTTTTGTGATATTTTCAAGATGAACATTTATGATCAAACATGACTGGTTTGTTAGCACTTGCAAAAATTTTCATGGCTACATTTTCTTTCCCCTGGCCTCTGCAAGTATTTTTCATGTTTTTGGCTAAACCCTTGCAAAAATTCAAAAAGTAGTCATTGCCAGCTAAACCCTTTGTCTTTCCTTGGCCCTGTTCTTTTTTTACGTTACCTTTTTGGCTCACTTAAGCCCCAATTTCCCACGTGCTTAAATTTTTATGACCTCTTTGCATGTTAAACGACTAGTCGCATGATCGCATAGACCATTTTCAGTCTATGCGACCATGCGATTAATATTTCTGTCAGGTCCCCTTTCCTAAGTTCTTCCTAGGCCTAGCGACAAATATTTCCTAAGTCATGAGCTTTAATTTTTCCTATGTTTTGGCTTGCTTTATTTCCTGGGCCCAGTCTCTGACACCATCTCAATCCGACGGCCATTGATCTTATCTTTGTGACACGACATTTCAAATTGTGGGTCCAAGGTGACACCTAAGCACAGTTGTTAGTTCCTCATTGGCCGATGGATTTAATGAAAGTAGCATCAGTGGGCCCAGGTGGGGTCATGTTGTCAGTTGCCTGAGGATCGTATGGTTGTTGCATGATCGCATGGAATATTCTATCCCCTTACGATCATGCGATGACCATTGATTTTGAATCTTTCCTGGACATATCTGTGGGAACTGGTTGCTGGTGTGTCTGTCAGAGGCATCCTGACGTGTCAGAGCATTGACGGTTGGTGTATGTTCTTAAGACCTTTTTCTGACACATGCGATCTTGTGCCAACCGTTCGATTAGATGCCGAAGGTTTGTGGTTCCTGTCAGTCATGACCGGGCAGTTGCGGTGAATGATAAAATGACATGTGGCATCGAGTGGACCTAGGTGGGGTTTGAGGTTTGGCGGAGTGGATAAAGATTTGGTGGTGCTGACAAAATTCAATGTGTTCACACGTTCGCGCATAAAAAAGGTGATTCGCTAGTTTGTTTGGCGATTTGGCGAACGATAGTTCAGAAGTCGCTAGATTATTTAGTGAAGGAGCGAAGTGTTTCACAAATTGGTGAAGGTTCTTTGTCACCAATTCGCTAAGTTTGACTGGGACCACTTTGAAGGAAAGTCATAAAGCCCGTGAAGGGAGATTGATCGGATGACTGCGTTTTAAAGTTGGTAAAGGTTTGAATTTTGGCCGTCATTTCTCTGCAGGCGCCAAAGAAATAATCGTTGAGGTTCAAATTTGAATTTCTGAGCATTTCCAGCAACAAAGGGTACCATTCTTATGGAATTCAATGTAGAAATGACCCTATTTGGTGAGAAGCGATGGGTTTTCCATTTGCAGTGTGGTCCAGGATGTCTAGTGCTCGTTTGCAGAGCATGTACATTGCAAGTGTGGCTCAAGGCATGTTGCAGGGTGTCCTTTTGAGCCTAGTTTTGTGATCCTTTGTACTTGCAGAGAAGACTTTCATAATTAAGGATCAGTTCAGGATTTCCTCTTTCTTGGATTGGATGTGTTTCCTGCCCCTGCAGTTAATTGTGATGTAATTGGGTGGTTGAAGTCTTAGCCCTGGTTACCCATAGCTTGTTGCATCCTACTGTTTGGGATTCTAGGGTAACCAGTGGTATAAATCGCAGGTTGTTCAATTTTGTAAGTGTTCCTTGTTCTGCAAATTTTTTGAGGAGAATTGGTTCCAGTGAAGGGCCCTTCTCCTGTAGATTTTCCCCTTCTCTCTGCATATAGAGTGTTCCTCTTTCCCTTGCTGGTTCTAAGAACATAATGCATATTGTAAGTGATTTCTCTTATGTGTGAGAAGTTAATATATTCTTACTGTTACCGAGCTATCTCCATTTGAGCTTTGATTTCATTGATCATACATTAAGGGTGTTTGATTTGTCTACTTGTATTGCCCATGTGTTTGCAAGTGGAGTTTTCTTCGCAGAGATAACTAGTTTAGGGTTAGTATTCATGTATGTATAAGCTGAAATATCAAAGATAGGTCATGCTTGTCTTCCAGTGGATGCTGGTTAATGTATTGTCTATTCAGAGGTCTCTTCTAAGGGGAGGGTCAAAATCCTTTGATGGATAATAACATGCTTGAATGCACAGGTGGGTGTTAAGTTGAGGTTTGGTCATGGTGTGTGATTGATGTTAGGCATCAACACATTGAGTATATTATTTTCTTGTTTCATAGCTGTCCCTTACAATTTTGTATTTGACTCTGTGGCCCATTGGATAAGGCACTAGTCTATGAGAGACTTAGGGCATCTCAGGGGTCCTTTCAATCCTTTCAAATCATTTTTCTTCAACTCCACCCTTTCCCTTTCTTATTGTTAGGATAGGTCTCTAGCTTTCAGTCTCATTCCATGCAAGTAGGGCTATTGCATGAGATTTTTTTATCATCAGGGTACAGGACACCTATAGGAGATTGATTGCTATTCCACATTAATCTATCTGTAGGCTTTTGGTTTGTCATGAGGTGTCTTGAATGTGCAGATAAGGTAATACCTGCATGAGTGAATGTGGAGCTCAAAGAAGGAGGATTTCTCCCTATCCTCATCAATTGGTTTGTTTTCCTTGTCAAACTTGAGTGTCAAACTGAGATCTAAGCCCAACTATTTGATTCGAGTTTGGTCCTGTAAGGAGAAGAACCAACATGGTTTAGGGTTGATTATTTTATGCATATTTATGTAACCTTGGTTAATTTTGACTCTTGCCTGCGTGTAGTTGAGTTTGTATATAGAATTTTTTGGAGCCTGTAGTGCTCAGAATTCGCCAATTGTAAAAAAAAGGAAAGTTTCTTTCCCAAAGGTTATCAAAGGCATTCTTTCTGCCCCTTAACTTTCTGCAATTGTTGAATTTTCATTGATTGTTTAGATATTGCAAAGCATTTTGTGACATTTTTCATATCCTCATGCCTTCTTATGTGAATTATCTCTTATTGGATCAAAGTGTATGCATGTTTTCAATGATATCTTAGTTTCCCTGATTCCTCTTACCTTCTGTAACTGTGTGTGTTATTGTGTTTGATCTGATTTAGATGTTTTTTGGGTATATTTTTGCCCCTAACAGTCTTGTCTCAATCCTACACCGAGTTATAGGAGTGAATGTTTGTTTGCAGGTCATAGATTGTTTGTCTAATCCTAAGAGTTCTTGTTGTTGTGAAAGAATCTTTCTCTTTCCCTGAACACCCTCTTTTGTTTGTAGACCCTTCCATGAAACACTTATGCAAGCCTATTCAGTAAGTTGTGATCTCCCAGACCTAAGCCTCTCACTAGTTTCATTCCTCTATACTGAGATCCAAACCCTAGTTTTGGTGCATCGCCTAGTAGGGTAGATTTGGTTTCAGTCATTTCCCTTTCCAAGCTTTCCTTCTATCCCTTTCCCCTCAAAGTTTTACTTTCCTGTCTAAGAGCAAATCAAGGTGATTATCCAAGAGGAACCAGGCTAGAATCTGGAGGTCTCATCTCGGTTAGCAAAAGGTCCCACAACCTTGAGATGATTCCCATGTTATACTAGATTATCAAGACCAAGAGAGCTTGAGATCAGAGGTGCAAATTTAGTGTTTAACAGGACCCTTAGAAAGTTTCTTCCCGAGTCTTGTCTAGTAGCAGCAACTGGATGGTCGTTAGGATTTGTAGCCTAAAATTCAATTTGATTAATATTTATGGTCCTACACTAAACACAAAAAAGAGAAGGGTTTGGCAGGAAATCTAGTCTATACTACAATCAAACAAAATAGAGACACATATCCTAGGTGGAGATTTTAATGCTATTTTGAACATCAATAAAAAATTTGGTGGGTCCAACTACATTTGACAATCTCAAAAAGATTTCAGTCAATGGGTTATGGATAACAATCTAATTAATATTGAAACCATCAATGGGTCTTTCACTTGGAATAACAGAAGATCAAGCTTTAGTCATATCGTGGAAAAACTAGACAGATTTTTGTTTTTTGGAGAAATGGATAGTTTTGACCAACTCTTAACCGCAGAGATTCTTCCAGATATTGGATCGGATCATTTCCCCATTAGATTGACCATTACTGAGGATTGTAAACCTAATAGGAACCTGTTTAAATTCAAATTTATGTGGTTCTAGGACCAAGAACTTATCAACCTTTTGGAGCAATGGTGGAACCAAACAATAGTTGAGGGTTCTAAGATGTATAGTCTAGTGAATAAACTCAAAATTATTAAAAATAAAGTCTTGGAATGGAACAAAAACAAATTTAATAACATCTTCAAAGAAAAAATTCAGACTGAACAAGAATTAGACAATCTTAATAACATAGTCATAGCCCAAGGCATGAACGAAGCAAGCTATCTAAAAGAAAAGGAACTCATGGCTAAATATAATTCAATTTTACTGAAAGAGGAAATTTATTGGAAACAGAAATCTAAGGAAACCTGGCTTAAAGAAGGGGATAATAACACCAAATTCTTCCATAAATCAACCAACCTAAAGAGGAATATTAATAGGATTTCCAAGATTAAAGATGATAGGGGGCAACTCTTGGAAAAGCCCAAAGATATCGCAGCTCATATCACCAAATTTTATAACTCTCTTCTTAATAATTTGGAAGTGGCTAATCTTCAAGCACAAAATGAAATGTTAGAGGCCATACTCAAATTGATCACGGATAAGGATAACATCATGATGAATAGTAGATTCACCTTGGAAGAAGTCAAGACTGCATTATTCCAAATGTAGCCGGATAAAGCCCCGGGGCTTGATGGTTTCCAAGTAGGTTTCTTCCAAAAATGTTGGCACTTTATGGGAACAGACATCTGGCAAGTGGTGGAGGTAACCAGGAACTTGGGTACTATCTTATTGAAAATCAAAAATACCTTCTTCACTCTTATTCCCAAGAAAAATGATTGCATCAAACTAGGAGATTTTCGACCTATATCACTTTGCAACACTATTTACAAGATATTATCTAAGTTTCTAGTGAATAGACTTAAAACTCTTCTGCCGATTTTAATCTCAGAATAGCAAACAGGTTTCATAGCCAATAGATCGATCCTAGATGGCATTTTCATCACCCAAGAATTAGTCCATACCGCACAAGCGACCAAGGAACCAAGTATGTTTATTAAAATTGATATTCAAAAGGCATATGACAAGGTGGATTGGAGATTTCTTTGCAAATGCTTGGAAGCCTTTGGCTTTTCCAGGCAATGGATCAATCTCATCTTCAAATGTATCTCTACCCCTAAGATCTTGGTCCTCGTTAATGGTACTCTAGAAGGCTTTTTTGGTATATCGCAAGGCATCAGACAAGGTGACCCGCTGTCGCCCTTTCTATATGTTATCATGGCAGAAGCCCTGGGGAGAAATATCACAAGGAAACAATTAGATGGTAAGATTATAGGTTTAAAAGGTGTATATAACACTCCATACATTATGCACCAACAATTCATGAATGATACAATCCTCCCTGGATCCACCAACTGTCAAGAGGTGAAGGCCTTCAAAGATGTCCTTAACCTTTATATGAAGGCCTCTAGTCAACAAGTACACTCTCAAAAATTGGAGATCTTCTATATTAATACCTCACCTAATTTGGAAAAGAAAATCTGTGATATCTTTGGTTTTAAACCAGGTAGTTTCCCTTGTAAATATCTTTGTATCGAGTTAGATGAAGGTCTACAATCTTCTAAACTTTGGAAACAAGTACTAGCAAAGGTCCAATATAAGAAGAGTTCTTGGAAAGGTAAGTGGCTCACTAAGCCAGGAAGAACCATAATGATTAAATCAGTTTTATCTGCCATACCAACTTATCAAATGTCTATTCTCCCACTACCTACTACTATCAAGCATGACTTAGATAGGATGTTGAGAGAATTTTATTGGCAAGGCTCATCCGAGGAAAAGAAACTTGCCTTAATTAAGTGGGATAACCTTTGTAAACCTATTTCTATGGGTGGGCTAGGGATTAAGAATCTACTATGGAAAAATCGTGCCCTAGGTGCCAAGCTAGTTTGGCGACTCTTCAAAGAGCCTAACACTAAATGGGCTTCTATTTTGCTTCACAAGTATACTCCACAGGCCGATCCCATATATATCTTTAGGCTCAATCCCATGTTAAAGGATCGTGTGTTTGGAATTTCATTAAGGACTCTATTGGCATAATCAGTAAGTACCTCACTTGGGATGTGGATCTTGGGGACCGAGCTTTTTTTTGGGAGGACTCCTGGGCAGGTTTCCCCTCGCTACTCAAGGAAGGTTTCTCGCCCAATTTCATAAAAAATTGTAAAGATAGATTCAGGATTTACCTTAAAGACTATATTAAAATAAATGAAGACGATGTATTAAACTCAAGAGGTCTTCCTTCAGATCTACAAAGTCAAAAATTATTCAATATTATAAAGGATAGAAGCATCACTATCAAAAATCATTCAGATTCCCTTATATGGGCCGGATCCAATAATGGGGAGTACTTATTTAAGGATGGATATAAAACCATAATTTGCAAGAATCATATGGATCATTTAGACATTCCTGTTAATCTCTATTGGAACAAAGCCTGCCTTCCCAAGGTTGGAAGTTTTCTTTGGGCAGCTTTGCAGGATAGAATCTTAACCGCTGATAGGATTCGTAAAATAGGCTTCAAGGGGCCTTCTAAGTGTCCCTTATGAGAAAACCAAGAAGAGGATGTGAATCATCTACTATTAAACTACCCCTTCACCCAGAAGTGCTAGAATTGGCTGCAACAGTCCCTCAATTGGAAGTCTTCTCTTCTTGCGGACCTGTTGGGCCACCTCAAAGCCTAGCCAGCTCTATACAAAGACAACCTATATAAGGACATCTGGATTATATCCCCCTCCATCCTAGTTTGGGAAGTCTGGAAGGAATGTAATAGAAGAATCTTTACAAACCAGAAATTAGATTGGAATAGCATCACTAATAAAATCAAAGCTTCAATATCGGAAAAGATCAATAGCAAACTGTGAGACACTACGTGCTATGAAGACTCTTTCAGAACTTGGGACAATAAGATCAAAATAAAATGGCCCTCATTGATCGTACCAAAAATTTTTGGTAGAGGAGGTAACAAATCAAAATCAGATAGGTCTAATTGCACCTGAATCCCACCGAAGGAAGGTTGGGTCAAGATAAATTTTGATGGGGCCTCCAGAGGCAACCCTTGGGTTGCAGGTATCAGTGGGATTATCAGGAACTGGAAGGGATAAATTATCTCTAAATTCACTCAACCCATCAAACCTACTACAAATAACATGGCAGAATGCCTGGCGGCACTCGAAGGCCTTAAAATCTACAAAAGACTCAATTTTCCAAAATGAATTATTGAAAGTGATTCTCAAATTATCATTAATGCCATTAGAACTAAAAAGATGCCAAATTGGATACTAAATTCTAAAATTGAAGAAATTAATCACATTCTAGAGTCCTTCCCTGAGATTCTTGTAAAACACACCTATCGGGAGGGCAATTCTGAT
Organism: Chamaecyparis obtusa; assembly: GCA_027943335.1. Taxonomy (NCBI): domain Eukaryota; kingdom Viridiplantae; phylum Streptophyta; class Pinopsida; order Cupressales; family Cupressaceae; genus Chamaecyparis; species Chamaecyparis obtusa. Next base: position 254,613 of record BSBK01009275.1, read on the forward strand.
GCAGACAATCTAGCTAATTTAGGTGCAAATGGTATATCCATTTTGGAATAATTTAATTTTGGTTTTCTCCTATATTTTTATACCTAGTCTTGATAACTTATAGTTTCAATATTGGTTGTATCCTCCTTTTCAGATGGAGTTAGCATTAGGGGATTCTGCTTACTCCACTTGCCCTTTTAGAGAATGATTGCGGTGATGAACTATTCATGTTATTAGTTGGATTTTCCATCATTATTATATGCATTTGCTTGTGGCATATAATTACTCGACACTTGTTCCCTTGATCGTGCTCACCCCTGCATGTGAACCGCCTTCTTAACTCTTCCAGCTATCGGTGGAGCTTACTAGATCTTTCTAGAGTCACCAGTCTATACCTATATAGAGGTCTCTCTATATGGCTGACTGTTCTCCTAAGGACCATAATAGTATTATAAGTTGTTAATGCTAGAATTAATCTAGGTTCATTATTTGTAGTCATGATGTAGATGTGGGTGGCTTTCTATTTTAATGGTTATTTCTGGTTCTCTTTCATTAGGTCCTCTACTAACGATTAACTACATAATGATATCTAGATTATTACTTGTAGTTTTAATTTATTTATTTAGTAAGATTAGGTAGATGTCACTAATGTTTATAAATAAGATTACATGTATTTTTGTATTTTTATCTTACCATTATGTATCCCACTCTTTTATAGTCTATTTAGGATGATTATTTATGATCTGAATCGCTAACCATGATTTCTAATGAGGTACTCTCGCAACAAGGTCTCACTACCCAAGGTAAATTTATTCTTAAAGTTGATAAGCTAACCATTGGTTGTCGAGGAAATTGTTATGCATTTCAGGAGGAAGGACTCAACTCGGCACTAAGTATAAGCTCCCTTTGAAGTTATAGGACCGCAAAATGATATCTCAAAATGTGATCAAAATTATAACTATCATGGTCATTAAAATTTGTAAATTGTAAATTGTAAATTTTTAATTTTTTCGGTAGTGGGTATGCCCACGGACCTATGTATTTATGAAATCTCGAAAAAGCTCGAGTCGTGGGAATGCCCACGTATATTTCTATATTAGGTATAGGACTTTTGTCCTGGGCAAGGCTGGAGATTTTCTCAATCCCACTCTTTCCTACTAGTGCCCGCAGTGAGTGGGGTTATACTGTAAAAATTATTTTTAATATTAATAAAATTCTAGCTTCAGCCTTTTACCGATCAAAAAAAAATATAATGATTAAATTATATTATTATATAATATAATATAATATAATATAATTATTATTGATATTATTGTAAATGACTGAGATATTAATATTTATAGTCCAAACCAGGAAAAAAAAATTAAAAACAAGATTTACTATAACTCCGTGAATTTTCTATTAGATGTTACAAATTTCTACAGTATTATTTGAAAATTTTAATAATTAACAAATATAATTTTTAGAAATTTTATATGAAGCGAATCAATGGAAAGTGAGGTAAGTTGTGAAACGAGAAGCAGCCAGGACATCGTAAAGCCGTGGCTACCTGAATATGTTTAATTTAGCCATTAATGCTCTCTTAACTTATTACAAAACCAAGAGCATAAATAGAATTCAATCTCGATTACTGTCATTAAATACACTGAGAAAATGAATTATGATAAATGCATGATGAGAATGATGAATGGAAAAGCAGAAGAATTTGTTTAGATATAGTCAAAGTTCATAAGCTAAGAAATGATTAATTAAAAATCCTTACCTGCCGCTCAGGGGTGTTGTGCCAGCCGTGCTTTTTCAGAGTCCTTGTTCTTAGCTGTTGGGATGTGAAGCCCAACAGTCACAAGACCATTCATTTCCCTTCATCTCTTCATATTCAAGGAGACCTCTATAAATGACTATGTGCAGTCATGCATTGTAATATTGTACTTATCTCTTTGTGATTGGATTAATAGATCAATTCCCTACTTCAAGTGTGGACGTAGGCATATTGTCGAACCACGATAAATCTTGTGTCAATCTTGTTTATCTTCTTTGTTATGCTTAATTCCGCTTTCTCTACATCTTCAATATTTACAATTGGTATCAGAGCCTGGTGAGGCTGAGCCGGGTAAGGCTGAGTAGAGATGGAAGAAGATGTTGTAGCTGATTTAGTCATCGAAGAGTTTTTTAGCCATTTAGATTTGTTACAAAATAATATTGTACAAATGAAGGCTGAAACAAAACGCCATGTACATTGGTGGGATGGCTGGAAAGATGAGGATAACTTGGCTACTGGTGTTGACATGAAATTGGAGAGGCCTGAAAGAGGCAAGTCTAAAAAAAAAAATGGTTTCATCACCGTCCCCTCGTCTTGGGAGGTGTTTTAATTGCGGAAAGTCTGGTCATTGGGCTAGAGACTGCAAAGCTGAGGATTTGAAAAATAAATGTTACCATTGTAGAGAGCAAGGCCATATTAAAAGGAATTGTCCTAAATTATTTAGTCAGGTGAATAAGGCTGATGTTGAACAGATTGAAGAAATGGAAATTGATGTCATCCCGGTGGTGAAGGTCGAGCACGATGATGCCTCGATTGGGCTTGGCATTAATTGTCCATATGCAGAGTTTGGAAATCCGCTTGTTTCACTGTCATCTAGGGTAGCTGAAATGTTTTCTTTAACTATTGGGTTAAAAAGAAAATTAAATTTGTTCAATGAAGAGTGGGATAGTTAATTGAGGAATAAGAAGAGGAGGTTTGAGAGTGTTGTTAAACGGTTGGAGTATGACAGAATGGTGCTTCCTTCCATTGGCAGTGACGCTTTCAAGGAGGTAGTGACATAGCATGAGGTGGAGGCCAGAAAGAAAGGCATGCATATTGACCAAGAAGAAGGTCAAGAGGCCCAAGCTGTTCCTCATCCTATAGACGAGGAAGCACATAGTCATTTGATTTCATCTTTTGAAGATGGAAGAGGTATGGAACGCAGTAGAGAAATATGGAACGCAGACTTGTTGGAAAAACAACTGCAAGCCAGGCTTCCTTGCGTTTTGTTTTCCCTTGAGGTAAGTAAGGAAAAATATGATGCCTTAGAGAAGATCCATGTGTTTTGTCTTCCTGATGATGACTCCATTTGGCGTCTCTCTACCTCACAAGATAGTTTGTTGCCTTCGTATCTAGTTGGTCACTTCATCTCTCTTTTGGATCGGTTGAGCTTCGGGCAAGTAGAGATTAAACATACTCTCCAATTAGTGAGAGAGAACTTCGATTCACCTTTAGGTGTGGAAGACGATAAGTTTGACAGAAAAATCGAAGGAAATGGAGACATTTCCATGTATGAGGAATTTGAAAAGAAAATAATGAGTGCTCCAAGACTAGTCTCTAGGAGCAAGAAAACTGGGCATACCGCTGAGGAGCATATCCTTGAGGCCGTTTCTTCCATGCGAACCATGCTAGGTGATGTGAGACGTCTCCAGATTATTGACAGTGATGAGCTTTTTGATCAAAAGTTGAATCCTCCAGACAATGACAAAATCATAGGAAGATTGAAGGTCCACACTAATGGTCCACAATGTCCTATACAGTCTGCAGTCAATCCAACACTACCTACACATGACTTCAAACATGGTGGTAAGTCACAATCTTCAGTCACTGCCAGTCACGACAAAGGCATAACTGTTGAGAGTCTGCAAGTGAAAGAAGTCTCTCACGAATGGTCTATGGTTAAAGAGGCGACCGTTGTTCAACTTAGGAAGCTATTGGCTGGTCATCTTGTGTCAAGCAGTGGAGCAATGATGCAAGGGTTGGTGATCTCAGAGAAGAACAACATCTTGAGCATTGAGGTTTTCTGCAAGCAGCAGGACATTAGTTTGGTAGGAGTACCAGACAAATTTGGGGATTTCTTAATTGAAGCAGCCTGGTCTTTAATAAATTTAATCTCTAGAATATCCGATCACACTAAAACTGTGATTGATCATGGAGCATTGCCTGTATTTGTACAGCTTCTTACTTCCATGAAAGATGATGTTCGACAACAGGTTGCCTGGGCTTTGGGGAATATTGTTGGAGCAGTATGGAGAAGTATACAGAATGGAGAAGTATACGTTCCTAATGATATACAGAATTGCACTATTGTGGATGGAGAAATGTGTTTTGAATCTGCAACAAGTAGCAGGTTTCATCATGGACTGATGGGCAAATTCGTGTTTGGTAAAGTCCGAGGAGAAGATATTTTTGACTCTGATCTGACTTGGAGAAGGCTCATTCGGAGTGTGCTAGAGCAGAGTCTGGCAACTTTGAGATCTTCTCAAGGATTCTTTGTTCTCTGAGATTTAGGAACAGGAGCAGGGGATGTTGCAGTTCATGGCTGTGCCAGTTGGACTTCACGGGGGAGATTGTTGGGATGTGAAGCCCAACGGTCACAAGACCGTTCATTTGCCTTCGTCTCTTCATATTTGAGGAGACCTCTATAAATAACTGTGTGCAGTCATGCATTGTAATATTGTACTTATCTCTTTGTGATTGGATTAATAGATCAATTCCCTGCTTCAAGTGTGGACGTAGGCATATTGCCGAACCACGATAAATCTTGTGTCAATCTTGTTTATCTTCTTTGTTATGTTTAACTCCACTTTCTCTGCATCTTCAATATTTACATTAGCAGCAGCATAAGACTAACTACACCCAAAAAAATGTCATTAATTGTGACCCTTTCTACATTGGAATAGAAATATTAAATGTGAAATATAAAAATTATACACAAATTTAGTATAACATTTTGGAGCATATGATCTTAAAATTGTAACATAAAATAAACAGTGACGACACCCCATATACTATGTCTCTAGCACATGCATTACAATTCAAATATAAATCCTAGTTGTGAAATTTTTTATTTTTTTTATTAAATTACTAACCGAGTTTGAACATAAGATAGAAAGCCACAGTTAGAACACAAAATTCCTCCAACGGCACTGCTGAAAGCAATGGAGGGTTAACATCTATGAATTAACGTTGAATGAGGGAAAATGCAATGTAAATATGGACTCAGACCACTTTGACACGCATGCAAAACACTGAAGGTGAGGGTACAGTTCATTAATGGTGCACACTCCAGCTGTCATGCTCTCTTGTCGAAATCAGTAATCATATTATTTTATAAGCGATATCGAGATTCGCCATCCCCTACCGCGCTGTTTGAGTTGAGGTATAGGGGCTGAATCGTAGTGCTGCAAATATATTATAAGAAATAGAGTGTGATTCAAAATTATAAGAAATGCATGTATTTAGTTGTAAACCTACTAAAGGAACTTTTTCATAACCTAAAAGCTACCCTATTTTAAATTTTAATATAATTTCGGGCAACTCCATGTCGTGTCCCCATGTGAGCCGCAAGTAAATTTAAATGAATTATTATTAAATTTTAAAATATTTTTAAATTGACAAAATATAATTTAAATTAAAATAAAATAAATATTTATATTTGTTAATTACCGCATTTTAATTTTGAAATCTAATTTAAATATATTAAAATATAAAATTTTATTACTAAATGTTAATAGTAAAAAATAAGCAAATTGTTAGTTTTCATACATTTTTAATTTATAACTAAAATTCTATAAATTAAAATATAAAATTTTATTATTAAATGTTAATATTAAAAAATTAACAAAATAAAGTTCAAATTATTAAATGTTAATCTTCTAATAATAAATTATTTAAAAAAACATAAATATAAATATTAAATTAATATTATTTAAAATTTGAATAAATTATTATTAAATTTTAAAAAATTTCTAAAATGATAATTTATAATTATTTTTGAAAAAAAATAAAATTTATATTTGTTGATTTCCATATATTTTTATTTTGAAACTAAAATTAAATATATTAAAACTTAAAATTTTATTAGACAATTTAAATACAACACTTGTAGTATCCCTCATCATCTTGCCAGCCTGAGATTAGATGCCTCTCTCAAGTACTTTTTAGCATTTTACACTATATAATGCTTTGCAATGGTGCTTCCCATCATATCAATGCTATTTTTATAAGTTGTGCATATCATTACAAAATACTCAAATTGATTGTAATTTTAATATGTAATAATCTAGATAATGAATAAGCTAAAAAATGTCATAAAACTAATAGAGTTTATCAAGAAAAAATAATAAACATAAATACAAATTTAATATACTAAATGATTACTAAACTAAATCTCATCATGCTTTTATATAAAAAAATAATTTTAAAAAATAGAATTTATTTATTACGTCGAAGACATTTCTTATATGAAACGCATCAGCTTGGGTTAAACTGATCGATGACCATCAAGCATGACGTACGCATGCAAGACAATTGAAATGATCCAAATCGTCCACGGCTTTTGCAAAAACCAGAAATAGTAACATTTCCATTGTGTGAAGGGACTGCAAATCTATGAATTAACTCGCCAACAACTAGAGTTAGGTTCATGGTTTACGAGACACACATTTCTTATTTCTTCATTTCCATCTATTTTACTTTCTACAAGGATTATGAATTCGTTAGAAGTGGTACTTCTGTCCATTTTACTTTCTATAGGGCTGATGAATTCGTGAAAAATCAAAGAAGTACGAGGTAGTGGCAGTTTGAGTGGGTTCTGATGAGTCGCCCATTTACCGGTGTGGCATTAGATTATTATATTTTTCAAGAAGCTGGCGAGTTAAGAAGGACAGAGTTGGCAACGTGGCACCCAGTCACCTGTGCGATAGATGAACACAACGGTGAAGGACAACATAAGAGATCTAGAGATGATTTTAGTTGGCTTATCTCGAAATAGTCTTGCGGTTAGAGAACACATTTGGAGAACTAGAGATAACCTTGGTCTCGAAATCTCCTAGTTAAACTGGTTAAGTCCCAAACATCTCGAGAATGGGAGAATGCCTTAGTCGCACAGTCTCCCAAACTTTTGGCAATTAGAACATTAAAAGGGGCCTAGGTAAAAAGAAATGTTAGGAATATGACCCCGTCTGATGACATAATTAAAACACATATGTTTTAGGAACTTAAGTGACTTTGTCAGCGCATGCACCCAGTCTCTAATTTTTATGTAGGATTGACACTTTGCAGAGAATCAACAGTTGTCATTTGCTTGCAAGGAATATTTTTAAACCGTGTGATCATGTGATAGTTGTCGATCTTAATATATTCCCAGGTGTTTGAAAAGGGTGTGCCCATTTCTAGGTGTGCACATTTGTTCGTTCCTGATTGCTTGTGGTATTTGATGATGTGGAAACTGTCTTAGGGATTGTCGCTCAGTAAGAAAAAATAGCATGTCCGCTTGCTAGGTATTGTGATGTGGAGGCTTCTAATTGGTCAAGATAGGTGGGACTGGTTACTAAAGGAATCACCAGCGAATGAAGGATCTAATGATTATCGTATGTTCGCAAGGAATCTTACCAAACCTTGTGATCATGCACTCATCGTTGATCTAGTATCAAGGCCATGGTGTCTTACTATATGTCCACTTAGTAAAAGGAAATAATATTGACCGTTAGATACATGATCTAATGGTAGTGATGAATCCAAAGTGTGAAGTGGGTCTTGGGTAATGCAATTAAAGGTTTACCATCGATGCATCTTGATCGTACGGTTGTCATATGTTCACAAGGAATCTTGTCAACCTTGTGCACATGCAACAACTATTAGATTATGTTCTAAAAAAGATCAACAGTCTAGTTTCAAAATTTGAGCAAGACTGCTGCAAAATTCAATTTTCCCATTGAGTGATGACAGTTCAATTTGTCAGAGAAGTAATGGCTAGATCGTGGGGAGTAAACTATTGAAAAGACTATCTTTGATTGCTAATATATTGAATATTTACTCATTCTTAGAAACACAAAGAGATATAATTTGGAGAAGCCTGAGCGAGAAAATTTACAGAGCTGGTTGTCATTTCCTGAAAAATTTCTAAAAATGTATGGTGAATATCTTTGCAATTCTTATTCTTGTTAATAGCATCATAATTCTGTCATATTTATTTTGTACAAATTATAAAGAATTTGCAAACCCTAGAATGGCACCAAGAAAAGAGTTAACTGTTAAAGTCGAGTATAGTGAGATAAGGTTACATGAAGACCTATTAGAACTATTAGATCACTCGACAACTAACACAGTGAAAGCTAATTAATTAACACCAAAAAACCCTAGGGTAAAGGTAGCAGATAGCTTATACGACACAACAAATTACATAAGGGATGCCAAGATTGGCACAATTAATGCAAGTGGTACTTCTGATATCACTGGTCTAGGGTTTCAAAGTAGGGTTTAGCTAGAGAAATGCCCTCCCTCCTACCAGCAATATATGGTGATTTGACCAGGGAAAGCTTGTGGTACCCAGTGTTTTTATGGGTGCAGATTTGATGACTCAAATTACAAAGAATTATGACCTGATTAATAGGGCAATTTGGGATGTAAAAGGAAACCTACTGATAAGCATCTCATTTGAAGAAATTAGGAGGTTTTTTAGACTAAGTGAACCCTCAAATGACCTAGAAAGAAGTGATTTGAGGAATTAAAGCAAGTATACAATGTTCGGATAGATTACCTAAGGAGTGGCCCCTTGAAGGAGTTCTTTAACAAAATTAGGGGATTGATTACCTTAGGCCCAAGTACACAGGAGCCCCTTAAAATAGAATATTTTAACTTGAGAGAAAGGGTTTCATATTGTTCACCATGTCAAATCTTTGGAGAAGATGTTGAAGAGAGAATGCTAGTACATTTAATGTACATGATGGTCCAAATTCTACACCCATACCTATCAGTTACATTTGACTTTTCCCATTTCATTGCTAATTTGATCCATAATGGATTGATTGGAATCTAGAAGAGAAAAGTTGACAAGCCATTATGTTGGTAGTCTTTCATGATGTATATGTTCTTGTTTAAAGGTGCAAGTTATTTTGAGAAAGAGATGGATTTGTTGAAATAGAAGGATGGTGAGGATATGTCAGTCCAATTGTGGAGCCTCAGCATGACATTGGATAGGGAGGATAATAGTTTCATCAATTTTGATAGATGTTTTGTAGCCAGGCTCAGGCTATTATTTGTGCATGAGAACCCAAGAATCCCAACAACCTTGGCTAAACTTGTCAGACCAAAACATTTTTCCAAGGGCTGAAACATTGTGCATAATTGGGGGGATTTCATTTTTTATCCTGTTTCTACTATAACTAGACTATATGGTTTTAGAGAGGCCCCATTCATATTGCCATATCTAGTACACCTCAAAATTGGTATTGCACAATTCATAAGGTAATTGGGGAAAATTGAAAAGAACACTCTCACACATAAAGCCAGATGAACTTTATTCCCAAATGTTACAATAGCCCACTAGTTTATAATTACAAAAGGTGGATGGCTTCATATGGATACATTCTTGGCACCATATCAAATGGCTACCTCAGTTTCTAGGAGAATAGCTCCAGAGGGTTTCTATAATAACATGTTCAAGAAGAAGGTCAAATGCTCACTCACAGATCATATTTTCAATTTCCCTAAGGATATCATCAAAAATATTGCTAATATACAAGAGCAAGAAATCAGAAAGGAAAAATGGTTGGTGTACAAGAAGGCATTGACCTTTGTCTAGCAGTTTGAAAAGGGATATGATCCCCTAAAGAGCATCAATCCTATTGGGAAGAAGATAGACACTCTTATGGATCATTTTCAAGGTATTTTTCAAATGCTAAATGAGAAAAAGAAGAAATACATGAAAGATGACCTAGAGAAGGCTCATTCAATATTGAGCAAAGTTGCATTTACTAAAGTATTGCCCTTGGGTAAATACATGGTACAAAAGAAAACTAGTTACAATGTGGTGGTACCAGGACTTGACAGGCATGAACAACCCAAAAGAAAAGAGGATATCCCTTCCACATCATAGTAGGTGGAAAAACACAAGGAGGTTGTAGAGATTCCAAACTCAACTCAGGATCAACCAACTGAAGATGTTCCTGATTCCCCACATGCCTCAAAGAGAAAAAAAGCTAGAAGAGAGGCCTGAACATGTTGAAGAGGATTACTATCCATCCCAATCACCTCTAAACATCGTGGATGGTCAAGAGGTCATAGAGCAGGTACAATAGATGGGATCTCTATGTTAAATTTTTATGACCTATGAGGAGATAAATAAGGGAGTGCCTGAGCCACCAAAGGAACCTGAATTAGATTTAACAATGGGAGAGATGGCAAGTACAAAGTTAGACCCAATAATAAAACAAGCATGTGATGAGTTCTTAGCTGATGATGTCTTTGTAAAGGCTAGGGAATTCATGCAATTTCTATGGAATTTAAACATGAGTTAGTTTCAGGAGACATGTGAGAAAAGGTATGAGGAGATTCTAGACAAGGATCTAAAGATCATAGAAAGTGAGGTAAGGAAGGAAATGATTGAAATTTTTTAGAAGATCACTCCAGAATAGGGGAGAGAGTTGGTGAGAAATTCAGGAGTCCTTATCCTCCCAGAGTGGGATATAGCTGATGTACAGGTCTTAGATGCAGTCAGGAAACAAACCACACCAATTCACAAGACCAAGGAGGAGGCATAATAGACTATTAAAGGGGTCAATTTTAGTGATGATCATCAAGCCTTGGTCATGTGGTCTTTGAAGAAAAATGAGAATAACAAAGGAAAGTAGATTACGAAGGGTGATCTTACAGGTAGCCTTATAGTCAAAAGGGTAAGTGAAACCTCTTTATTTGAGGCATCATCCATGGTAGTAGCAACAACCCAACTCACAACAAGGGTGGAAAAGAAAGAGGCCAAGGAAAAAGAGGAACCCACACTAAGGCTGGAAATAGTGTTGAAGGCTTATGTGGAGCTTAAAAAGGGGATATATGAAACAAATATATTAATTGCACACTTAAGGAAGAGGTTGGGTGAATAGGACCCAATTGAAGCATCAGGACAATTTCATATTGCTTCTTCCCTTGCTAGGCCTTCTTCTTCAAGCCCTATCATTGAGTACCCCCTCTCACCTTTGCCCCCTTCCATAGGTGATCAATAAATAGAACAAAGAGAGAAGAAAAGATATGAAAGAAGAATAAAGTATACAATTCTACATTTTTTTACAAATATAAAGCCCAAAGAACATTATAGGATGGGTAAGAAATTACCTGACATTTTGATTACTTTAAGGAAATAAAATGCCACTGTCAACCCAATTTTGGATAGGTGGGTTGTTAGAGAAAATAAATTAAAGTATTTCTTTTCTACCATTAATAGTCAACATATTGTGGATGCACAATTGACACATACTTGTGAATTTGTTAAGGATCTAATTGAATTTGAAATCAAAAGGGAAAGTTTGAAAAGAAGGGCAAAGACCTTAGGTCAAGGTATTTCCAGGATAGTTTTCAAATGTTTCTTCATTTTATCAAGGTAGATGGAACTATAAAGGATAGGGATCCATGGTTAGAACAAATTAATGTTGAGGTGTTAGCTAGAATTGATACTATTTTGAATAAAAAAGATAATAACCCTTTTGTACAATTAATTAAAATATTGCAGGATGTCAGATTGCATTTCACTAATGTAAGGAATGAGGTATAGCAAGTAGTTGTGGAGTGGGACAAATTACTACCTAAAAGGGATGAAGTTTTGGTGTTTCAATGGCCAAGTGAAGATATTTATGCATCTTGGGAATTAGTATATCTTTTAGAGATTACCAAAGAAGAAGAAACATCTAGTGAGGAGGCAACAGATGGCAGTGTCCCAACTTCTTAAAAGCAAGAAAACAGTGCAGGAGACTTCAAATAGTTAAAGAAAGCACATAGGTTACTCTTGGCAGAAGTTGAACTACCCTTGGGAATTGTTGGAAATTTTGGTGGTCATATCTACAAACCATTTTGTAAAATTTTAACAAGGTGTTATATTTACCTTCTTTGTCTTATGTGGTGGACACTTTTTGTCTTTTCTAAGAAACATCTGAAGCTTTTATGTAATCCTTATTTCTATAAAAGGATTACTAGGATCATTTTGTAAGGACCAAAACTTGGACATTCTTACTGACAAGTTTTGAGTCTAGGATACTGTAGACTATATTAAGCAAATTTTTGTAAAGAGAAATATTGCTGGTTCAAGTAAAATATCCAAATAGTTTGCATTTTAAAGCATTTTGTATACATGATATTGATAAAGCATTTGAATAAAATCAAAAGTTTATATCTCTCCTTTGTGTATTTCTCTTTGAGTTATGAATTGATAAAATTCATTGCAGGGTGAACCCACAATAGTGGCTTACACTTTTTAGCCTGAACAGACACTGAACTCTAAATTTTGAGAAAAAATTTTAGATTCGGATGCATATTGTAGTTGAACTGCTCGAAATCAGAGGATGAAGTAAATTAGAGTCTTTTAGGATTTTCTGTCTAGATTCTAAATATATTTTTTTAATTTATTTGAATACTTTTTTCTTTCTTCCGCGAAAACTTGTATGGTGTTGTAAAAGTCATTTTCAAATAGTAACATTATTTTCATAGAGCATAACTTTTTTTGTAAAATAGATATGGATGTGACTCTTTCAAATTTAGTTTTTTAACATCCATACAGAGGGAATGCAATTGGTTTGATGACATTATCACTATTATTGCATATTTTATTAACTTTGAAGTTGAGTAAACCAAAATTTTGACCTACCTTGACTACATAGCTTATAACTTATTGTGTATTGATCAAATTTCAATTATTATTTTTTTAATAGAAAGTAGACTTGAATACAAAGGGCACTGTTATTTTTCAAAAAAAAAAATCCTTGTTTTACTATTTTTCATTGAACGTCAAACTTAGAGGTTTCTATTTGATGAAAAACCTACATTCATTTAACATCAAAAATCATAAAATTATAAATTTAAAAATAGTCAAATATATAATCGTTAGAAAGCTAGTTCTAAGTACTTGTTGTATGCAAAAGGACATCTTTTTATTCATCCATTTGATTAGCATGCTTGAGGCCCGAAGCCATGAAATTCTCAAAATTTCTTGAAAACTTGAAACCATCTCCCATTTTAGGCACTTTCGATAGAAACTACTTTCGATCGAAAGTAATGACTTTTGATCGAAACTACTTTCTATTGAAAGTAATTTGGTAAAAAATGCAAAATTTAGTCAATACTAAGGGACTTTCGATTGAAATTCATCTAGTTTCGATCGAAAGTCAAGTCATTACTAAGGGATTTCCGCCAAGAAAAACCCTAACTAATGACTTTCGATCGAAAGTCATTACTAAGGGACTTTCAATCAAAATTTCTTTAGTAGTTACTAAGCACTTTTGATCGAAAGTAACTTACGATCGAAAGTCCTATGTCTAAGGACTTTCAATCGTAAGTTTAGTACTTACGATCGAAAGTGCAAGCCAGTTTCTATCGAAAGTTGGTAAATAATATTTTGTCGAAAATGCTTTTCAGGATGAATTCCTTCCTCCAAAAAATTGTAACCCAAAATTGTGGGTTCACCCTACATGGATAATTTTTGTGTGTGTTTATATTCTTTAGCTTTGATCTAGGATCAAATTAAATAACCTTTAGATATGACATAAATTCTTTAAAGTTTTACATAAGGATATAAGTAAGTAGTATGAATTTGGGATTCCTTTGAAAAATCCACCACAAGGTGATAGCATTTTCAAAGGATAACATCACCAAAGTTCAATATATTGGGCTATGTATCACATTTTTGTAGTGAAAGTCTTACCCAATGGATGAGGCACTGGCTAGCAATGGAAATATTTTACAGAGATAAGTGTTTGAAAAGGTTTTATTTGTTTGCATAACATTTTGATATAAATCTATCAAAATTCATTAAGTATAGTTATTTGCAAAGTAGCATTCCACCTAATGATAATGGAGAATCAATTAATGAATTTTCATTATTTAGTATTTTCTTATCATTTATCTCTTGTTGTTAAATCCAGTCTGTTATTGTTCAAGTAAAACCTATTGTTACTGAATTAGAAGTGCCCTCCTTAGTTTTTCAAATCCAGAAGAGTACAGGGAATTCTTGTCCCTATAGTTGGTCAAATCATCATAGAATTCAAAATATGGATCTAACCCATCCTAAAACCCTATAGATGCATTGCTTGCTTATGCAAGCATAAAGTCTAGTTTGAGGAACCAACTATTGGCAAGTTGGCTATAATAATGTATATGACTTAATATAGTGTTTTCATTATGGAAAAAAATTCATATAGTAGTTTGGAGTCTGCGCACTTGATGAGAAGATCAGAAATCGGTTAAGTGTTGAAGACTGGACAATGTACAAAGTTCATACAGCTCAGAGCATCAACGCACATGCGTACGACTGAGTTATGGTGTGCACCTTGAAATTTAAGTGAGTTAGACTATATTCATGCTTAGTCTATGAGTGCATGATCAGATATGCAAGTATGACGAAGATACAAACAGATGAAGTTACACATCCAATGGGTGCCAATGAAGAATAGAGTAAACAACCAACTATTATCATTTTGAGTTGTGGTTATATTCTATTGACGTAAAGGCTATGCACCTATTGTAATTAGGTTGTCAACATATATATATATATATATATATATATATATATATATATATATATATATATATATATATATATATATATATATATATATATATATATATATATATATATATATATATATATATATATATATATATATATATATATATATATATAGATATAGATATATCTATGTGTGTGTGTGTGTGTGTGTGTGTGTTTGTTTGTAAACATGCTTGAGCCAATTCATTTGAAAGCATTGTATGTAATAGGTCTAAGGGCTGACCTAGTTATTTATTTTGTATGCGCATATAAATATGAGATGCGCCCGTTGTATTTGGTATGGAAGTCGATATAGAGTTGTAGTAAGCAGATTAGAAGTATGCAAAGAGACTATAAGATGTATTAGAGCTTTGGAAGGGGTCAAAGCATCAACACATCAAAGGAACTGATCTAACGAGCAGTGTCACAGTGATAGTTCATCCAGCAGATATAGTGTGTATTTGAGATCAGAAGGTTGCAGCCTTCACCACTTGAGAAGTGAGTTCTAGGATAGTGTGTCCACTCCCCTAACAAGGACTATTGTAAATGAATCCTAGTAGGGTCTGACCGTTAACAAGGTTTACTTTACTTAATACATTGTAAAGAAACTCCTAACATGATTAAGGATCTTCTAACAAGGATCACTAAACACTACTATAAAATATTAGTGGGTGTCAATTCCCACTGGGGTTTTTACCTATTTGGGTTTCCCCGTAACCATATTGGTGTTATGTGTTGATTTCATGTTTCATGTTTATGTGGATGTTCATTTCAGTAGTTAACATTTAATTTCAGTTTAAAGATTAAGTAAAAAGATAAATACACAGTGAACGCTGATTCAACCACCCCCCCCCCTCTCAGTGTTCCCATTCCTAACAATTGGTATCAGAGCTTTGGTCCTTAGCAAAGAAGTTTAACCACTTTGGGAGATCATTGAAAAAGTAGAAATGAAACATCTAAAAATAAATCTGGAAGCTTCTCTTGAAGATCTGGACAAATCTGAAAGAGAAACAAAAGAACTAAGGGAAAAACTCAGTGATAATCAATTAGTCATCAAAAGGCTAAGGAAAGATTTGAAAGAATGCTCTACCGGTGATCTAGAGATAATGGTCAAGAATATGAATGAAGAAAATAAATCCTTAAAAGAACAACTTGAAGATTTTGATGATAAGATGACTAACAATCAGGAAGTCTACGATGAACAGGTCAAAGAGAACCTTCAACTAAATGAAGAATTGAGACAAGAAAACATGGAAATATTAGAAATAAGAAATAAAGAGGAAGGCGTGGAATCTAAATTGAAAGAGGCTAAGAATCACATTGATAAATTACATATCAGTTATGATTTAATAGAATATCAGTTATGATTTAATAGAATCTCAGTTATATGCAAGAAGAGCCAAAGGAGATACTAGTTGCATTGGATACAATGAAGCACAGAATCAGATTCATAACATGCGAGCAAGAATGAGAGCACCAAAAGGCACCTCAGATGCTAAAGAGACTAGAAGTTAGACCAAGGATCATACTGAACTACCTAAGAATGAGCGCAATCCTATAGACCACACTTTTTATGCATGTAACAAGCATGGACACATAGCAAGGAACTGTACAGAGGTAAAACATTTCAATGGTTACTATTATTCATGCAATAAATTTGGTCATAGAGCTATGAATTGCAAGACAAGCCAAAAGAACAAGACTCATAATCAAAGAAATCAGAATCAATCAAATGTAAGAAGGTCTCAGAATGTTACATGTCAGATATGAAACTATAATGGCCACTCAACTAAACAATGCAAGATAGTGACCCATGTCAATGCGCTGAGGAATATAAGGCCTCCAGTCAATTTTCACTCTTGTAACAAGGTTGGACATATCTCAAAGTTCTGTAGATCAAGGATGCAAGGTCAGGAAAGCCCTAAAAAGAACAAAGAACTAGTATTGGATTCCAAAGGAGAAGTTAATTTTGTTAAAGCCTCAAATGATGCAAGCTTGATTTGGTCAGAAGGAAAGAAGGACAAAGTTGATGATTATGTATTGGATGCATCCACAGTGGATGCACCCTCTACAATTGGATGAATGACCCTTGGGGTCATAGGGGGAGCTAATTTAGCTCTAGACCCTTGTGTGGCTTGTATGCTCACTCTCTGAGTATGTGCCTTTGAACTTAAGCCTTTGGAGAATAAAGGAACCTTCATGCAAGAGTGCACATACTGATTGTTCATAGAAAAAATGTTGGAAATTTTTAAGTGACAGTCTGGTTTACGCAACAAGCATTAATGGAAGAATTTTCACTTAAGTACACAAAAAGCTTTTTGATTACTCATTGCATTTGAATTCAAAGTGTTTAGAGAGAAAAAAGAGCTTTAGAGGTTATTGTGAATATTTGCAAATTGATCTATTAGTGATTAGTAGTACATTTGATCAATTGCAGAAACCCTAGTTCATCACACTAATTCAGAAGTCTTCAGATTATCTCAGAGAACTTTTGGAAAGTGATAAAACAAGTGATGGCCACTTGCATAGTATTTGATGTTGTAGAAAAGAAAAGATATCTATTTAAGAAGCATCCATTTAGGTCTACCCTAGATGATTTAGAGGGAGCATTCTCTCACACGCCTATGGGCGTTATGCATGTTGAAGACACTAGGGCATACATTTACTGTAAGAAGGAACTAGTAGGATTGGATAGATTAAGAGCATGCATGGCGACCATGTTAAAACCAGACAAAACCTTCTTGGATGAATATGTGAAGTGGAATGATCACCCTATAGTGAAGTATGCTACGACATATGATTTCTATGAGATAGAATGGATTAAAATACTTCTGATCAGAATTCATGATGACTTATTTTGGCTAGGTAATGTGCCAGTAAGAATCACTAGTGACCTAATATATGAGATGACAGGCCTACGTAAGACTGGCGTCATCCTTCCTGTAGGAAAGGATGTCAAGAAAATTGTTGAGAAAATATGTAAGTCAAGGAGTGATAGGCACAGGATGACAATTAAGCCTATTGAGCAAGTTGACATCAAATTGATGTCCATGATACTTGGATACAGGTTTCAACACACCAACAGGGTGAATAGTGTGTCTATGGCCAAAATTCTAGTGGCCATTGGACTTGTAAAGGAAGATGGAGAGTTCAATCTATGTGAGATCTTGCATGCATAGTTGATTGATAACATCAAGGAAATTGAGCATGATAAGACCAAGATATTTAGGTTAGGGTCTTTGATCATTTACATGTACCTTCATATAGTTGGGAAAGTATCTGATTCATATTTAGACAAGTCCATTCCAACCATGCCATAGATATCTTACAAGGCATCCATTGAGAGTACATTGAGAGATTACATAACATTGGAGTTGAAGACATTCAAGGCCAAGATGCAAATGAGGTACAAAATTCCAAAAAACATTATTGAGAAATACAAGGATACTATTTGTTTTATGGTTGAAATAGATACAACATGCATGGAGGTAGTTGTAACTAGAACAAAGTGGATTCATCCACTTGGATATGAAGCAGATGAACAAGTTTTAGAAGCATATACTCAAGTATTGCTTTCAGCTCCTACTGACCCTAATGAGCCAAGGTGGGGAACTTATGAGGAAAAGACAAGAGAGATAGATGAAAAACTTAACAGTGCCACAACAAAAAGAAAGGTTGCTAAAGTCACCTCAGATATCTTGAGAATACATGGAGTGTCTCAAGAAGATCTAGACAAAGAAAAAGAAAAAAATATTGCTTTGGAATTAGAGAGCATAGATGCAACAAAGGCAGAATCACATGACCCAAATTGAAGAAGGTAAAGATAGAGAAATCTGATGAAAAGAAGGGTAAAACTGATGATACTCCCTCTATGCCCAAGGAAACCATTGAGCCTGCTGCTCCTCCAGAGTATAAGACAATGGAAAAGAGGAAGAAAGAGGTTGGCACCAGTCAACCATCCTCATGAGAAACAAGAAGTAGAAAGAACACTCAAGCTCCTCCTGAGGTAGGTTTTAGACCTAGTTTAAAAGTGTTGAGTAAAGAATCATAAATGAGGGAAGATTGGATCAGGTAGGGAAGTTCTATGATAAATACAATAAAACTGACAAGTTAGAGATTCATGGTGTAATCATAAAGCATATGATCAAGTTCGAAAGGATAAGAGAAAAGATCTTAGATGAAATTCTACTAGTATGTTCCTTAGAAGAAAAATCACTACTATTAGATATGGTGAAGCCTCACCTCAGGACCAAGACAAGAACATTGAATATAATGGATAAAAACTATGAACTAGTTGCCAAAGAAATAGAGACAACCTTTGAAAAGGTCTTTATGAAAAAACACATGTATCTACCTTTTGTGCCCAAAGCACAAGTATCCATAAAGGAAGTCAAGGTGGAAGAGTCGACTAATGAATCAGTAATAGGTCCTCATGATTTAGCGCCTATAGTGGAAGCACAATTAGAGGTAGATAAGTCTGTGCCCACTATAGAGTGACAAAAACATATCATAATTATCATTCATAATGTGGAGATAGCCATGGTTGTCATAGATAAGGATCTGGACAAGTTTGAGGAGGCTTTTGTCAACACTCAAGAAGCTGAAATTCTTTTTGGTAGCAATTCTCCAAATCTAGAAGAAATTTTGATTGAGGACATCCCAGGAAAAGAAGGAGAAAAGATAGAAAAATAAACAGAAAAGAAAGAAAATAAAGTAATAGTTAAGTAAGAAATAATGGACAACACTCCCATCAATCCATCACCCTTTGCATTGTTGTCAAGTTTGACACCTAACACAACCAGTTTGGACTCTTGGGGAGAAGAAGATCTGATAAAATTTAGCATCCTAGCCATGGAAAAGGCCAAAAAAAAAAGTGACAAGGAATCCCCTCCTCGTAGAATCAGTAAACATTCTGAACAATTTGTTTCTAGAGGAAAATAAATGTCAAAGACAAGGGCAAGGCAAACACAGCTCAGGAATGCTCTTGCGCCCTCATTAGATATACTCAATTAGAGCATCAAGGAAATAAATGCCACAATAGTAACATATAATCATGGTCCTAGCATTGACTTGGAGAAGATGGAGAAGCTATAGTAAGCACTATGCGCCCATCTCCAAATAGTAAAATCTTTGATCACATTTTGGAAGAAGGAAGTCCAAAACCTAAAGATAGTATATAAGGATGTTTTCCCTCTATGAGTATGTGTAGATACAGTTTTTTAAACACCTTTGTCATTAATGTCAAAGGGCAAGTTGTGTATAGAATATAGATCATAATATGTATAGGGAGATATAAGTGTATGTATAGAAGACAAAAAGTTTTTTGTATTAAGGACGGTTAGCAACTTGGCCATATTCCTTTGTTGCCATCAATGACAAAGAGGGAGATTTTTGGCAATTTGGCTATACTGATGTATATGACTTAATATAGTGTTTTCATTATGGAAACAAAGTCATATAGTAGTTTGGAGTTAGCGCACTTGATGAGAAGATCAAAAATTATTGAAGTGTTGAAGATTGGACAGTGTACAGAGTTCCTACAGCTCAGAGCATCTGCGCATGTGTGTATGATCAAGTTATTGTGTGCGCCCTAGAAGTTAAGTGAGTTAGACTATATTCATGCTTATTCCATGCGTTCATGATCAAATATGAAAGTATGAGGAAGATACAGACAGATGAAGTTACACAACTAGTGAGTGCCAGTGAAGAATAGAGTTGTATGTAAACATGCTTGAGCCAATTAATTTGGAAGCATTGTATGTAATAGGTCTAAGGGCCAACCTAGTTGTTTATTTTGTATTGGCATATAAATATGAGATGCACCCATTGTATTTGGTATGAAAGTTGATATAGAGTTGTAGTAAGCATAACAGAAGTATGCAAAGAGACTATAAGATGTATTAGAGATTTGCAAGGGGTCAAAGCATTAGTGCATCAAAGGAACTGATCTGACAAGCAGTGTCATAGTGACAGTTCATCCAATAGATATAGTGTGTATCTGAGATCAGAAAGTTGCAGCCTTCACCACTTGAGCAGTGAGCTCTAGGACAATGTGTCCACCCCCTAACATGGACTATTGTAAAAGACTCCTAATAGGTTTAAGGATTTTATAACAAGGATCACTAAACACTAGTACATAATATTAGTGGGTGTCAATTCCCACTGTAATACCCCAAAAATGGGCTATAAGTTCATTAATCTCCTACATCATCAAATCGAATGAAATCGACATCAAAGTCCTAATCTAAGGCACATCTAAACATCATCGAATCATAATTGATTATCTTAAATTCTACATCGGGGAATATTCCTAGTAATATTCCTAATCATCATAATTATCTTTAATTTTATAATTATTTGGCAATAAATCACATTTATCCTAAAATTTGATTAATTAAATATTTTACATATTTAATTAATTAGATTTAATATTTGCCACTTAATTGTTTAATTAAATTTAATTCTATCTATTATTAATTGTATTATTTAATTTTGACAATAAATCAAAATTCCTATGAATAATTGATTAAATTCTTATTTAATTAATTAAAGTATGTTGTCATTATTTAATAATATAATTTTTAATAAAAGTTTGGTAAAATAGTTAATTAACCCATAAATTAATTATTTTATTTCAAAAAGCAGTTAAGTTGAGAATAAATCACTTTATTTATTTATTAAATCATAATTATCCATGTGCACATTCAAGGACCAGTTAAACTCAAAATTGGAAAATCAATGCAAGTTGTTAGCTTTTTGAAACTCAACATCTTTTTGAGTTTTAAAGTGGATCTAAACTTCTAATTCGAGTTGAACTATGCTTTTGCATGATTTTTGTGACTTAATTATCTGTTATTTAAAAATAACTCAAAAATCAACCTGAGTTATTTGAGTGATTTATGGATTTCTTTCACAACCTCCAAAGCCTTGGATTTCTATAAAACCAAGGCTCAGCTCTTCATAATTCATCTCTCAAATTTGCATCCAGGCATCTCATATTTTTGCACAATCATGTTGGAGAATTGGAATTGGGAGAATCAAAGCTTATTGCAAATCAAGGCTACTGTGAGATCAATTTTTATTTTTTTTTACATTCATTTAGATTCTTTTTCATATCATTGTTAGATCATTTTAGCATATCAATTTCCATATTAGCATAGATTCATATCAGTTTTTATCATTCTTATTGCATAGAAATACCAAAAAAATAGATTAATTGCATTCAATTTCATATCCATCTTTTTCATTCAAATCCTTCATTTAGGTGTCGTCTAGGTCACTGATCTCGATAACAATCTGAGAACATTAATCTCGCACCTACTAGAAGGTAGTAAATCGCTTGGTTAGATAGCTTTCAATTTTGCATGATTTCGATTATAGCTAACCTCTAATGTTTTACTGAAGTGTTGTGTTTACAGATCAGGTACAATTTCACACACACACCCACTGGGGTTTTTACCTATTTTGGTTTCCTTGTAATCATATTGGTGTTATGTGTTGATTTCATGTTTCATGTTTATGTGGATGTTCATTTCAATACTTAAGCAATTAAGTTCAATTTAAAGATTAAGTAAAAAGATAAATACATAGTGAATATTGATTCAGCCCCCCCCCCCCCCTCTCAGTATTCCCATTCCTAACACCAACAAATCCGATGCATAGAAACCTTGTTTTGAATACCAATATTTGACTTTGTATACAACTTGGGAGAGTATTAATTAACAAAAGATTTCTTAGATTTATCACGGATGGGCATAAAATTTTCTGACTGTTGTGAGGTAATTTTATATATTACATCAATGTCATGTAATGCAAAATCTACCATTCTTAATTTCTTTGATCTATGGTACACTTATTAATTTAGTAACTTAATTATAAGATTTAAAATTAATAAGAACTTGTAAATTTTATTTTAATTTAAATATAGATATAGAATGTATTTTATCGAATGATCATTAACATGTTGCATCATTATTGAAATTTATATTATTACCAATATTATAGTACAATGCTTTTATTTGACATTTCAGATTTAGAATTTAATTACCTCAAAATCCATAATGAAATAGCATCAAATTTAGTAATTAGTACCTTTGAAACTGGCTTTCGTTTACTAGTGAAGAATGCAAATACCTTAAAAACAAAAAGTTAGAATTAGCAATGACTAATATATAAATTTGATGCTATTATCTGTGTTCCTCTTCAAAAGGTCACATTTGACGGTTTTATCTTAATTTCTTAATAAATATGATATCATTGAAAACCTATGAAGATTAACCAACTACCAGTAGATTATGATCATGTGTTTGAAATTGATCAGACATGTATTGAATTTTTCAAAGGTTTTGTTCAAAAAAATGAGCATCGTCAAATTTAAATCCTGTGCCTATTGTGAGGTTGCTAGAAGAAATCAAAGTCTATTAAAATTTTTTGCAATTAAGATAATACTCTTTAGTCGCTAAATTTCCAGATTACCAGGAATGCGTAATGTCGACGAAAATTTTCTAAGTGAAGAAAGATTTGGTGAGTAAGAGACTTGTTGGAGTCGCTTAATATCTCGTTGAATAATAAACCTTTTAGCGATAATGAAATAGACTATAGTCACTGAGTCTCAACATACAATACATCAAAAATTTTGCAAAATTTTTGCAATTAAAAGAATACTCTATGGTCACTAAATATCCAAATAACAAAGATCAGGTAATGTACATGAAATTTATAAAACTAAACAAAGTTTTTGTGATTAGAGTCGTTGTAGTTGCTAAGTCTCTTAGTGAAAATTAAAGATAAAGAGACTTAAGGAAGACCGTTACATTAAGATCTAATGGTAGTCGAGCATCTCAAAATTAAGATCTAATGATGGTCGCTGAATCATTAGAAAAATTCATAAGAAGCTAAAATATTCAGCACCTCTGTTTTCTTCCCACAGTCGCTGATTCTCGAGATCAATTTTAAAAGATTATGTCATTTACCATCTGAAAAGCTTTCTTTACTTTCTTAATATCTATAAATTATTAAAACAAGATAACTATTTTAGTGCATGCAAGAAGCTATGTAGTCGATATGTCGCTAGAAATTAAAATTAGCTTACTTGTCACTTTCTTCGCTCTTGGGTAGTGAATTGAGTTTTGAGCATGCCAAGTAATGATGGAAGTGACATGAATTACAAAGCTTCAATAATAAACAGTCTAATGCATTCAATTGTTTAGAATAAATACAGCTAACTGTTAATAATTTTAAATTTATCAAGCATTGAAAGAACCGAAGTGAGGAAATTGTAATATTAGGTGTTACTCATTCTAAATTTACCTTGCATTCAGAAAAGTAGAGCATGGAAATTGTTAAATTATCTAAGTTTGCAGCATTCTCAAAGTTGAGGAGTTTAGAATCCCTTTAATTTGTTTTAATAGTTGATCAGTATCAGTCATCCAACAATGAGTAGAGCTTCTACTAGTAAGGGAGCCAAGGATAAAGGGAAGGAGAGTTATTCAGATGAGTTCCTCAGTCTACTCCCTGGGTCTACACAAAACAAAAAGGTCAGTGATGAAATTTTCACTGATGATCTAGCATTTTGTAGAGATGCAAAAACACATAATGTATTTGGAATGCATTTGTTTAGATATTTCTATAAAATTTATGAAATCCCAGTGCCCATATCAAACCCTTGGACCTTAGGATTGGCTAGGTTGATAGTACCAGATGTCTTTTTAGATATATATTTTCTCATTCAATTGGCAAATAGATATGACCCTTTGTCAAAAACAATAAGGAAAGATGATCACTCAGCCCTAGTGACATTGGATAGAAATTCATTCATGCAAGCTTTTGGTATAAATATCCCCATGGCTATTGAGATTAATTTGTAGGCTCAAGAAAATTGATACGTTAGGGAGTCAACCCTAGTTGCCATATATATTAGTTTCATGTCCCTAGACCCAACAAAAATTACATTGTAGTAACACTAGGGTCTGTACCATACTTCTATAGGAACTTGAATTTTTATATCAAGTCTATTTCATATGGATTGTGCATAGTGTTGGGGGTGGATGGTGGTATTGAAATTTTTTTGTCTGATATTGTAATGATGTTAATGGATTTACAAAGTCCTTATGTAAATAGAGGTTATGACTACATAGGATATGTAATAAGTAGGATGCATGAAGATCTTGAGTCTATTCAAAAGAAGGAGCCATCTCCTAGGTTTATGCATTACTCTTTGCTAATGCATCTTATTTTATATCACAACTACAATATCATCCATTTAGAATACCTTCAGCCTAAAATGATGTGGATTGGTCAACCTATTCCAATCCAATTTTGGATAAAGGCATGGAATTTTACTTCAAGCGGGTGTGATTATCGTGCTTTTCACAATTGCATGGTACAACCAATCTTGTTGACCTTAGGGTTAAATCTATCCAGACTGGCATTTGAGATTTTGCAATTATTAAGGCCTTGTCAATTTGTTGAGAAGTGGACTAGAAATCATAATTGGGGAGATTTTTATTATGAAAGAACATTTACAATAATAAGAATCTATGATTTCACCCAACCACCTCATCTCCCATTTTATGTACCACCAAGTATTACAGAGCTAGAATTCATTTGGAAACTCATGTTGACTGATAAGGAGCTCTTGGCTCCACACATAAAGGGTACTTTTACCCCTAGACACTTCAAAGTTTCCAACTTCACAATTGGAAAGAATGCATTGAAAAAAGTAAATGACTGGTTAGGCCACTTTAAGATGAATGCTGCATTCTGTAGATATGTAGATACAAAAGATTTTATTGTTAATGCAAGGAAGTTTTATACTCGCACCATTCCAATTAGCAATAGACATGAGCAATGTGTTGAAGAGGATCTCATTAGGAATATCCTCGATGACAATGAGATAGAAAGGACACAACAATTACAGGAATTTTTTGTCCTTAGAAAAACACTTGAGGAAAAAGGGAATTCCATTTGGAGGCTTTTTCCCCACATTGCCTTATTTGCAAAGGATAGATCAGATGATGGAAAATTTCAATGCTTTGATCAACTCTTTGGAGGGATTAATTGATGATAAGGAGAGGGGAAATGAGAAGCATTCTTCTTCAGAATATGAAGAAGATAGTGATGATGGTTACTCAGTGCATAGGCTTCCTTCCATGGAACTTCTTATTGAACAAGAAACGGATAAAAATGTTGTTGTGAATTTCACAGAACTTCCAAATTCTGAGGATAATGATGACCCTCCTTTTAAAAGGCCAAAAATGCAAATAGTAGAGCCTTCACAAGTATGTTCTACTGAGAACAGAAAAGATAGACTTGGAACTCTAATTACTGGCACCAGGGCCTATGATCACCAATTGAGGAAGAAGATCAAAGAGGAGAGGAAAAAAAATGTAGTAGAGGAAATTGAGTTGCCTCTAGCTCTGTGCCAAAATGAAATATTTATTCATCAAGAAGCTTTCCTAAAAGATGATGAATTCATAAAAACTGATGAATTCAAAAACTTCTTGTTATGGCATAAGAAACAATAGGTTGCTTCTACTATGGAGATAACACAAGAGGGCCAAGTACTAGAAGAAGCCATTCCATCTTTGAAGGATTATGATCTTGAATTAGAAACAATCACTCCTCAAGAAGCCAGGAGGTTAGTAAAGGAAAGAAAAATGTTACTTGTACCTGGTTGGGATCTTTCTTTTGCATTTATAATAGACCAAATAAGAAGGAAACTAGAAATTAATTTGTCTTCAGAATCCCAAGTAGGTGTGATAATCAAAGGATTTGGGTATAGCCCCAAAAATCAAGCATTGGCTATGTGGAGCCTGTATCCCAAGGAACAAAATCCTTGTCTCTTAAATGTACAAGAGAAGATGAACGGAGACAAAATAATATGGTCAATACACAACACTGGTGACCTTGAGATTTCTTAAGTGCTCACCCATTTTACAATATTAAATGAAGAAAATTCAAAGAAGCTCTCAAATAGATATGAGCATCTATTTAAAGATTATAGTCTAGTTGTTAGAGATAGAGAGTTGCACATCATGAAAGAAAGGGTATTAGAGAAAACAATGGATGATTTGACTCAATAAATAATATACATGCCTGTGATTTCCCTCCACGCCATGAACAACCTATGAAATTAGAGACCCAAAGTATAGGGGGAGAAGAAGAAGTTCTCATGACATAGAAAATCACTATCGAGAAGATTGAGGTTGTATTGCAAGGCCTGAATAAAATTTTGGAACACTGAGTAGAAGTTTTGAAGGAAAAATCAGATATTGTTTACACTTCCTATAGTAAATTACTTGGATTACAAGTAGAGATTAACAATTTTGTTATTATTTTGAATACCTATTTTGGAACATGGTCAAAAAGAACCTCATTGTTTGAAAGACTAACAATAGTGCATCACTTGAGGATAGATGTTCCACATATAGTTTTGAAAGTAAAGGAAGAGATTGATTAGATAGGAATAACTTTATCCTTTATTAAGGGTAAAGAAAATTAAATTGAGGCAAGGGAAATAATGTTTGGGCCTAATTCCAATCGGTTTATCTCTCATATCAAGGTAGAAGATGGAGCAGTAAAGGATTTGAATACATGGAGATTAGAATTTGATTCTCTACTACCTAAGAAAGAGGTGTTTATTAATGATAGCAATGAATTATATATGGACTTCTTCAATTCAACTCTTAATGAAGCTATTAAGGAGGAAATGGACTTCATTAAGCTCATTACAAATGTCAATCAAATTGTAAATGGAAGATGGGAGAGACAAAAGGTACAATTGTAGAGCATTCAAGAATTTCAATGGCCCACAAATGAGCAAATAGCTGCATGGGATTCCCTTACAAAGCTAAAGAAGAAAAGGCCTCTAGTAGTTGACCTCAACATTCTTGATGAAGAATGAAGAAGTCACCTAAAAATCTGACACCTGACCTATGAGCACATGGATGGTAACTATTTATGAAGAATGGTGTAGGTTAGCTGGAAATGGAGGTCACCATATCTCATAATAACTCAATGAAGTTATCAAGAAAATATCCATACAAATGTGTCAATTATCAATTAAGGAAGATCAAATGCATCCAAATTTTTTTTGTCTTTCCATCACCTAAGAGCCTCAATTATTTTTTTACCTTTGTCTAACAATCCGAACTTAAATTTTGTATCTATAGAAATAGGCTTACTTTCAATAAAATACATTACAGTTTCTACATTATTTTGTTATTTTGTCTTTACTTGTATATTATACTCTTCTATGGTTTTATATTATACTCTTGTATGTTTCTATTCAAACTGCAAGTAATCTACAAGGCATTTTACAATATATGTTTTGATTTCTTCCTGTGGATTTACATACAATAACTATCTGCCCAATGGAATAGGCACTAGTTGGCTGTATGTGTAGATCTCTAAAAATTTTGTTGACTATTAGTGACTCACACTTAGTCATTTATCTAGGCAATGACAGTCGGTCATCACTATGACCAAGTCATTATGAATAGGCTGAGCTATATAATGTATACTTACCGAGTAGTAGTACTGCTGAGTAAATCATGGTCACTATATTTTTGTATTAGCTGAGTCAAGTTTTTTCAAGCTATGTATGCAATGATTACCGAGTGATAGAGATATCAACATATGCTGAGTATAGTGAATGTCGAGTATCAGGAATAGCATTTGTCAAGTTAGCTAGGAATGACATATGAGTTTGTTATGGCATAGTCATTAAGGTAAATCATTTTGGCTGACATTCATGTTTTGTATTTTATTTGTTGAGGTAATTACAGAGGTGATTACGCATCTATTTTGTAATCACTTATCCCTATGTAATACTTAGAGCCAATCATAAATTAGTAACGCTTAAGTGGCAAAAGGAGTTAATTTGAACCATAGATCTTGAATAATGAAGATGTTTTATTGTGTATATAAGTATAAGATCTAAACCCTAAAATGTACTACTATATGAGAGGATACAAAGGGTATGAAGGAATTAGAAATGAAGCACATTTAGATCAATGAAGCATTTGGACAGAGTTCAGTGACTGAGTTAAGCAGTGAAAGGACAGAATGGAGATAAACTTGATAAAAGAGATAAAAAAAATACTATAAGGAGAAGATCTGTTATCAGTATATAGTGCAAACTGAAGGATTGGGTACTGAGATATTCTAACTAGTGTGTCAAGGTAAATCTCTTAACCGAGTAGTCCTAACAGACCTATTGTAATCTCTTAACCAAGTGCTTACTTTGTTGTAATTTTTTAAATCCCTTAGCAAGGTAGACTATATAAGTCTTTGAGCTCTTAATAGGGTAGACCCTTCATAGGGTAGATCATACTTTGATCAAATTTTGTAAGCCCTCATAGGAAAACTTATTACTACAGTAGTGAAGATTTGTGGGTGTCATCCCCACCCTAGTTTTACCTTTCAAGGGATTCTGGGTAACCAAAATTACTGTGTTATGAGTACTTACATGAATGTTGCTTAGTATGTTAGTTACTTTATTTTGATGAAGTATTGTTGATGTTGTGCAAAATTTTTAAGTAATATGAAAATGGATTAGTAGGTGATATCTAATTCACCCCACCCCTCTCAGTATCACTTTCCCAACTATATTTTCAACAATTGGTATCAAAGCTTCAAGGTTTCTCACTAGAAAGTCTAACCACTTGAGGAAAAAGATCTTGAGATGGAAGTCTATAAGCTGGGAAAGCTCATATAGAATCATAAGATTAATGTCCAGCTGGCATTACAACAACTAGAAGCAACTAGAGGTGAACTGAAGAAATCCTTGAGCAAGAGAAGAGAAATTTCTATTCAACAAAATGATTCACATTATCAAGAAGAAGATACCACTGGACTATTTGATAATGGGAACTCTACAGAAAGTGACAAAGCCATAAAATAACTATTAGAGGAAAATACCATACTAAATGATGACATCCGAAGTCTTAAGAGAGAGCAAGAAATTCAATCTATCAGATTTTGTGAAGTATTTGAACAAAAAAATAAAGTTGAAGATGACAAGACAATTGCTGAAGAAGATAAAAGACAAATATCAATGAGACTTGATGAAAGGACAAATGACATACAAAGGTTGACTAACAATCAACTAGACATGGTAAATCAACTATTGCTAGCTAATCAAGAGTTGGGCAGAAAAGATATGGATATCAACCAACTAAGGTCTGAAAATGATCAATTAAGGAATGAACTAAGATATGAGAAGGAAATGAATGAAAGGATGAACAAACTAAATGGAGCTGCAAAATATTTTGAAGAGTTGTTAAGATCACCTAGAAGATCTGGTGATAGATCTAGACTTGGACTAAATGAGCATTCATCATCTACTGAAGAAGGAGAATCATCAAAGACTAGAGAATAGAAGAATGCAAAACCAAAGAACAACAAGCCCACATGCCATCACTCTGGAAAGCCAAGGCATACAACCAACATATGTAGGAGAAAAAATGGTAAGTTTGATCTTAAACCTAAGTTTAATGGGCATTGCTTTAATTGTAAGAAAGATGGACATGAGGCACATGTATGTAGGTTTAAGGTCAGTAATCCACCTACCTCACCAAAATTTCAAGGACACTATTTTAATTGTTAGAAGTATAGGCATAGAGCATCTGAATGCAGATCCAAACCTAAATGGTCATCAAATGAGAAGACCAAGTCACCTATGAATAAAAACTCATACAATTGGGATTATAACACTTGGTACAGTTGTCATTACTGTAATAAATATGGACACATTGGAGAAAATTGTATGAAGACTCACTTCAGAGGAAAATCTAAAAGTTGGATGAATGGAAGTATGATGTGTTACAAATGTTATAAGATAGGTCATCTTAAGAGAGACTGTAGATTACCTATGCTGAGAAATGATCAAAATCAGAATGAAGATATCCATGAGACATTGAGAAATAAGATGAACAAGACATGGAAGAAGAAGGATAAAGAAAACACAAGTTAAGCTAGCACTTCTGAGGTCACCTAGTCAGATGGATCAAGTGATCACACTTCTTCTAAGTAAGAAAAGAAGGTATGTTTGGAAATGAATCCTATAATGTTTTATCCTATATTAGTTCCTAACATTAGTTGAGAAAAAGTCCATATCTACATAAGTTAAAGATGCATTTGGACATGTCTGAGAAAAATAGAGTATTTCATTTTTTATGCTGAGCATCAGTGTCTTGACCGAGTTGTCAATGTATGTCGAGCACCTGTGGTAGCTGAGATGCAATGTATACCGAGGTATGTCTTAACAGTTATATTGACCAAGCTTGTGTTAGCTGAGGTTAACATGAGTTTTTTGAGACAGTTGTATTCCACTTAGAATTTTGTACGGAGCATTTATGAGGCCCTAATTCAAATTTTTGGAATCTATAAAGTGGAAAGTTGCTGCTCATTTCATTTCACCAAGTGAATTGAGATTTCTTTGAGTGATTCAAAGTGCAAGAAACTATTTTGTTAAAAGCATTTCCAAATCATTTCAGTGTGCCATCGAAAAATATCATCTACATGACAATTAAGAGAAAAGGTACATTACTATGAAAATATTTCTTTTTGGAAATTTCAAATTAAAATGGCATCATCATCGTCTACTACAATGAAGAAAAAAGGGATGGAAGTTTTCAATGCACAATTGGTAAGAAATGAAGTTTGCAAGCCATAGAAATTTAGGGCAATTACAAAAACCACAATAAAAAGAGATCTTATTGGCACCCTATCCTCAATTCTAGAGAATGTGTTGATAATGAATGACATTAGATCTTGTTACATGTGCAAGATTAGAGAAATTAGAGATTACAAGATCAGGTAGGCATATGAAAAATTATGTGATAATGGAGTGTTGAAGTCGGAGTATAAAATAGTTGTTGAACAAGGGCTAGTGCATGCCCTAGATTTCCCACAAAATTTTAAGGTTGAATGGATAAAAACATTGTTGAGTCGAGTGCATGATATGTAATTGTGGATAGAAGATGGACCCATGAAAATAATGAAGGAAATGATCCATTGAGTAACTAGATACCCTAGAATTTAGAGAAAAAGGAAAATGAAGTGTTTAAGTAAAGAAGAAATTTAGGCAAACACACAGGCAGTATAGAACAAGTGTGGAATGATGATTTCCACCATCACTAATCCATAAATTGACTTTGTAGTTAGGGTTATCTAGCACAAATTCTACCAATCCAGTCAGTTGGACAATGTCCCCTATATGGCAGTGGACCAGGTATGGAAAATCATCAGGAAAGGGTATACTTATTATCTTGTCGAGCTCCAATTGAGATAGCTTGTCAAGAACCTGAACTCAATCCAAACTACAAAGAATTCCATGTGTAAGTTTGGTTCTTTTCTATTCTGTATATTATTTTATGTACATAAGTGTTTTCCTACTATTGGAGGTACAATATGGGATAAGATGAAACCCGTTACTATTCAATGAGTACATAAGTCAGATAGGAGATAGTTTTAATGGTGTAATGAATAACTATTTTCTTGAGTTCAAGAAGAAAATGAGGAAGAGGAGTAGAATTTGTGTGTCATTAGTTGAGAAGTATATCAAGGATATATGTTTTCTAGTTGAGATAGACTTCACTTATGCACAAGTAGTCTTTCCTAGGGTTTCATGGCTAATGCCATTACCCTATGAGGTAAACATAGATGAGACCACTGTTGTTATTACAACCCTCTTATTTGAAGAAATGGATAGTAAGGCACCCTATTTTGGAACATACAATGAAGCCAAATATAAAATCACTATCGGTCTGATGGCTACAACTATAGAAAGAAAGAGGAAGAAAATAGTAAAGAATCTGGAGAGATATGTGGAAGAAACTGAGAAAAATGCACCAGTTGAATTAACCCAAGGACTGGGAGAGGATGAACCAGGTGACTCTAGTGACAGTGAAGAAGAAGAAGAAGTTCAAGTAGAAAAGAAGAAGG
This sequence comes from Chamaecyparis obtusa, assembly GCA_027943335.1. Lineage (NCBI taxonomy): Eukaryota > Viridiplantae > Streptophyta > Pinopsida > Cupressales > Cupressaceae > Chamaecyparis > Chamaecyparis obtusa. The sequence continues at coordinate 287,090 of BSBK01009275.1, forward strand.
GTAAGAAGCCTATACTTACGGAGCCCCGAACAAAAAGAAGGATACTAAAACCTAAAGTGTCTTCAACACATGTGCTTAGGCCTATAAAAAGGGGAACAACTACCGAGACACCAAAGAAATCCCCCAGATCTGGTAAATGAAAAGTTGTTCAACCTAAGGCAGTGCTGAGCAAGGCTAACAAAATGCCTAGGAGGAAACTTGTTTTGGAAAAGGAATATGATGAGGAAACTGAAAGTGATGAAGAGGTGAAGAAGAAAGTTGAATTAAAGAATGTAAAATCTTTTGTGGATAAAATATGTCACAAAATCACAAGCACTACAGGAGTAGAAGAATTGAAGGGATTAAAATTTGGAAGCATAAGTATAGGAGACAAAGAAAAGGTTGAAGATGTTATTCCTAAAATGATTTGTACTTTCAAGATGTTACCTATTCAGTTGGAGAACCTAATTCCTAAGGAGTTGAGCAACAGGGTAGTAAAAAAATGGGAATATACTCTTAATATAGAGAAACAAATAAGGGAAAGCATGCTAGCACAAGTTGAATCAAATTTAACCCCTGTAAACATTAGACAAATTTTGGAAGAATATAGAGAAAAGTTTGATCCTAAGCTTAGAGCTTATTTAATCCTTCAACACAAGGTTGAGGATGTTGTGTAGGAAAGTGTAAAGATCTGGAAGACAGTGTTTGGATTGTTAAGTGACAAGGATGCAGATAAAGGTACTAGTACATCTAAGGATGTTGAGGTTGACATAGAACAAAATGCAATAGAAATACCCATTCTGGAGACTGAAGCTCCTAAGGTGGAGGAAATTTAGAAGGTATTAGAAGTAAAAATTGTTGATATAACAAAGGATACCCAAATAAAGACTCAGGTATTGACCAAGGAGGATATACAGGTCATGGAAGAAAAAGACACATCTTTGTCCAACAACAATACTATACTTTTACAAGTCAAAGATTATCTAAAAATTGGTGAGACATCAACTATTAACTCTACCCCTACCAAGCCTGAAGTTTTTACAGTTGACATGTTAGCCAGTACAAGCACTACTAAGGAATAGGATCAGTCAGTACCAACAAATCCACCCACATCTTCCAAGGAGTTGAAACAAGATCAAGGAGAGCAGCCCAAAGTAAAAGCTACTAGTCCTCATCTGAAGGATAAGGGAACATAAGAAAAAGAAGAAAAGACAAATCTATTGAGGCCCAAGAGCCTAAGGAACAAGAGGTAATACAAGCTCTTGTACAGATGTTGAGTGGGAACACACCAAAGAAAGAAATTGAGAAGAAAATGAAATTCTTTGCACTGGAGGTAACTATTGATCAAGTTATTGTTATTACGGAATGGGATACTGATAACTTATCCTATGAGCATATACAAATTCTACAAAAATTTTTGAAGAGGAAAAGAAAAGAAGAAGAACTGAGGGAACATCAGCAAAAGCAGGTCTTGTATGAAATAAAATAAATATTTAATGATGCTTTTGAGTTGTCTAATGTAAATAGTTATGCTCCCATAATGGAACAACTTGTCCATATTGTTCAAAAAGTAACTAATGAAGAAAGTGGAGCCAATGATAAGTTGCTACAATGGTTGGAAATAAAGTTTGAGACCAAGATGATGGAAAAAGTATCTACCGAGATCGCAGTGAAACAAGTAGCACTTTATACTTTGGTAACAAAGATAGAAGAAGTCATTGTGAATGCACAATCTCTACTTACCAAACTATGCAATGTAGAACAATGAACTAAAGGTAATCAAGGGTTGGTAGAGAAACTATGGCAAGAACTCAAGTCTACCAGTGAATCCTTAAGCTTGGATGTAGAATCAAGTTCTAGACATTATGCCAAGCTTATGCATACACAAGGTAGGATAGCCGAGTTGATGGTTAATGATGGAAAGATAAGGGCTTGTCTACTCTCCATGCAAACAATCTTGACACCTCATTTGGAGGTCATTCAAAGAGAGCTAGGCAAGGCTAAGGACTTAACACAAAAGGATCCACATCTGTATACAATTGAGAGCCTTGTTAATCTAGCTTCCGAGCTAGAAGTGTAGTCCGAAGTTTTGAGCATTGCTACAAGTAGATGGGAAGCTACACTATACATGGCTATGATGCTTCATAAACCATTTCTAGAGAAATTTGTCACACTCCCTACTATTGAAGAAATCAATCATGTCAAAAACAAGGGGGAAATTAAGTGACATGAGATGACAAAGGGAACGTAAGAAAAATTTTTTTGTATATATATCTTAGGGGGAGTATTCTACTAAGTACTTTTTTAAATATGAATATAATGTCATGAAAAAGTGTTTTTACAACTAATGTCAAAGGGGCGGATTGTAGATCTCTAAAAGTTTTTTTGACTATTAGTGACTCACACTTAGTCATTTATCTAGACAATGATGGTCAGTCATCACTATGACTGTGTCATTATGAATAGGCTGAGCTATACAATGTATACTTACCGAGTAGTAGTACTACTAAGTAAATCATGGTCACTATATTTTGTATTAGCCAAGTAAAGTTTTTCCGAGCTATATATGCAATGATTACCGAACAACAAAGATATCAACATATGCTGAGTACAGTGAATGCCAAGTATCAGGAACAAAATTTGTTGAGTTAGCTAGTAATGACATATGAGTTTGTTATGGCACAATGATCGAGGTAAATCATTTTGGCTAACATGTTTTGTATTTTGTTTGTTGAGTTAATTACGAAGGTGATTACGCATCTATTTTGCAATCATTGATCCCTATGTAATACTTAGAGCCAATCATAAATTAGTAAGGCTTAAGCGGCAAAAAGTGTTAATCTGAACTGTAGATCTTGAATCATGAAGATGTTTTGTTGTGTATATAAGTATAAGATCTAAACCCTAAAACATACTACCATATTAGAGGATGCAAAGGGTATGAAGGAATGAGTAGTGAAGCACATTCAGATCAGTGAAGCATTCAAACAAAGTTCAATGATCGAGTTAAGTAGAGAAAGGACATAACAGAGATAAACTTGATAAAAGAGATTGAAACAATACTATAAGGAGAAAATCTGTTATTACCATATAGTGCAAACCAAAGGATTAGATACTGAGACATTCTAACCAGTGTATCAAGGTAAATCTCCTAATCGAGTGGTCCTAACAGACCTATTGTAATCTCTTAACTGAGTTCTTACTTTGTTGCAAGTTTTTAAATCATTTAACAAGGTAGATTGTATAAGTCTTTGAGCTCTTAATAGGGTAGACCCCTCATAGGGTAGATCATACTTTGATCAAATTTTTTAAGCCCTGACAAGAAAACTTATTACTACAGTAGTGAAGATTTGTGGGTGTCATCTCCACCCTAGTTTTACCTTTCAAGGTTTTTTGGGTAACCAAAATTACTATGTTATGAGTACTTACATGAATGCTTCTTAGTATGTTAGTTACTTTGTTTTAATGAAGTATTGTTGATGCAATGCAAAAGTTTTAAGTAATATGAAAATGGATTAGTAGGTGATATATGATTCACCCCTACTCTCAATATCACTTTCCCAGCTATATTTCCAAAAGTGTGTTATGCAGTTAAATTCTAGACTCTTATCAAACACATTTTCTTCTATCTCATCTAACATGGACCGATAAATGGGTGACTCATCATAACCCACTCGAACTAAATCTGATAATCTAAAACATTGCATTCAATTAGAAAATTTAATCATGAATTGTGAAAGAGAAGCTAATGCAAATGTAAATTACTGATACTCGGTCGATACTATGTTCATCTCCTCGGTCATCATTGCATGTCTCAGTCATAGCTACAAACTATCTTCCTTAGAAAATACTAGCTTTTCTCTTAAATTTCATGCTGCTTGACTTATACTGATGTTCGGTCAACACTGAGTCTACTCAGCATATAATGGCACTTGATTGACAGTAACATCACTATGCTTAAACTATATTTGTTCACTTTTTCTCGGTTAAGCCTACTTCTCCAGTCAAAGTTTAGAAGTCCCTATTAACTAACTCCTATAATTATCATATATGTCATTATGTTTTTGCATGTCTCTATTATCATTGCTTTTATGTAATATTCACTCCTAATTGCAATAATGTGGTTTTTAAGATGTTTGTTTTATTTACTAGTAAACAAATTTGGGTTTCCAAGCCATTAACAACTAAATTCAATACTATTTCCCTATAAGCACAGTGATGGTAACTATTTATGAAGAATGGTGTAGGTTAGCCCAATAATTAAAATCATTGTACTATAATATTTGCAATAATATTAAGTTTAACAATAATGAAACATGTGAATCATTATTCGTTCAAATAAATTGTAAATTAATATTTACATTCAAACAAAATTGAAATCTTTTTAAAATTTTCAAAAATTATAATTAAATTGATAAATTATTAACTGTACAATATATCTCATAAATAAATAGTTTTAGATTTCACATTAGACGACATTACAAAATTGAAATCTTTTAAAAATTTTCAAAACTTATAATTAAATTGATAAATTATTAACTGTACGATATATCACATAAATAAATAGTTTTAGATTTTGCATTAGACGACATTGATATTATACATAAAATTAACCAAGACCAATCATAACAATTAAAGAACATCCATGACAAATCTAAGAAAGATTTTATTAATTAATACTCTTCCAAATTGTATACAAAGACAAATATTTGTTTTGAATGCAACGTTTTGGATCACCAGATTTATATGCCAATCACTACTAAATTCGACATTGACAAGTTATAATAAACAACAAAAGGTATCTCTAAATTTATAATAACAAAAAAATACACCATAGGATCAACATGTAAATTATTCATTGTAGTTGTTGGTTATCATAAAAGGCACAACAAAAAAGAAAAAAGCACATGCATTCCTTTTCAAATTTATTGGCATTTAATATCAATCAACAACAGCAAATAAAATATTACTATAAATATAATTGTATAGATTAAAAAAATATACATCTGGATTGAACTGAAGATAGGTTTTATATCTCTGAATAATTACTTTTTTTGATATGTATGGCGATATTTGTTATGTTTAAATATAAAATACTTTTGGATATCGACATAAATAGAAGTTTGATGATTCAGAGTGACTATTTATTGCTTCTCAATTATTACTCGTCCTTGCTATTTTTGCAATTTTTCCTTGTATAGCTGAGAGTTGTTGAATATGCATTAAATTGCATTCAGTGTTAAATGGTATGGTTCGTAATAGTTTTTCCTTTTCCTCTTCAACATGACCGCCTTATTTGACTGCCAGCATGGCCTATATAAGAACTGTTCAACTAATAATTTATTGAACCAACAAAATATTTTACATAAGCCTTTATATAGATTTCAATACATACATTCTCTTCAACATCAAGACATTTCAAGTTCATCATTATGAAGGCATTGTTAACGCAGGTTCTTTTAAGTTCTTTATTTAATAGTTGTTCATATTCTTGAATTCTTAGACTCTATCAATTTATATTTTTTAAGTTTGCATATATTTCCCTTAAACTTTCACATTTTGTTACAGTTTAGATATTATTTTACAGAATGAAAATTTTAAAAATAAACACTAAATAATAAATTTATATGATTTCAACATTCGACAATTTATTTGTGTCACAAAATGACATGTACATATTTACTTCAAGAATGCATAACTGAAAAATATAGTGTATATGTTTATGATATAGTATTGATTACTGACATCAGACTATCTACTATTAAATAGGTAACAAAAATGGCCTTACTAACAACAGGATCAATTACTCAAATATTGGATGGTATTTCCATCAAGGAACCATGCTTTCAAATTTTATCATTACATTCTATTGAGCAACAACATACTAAAAGTACAAAATATCATTTGGAAGTTTCTGATGGTCTGCATATACACTTTGCCCTTTTCTCAGAACAATTTAACACACTGGTTTTGGAGAAGGCTTTAGTTAAAGGTTCCATTGTTTGCATCAAAGAATACTCTTGCAAGAAACTCCACAATTACATGTATGCCAATTATCTTACTATATTTTATTGTACTTATTAAAATTCCATTCTAAAAATTTATTAAATGTGTATTTTCTTTCTACTTGCATGGCTATCCTAATTGATAATTTGCATATAGTGTGAAATAATAGAGACATTATTGAATCTCCAGCAGCTATAGTACAAGGTACTAGACAGATAGCATCATGTAGCAGTCGTGGAGTTTTAGATGCTTCTTCATGTATCAAAATTCTCATAAAACTCCTGACCCCATACCACAAGTTATAGACTATTGAGGGTTATGCCTTACAAAATTCACCTATCCATAGTTTCAAAAAAGTGTCTAAAGAGTGTAAATTATTTAGATTTGACTTTATAGACAAACAAAGATCTAGTATACATATAATTTGTTTTAATGAATTGGTTGATAATTTCTACCATATTATTCAATCAAATAATCTATATTTGATTTCTAACGGTTCTGTAAAAGTTGCAAATACAAAATTTAATAGCTCTACCAATCCATATGAAATAGTTCTTTAGAGTTCTTCAAGAATCATACCTTCAACATGTGCTCAATCTACAAATCCTGAACATGATTACCATATCAAAAGAATTGAATCTCTTGAAACATTTCCAGTTAATTCACTAGTAGATGTGATTGGAATTGTTGTTTCTATCAATACCTCAAGTACCATTAGGAAAAAAGATGGTACGAAAATTAAAAAAAATATAATACACATATCAAAGATATCTCCGGCTACTCTATTGAAGTGACTCTATGGGGACATCATTGTGAGAATGAAGGACAACTAATTCTCAATTTGTTCAGGCAAAGTAAAACAATTGTTCTTTTAATTAAATCTAGTCAATTTCTTTCATGGTCTGGTAAGTCGTTGGATACTATTTTTTCAACTAGTATTCTTATCAATCCAAATTTAACTGAGGCTACTACTCTGTTGACATGGTGTACAAAAATAGGAGAAGATCAATCTTCTATTTCTCTGACTAAAGAGCCAACAATACTTACTAGATGTACAAATCCATAGACATTGTCTTCCATTTGTAAAAAAGACTTCCATTCCATGATTATTGTTTGCATAATAGCACAAATATGTAGACTTGATTTGGATAACTTTTATTATCTCTCATGTCCACAAATCCTTAATGGAAAAAAATGTAATAAAAAAGTTATTCAAAATCATAATGGGACATATGAATGTCCAAAATGTTGTCTTAATATTTCAATATGTGATTTCACCTACATGCTTAATATGGATTTGCAAAATCTATTAGGCAAACTTGACAATGTTACTGCCTTTGAAGGCCCTACAAATTCTTTGTTGGGAGTGGATGCAGAAGATTTTTAGCTACTTCTTGTTGAACCTAGAGTAGATAAACAACTTTTGGATAATCTGTATGATTCTGAGTTTGTATTTGATCTAAGTATCAAAATATCTTCTTTCATTAGGCAAGAAACTCAAAGCATAATTATTCTGGCTTTGAAGATTCCTTAAGATAGTAGTTTACTTTTAATATTGAACGTATCTAATCACATGTTAATGTATATATGTATATTCGACAATAAACTATGTCATGTTGATGTTATGCTGTTTCACTTTTTGTGAAGTATATAAATGTTTTTAGATCATTTAAAACTATATAGTACTTGTATACTAAATTTCTTTAAATATTTATATTATTTACTTTAATATTAGTATATGTTGACATTTTACATTATTATTCTATCTTGTCTAATAATTTGGCATTTACTTTATGTGAATAGATAATGGATAGATCTTATAAAGAATCAATATTTTCAAATTTATCATGATTCTTTTTAGATTATATTTCCATATCTCAATATTGTTTTGAACTTTAAGATTTTCAATTATTAAAGATATCAAAGATAATTATATATGCAATGCATAGATCTTATAAAGAACCAATATTTCCAAATTTACCATGATTCTTTTTAGATTACATTTCCATATCTGAATATTGTTTTTAACTTTACGATTTTCAATTATTACAGATATAAAAGACAATTATATATAAAGTCATGAATAATGCAAATAATGAAAGAGAAGCTAAGCGCAATCATAGAAATCAGATGCAGAGAGCTAGATATGATGCTAAAAAAATAGTTATTAACAAAAGAAGATGAGAAACCGCTCAAAATATTGAGCTTTCAATTTCTGCATCAAATGTACTTTTCTTGGATACATCACCTCAATTAGAACCAGTTGAACTTCCAAATTCATATCCTCTAAGAAATTCTATTATTTAAAATCCTTCCTTGCTAGAGCTTCAAATACTTGATTGTATTGAAGATCATACAACATCCATGAAAACAACTGACCATAACGCTAGAAAAGAATTCCATAGAAAGATAGATGATATTTCAAACTCTACAAAATGTTCTATTTGTATGGAAAGATATCCTAGAATTAAAATGTGCATGTCAAATGAAAATTTTAATATGCTACAGATGCAATTCTGAAAAAGATGGTCATCGATTATCAAAGTAGAACAATATGGATCCGGGTGAACAACCATTGTGTTTGAAAATCTTAACACAAATTGAACAGATGCTGATAGCAAAAATAAGTCCTATTTTGTAAGTTACATATGCAAAAGGTGGTCAACTCAAATATAGTGGTCATACTATTTGTTTTCCTCAAAATATTTCTAGAATCACAACATTGTTTTGAAGAAAAATAGATGCATTGGATATAATTATTGTTAACAAAGAGAGTATAGGAAATCAAAAATATAGTTTTTATGTTAGTAGATCCCATGTTTATGAAGCATTGAAATATAAAACATTGAATGACTCATACTATAGAGATGTACAAATAGATGAAAATGCATTAGCATCATTGCCTTTACAATCTACTGATATTTCAAAGAAAATTTTTAATGCAATGGAAAATAGTCATCCTATTGAAGATAACTCATCCATGTTAGATGAGATAGAAGAAAATGCATTTGATGAGAGTCTAGAATTTGACAACTCATTTGTTTGTAATGTAACTGCTCCACATAGAGAAACAAAAGAAATACATTGCTTATTACATTTAGGTGAAGGTCAAACAATAGAATCTATTGCATGGCCTCCTATCACACCTTCTCCTATAAATGAATACACAACTAAAGGTTTATTTATAATGACATTTCCAAATTATTTTCCCAATGGAATGGTTGCATTCGAACAACCACGTATCAAAGAAGTCAAACTCCATGAGTTTTCTCTTCAACTTCTATGGTACTATGATAACAAATTTGGGTAGCATTCAAGATTCCGGTACTTTATATTGAATATTTTTATGCATCATCAAAGCCAAGCCATAGCATTTGTGTTTGTTTGCAAATAGTTGGATGGATCTTTACCTGTAACAATTGCAGATCTTCATAAAAATTTATGATATGTACCTGATGATAAATTGGCAGATCAACTGATGAGATTTGGGTCTTCTATACATGGAACTATATCTTTTTGGAATCAATGCAAAGTAGAAATAATAGACATGATTATTCAAATTGGTTGTCCAACACTTTTCATTACCCTAAGTGCTACAGATACCAGATGGCCTAATTTACACAATATCATGTCATCCAGCACACCAACAAATCCATCTATGACTACAAGATGGAAAATACAAAATATTATTCAAAATCCTCATTGGACAGCTATATATATGCATCATAGATTCATTGCATTTCGAGAGCGAGTCTTGGAGAAACTGCTTGGGGCAACTGACTATTGGTACAGGTATACAATCTATTTAAAATGTTGTTAATTCTTATGCAATTACATATTTATTTATTGACTTAAATTTATATCAAGTCTGAATGGAAAAATAGAGGTTCTCCACATATTCATGGATTTATCTAGTTGCCAAATGTGCCAGATATTAAAAATTTAGAATGGAATCACAATCTATCAGTGTAGAAAGCTTTAGATTACATAGACCAATATGTATCTGCATGGAATCCACAAAGCATATAACAAAGAAATCAAGGGATCTTTTCCAAATCTCTTCAAGATCATTATTTGATGACTACACAAATGATATATGCAACAAATGTGGCTTTTAATTACTATTATTTGGTTAATCATGTTCAACATCACACAAAATGTTCTCTAAAAACATGTTTAAGAAGGAAAGGTGATGCTATTTCATGCCATTATAAAGCTCCATGGGCCATAGAAGAAAAATTTGAATTACACTCACAGATAAAGTTGAACCTAAGCATATAGCAGCATGTAATGATGATCGACTAAACTTACATAACATTAAAATGCTTTCCATTTGGAGAGGTAATATAAATTGTCAACCTATTCTTTCAATTGATGCGGTTATCAAGTACATAGAAAAATATGCAGCAAAAGCAGAACAAAAAATAAAAAGCATATCGTGCAATGTTAAGTATAATATCTTCAACTTTGAATGGTATAATGCCAGCACCAACTGCACTTAAGAAAATTCTTCTTGAAAATCTTGTTGACCATGATATAGGTGCCCAAGTAACCTGCCATCTTCTACAAAAGCTTCCCTTATCCCTGTGTAGTAGACAATTTGTATCTTTGAATGTGAACCAAAAAAATCTTCAACGTCTACCTATATTAGACATGCCAACAAGCTTATGTCATAACAAAATTGATAATTATATGGCATGTCCACAAAATTTAAAAATGCTTTCTCTTATTGACATAACCCAAAGATTGACATTTAAAGCTAACCGAATACAGGCCAAATGGAAAGAAAGAAGATTATCTTGTATAGTTAGAGTCTCTCCTAGATTTATTAATATTCCTTCCAGAGCAGACATTTCTTAACCAAATTTTTGCTGGAGTGAACTTTTATTATACAAACCATTCCACAATATTAAAGTAGAATTTGTAGCATTAATGAAGGAATAATAGAACAATGAGAATCTTTTTCAAGATCATATGAAGCATGGCATGTACATAGAACACATTCATATGCAGAAGAAGCAGATGATCCTACAAGCACTACAACAAATCTAGATACAATATAAGATAGTAGACTAGATGAATGGTAAGTTTTATCTTGTTTATATCCAAGCATGCCTATACATTTAAATGATTTAGATATACTTGGATACGGAGATTTTGATTCAGGAAATAATTGGTTGCAAAATAATATTACTCCTTTACAAAAAGTTACAGCTACAAATTTCATTCAATCAAATCAAGAAATCTTTCAACAAAATATAGTTATGCATCAACAATCTTATTATAAATTATCTTTCCAACAAAAAAAATCATATTATATGATTATATCACATAGCCATACAAGTTCTGTACAACAACCATTATAGCTAATTGTACAACTTCTGGCATTGGAAAATCTCGTTTGATTGCTCAAATCAAAGCTAGTCTCAGTAAATCAACACCTGATGGACAGTCACCTATTCTACTTCTTGCACCAACATGAGTTGTAGCATTTAACATCAAGGCATCTAAAATTCATTTAGATCTACACATTCCTATGAAAGAGATGGTACAATTATAAGCTCAACAATTGGCAAAGTTACAGGAAAATCTCTATTATATTCATTATATTATTATAGATGAAATGAGTTTTATTGGTCCTAAATTATTTAAAAGAATTGATATGAGATTCAGAGAAGAATTTCCAAATAGAAACCATATTCCTTTTGGAGGTCGTTCAATGATTCCCTTTGGTGACTAGGGTTAGCTTGCTCCAGTTAAAGATATTCCAATGTATGCTTCAAATTCATATGGTGGATGATTATGGAAATCATTCATAAAAGTAATCACTTTAGAGGCTAACTTTTGTCACATTGGTAACACAGATGTTCAGGTACAATTTTTTTCTCTTCTTAAAAATCTAAGAAATGTAGAACCAACAATTGTAAATTGGAATCTACTCATTTCATAGATAAGTATTTCTCTCAGTAAAGAGGAACAAGAAGATTTTCATTCTAAATTACACCTTTTTGCAACTAATGAAATGGTAGCTATTATACATTGAGTTTTGCACCTTTTTTTCAAGCTCTCTTGGTCTTGATAACTTAGTATAACATGGGAATCATCTCAAGGTTGTGGGACCTTTTGCTAACTGAGATGAAACCTCTAGGTTCTAGGCTAGTTCCTCTTGGATTATCACCTTAGCTTCCTCTTAACAGGAAAGTAAAACTTTGAAGGGAAAGGGTTAGAAGGAGTGCATGAAAGGGAAATAACTGAAAGCAAACTACCTAGTAGGTGATGCATCGAAAATAGGGTTTGGATCTGAGTATAGAGGAATGAGATCAATGGACGAATCAGGTCTAATAAGTCACCACTCACTAGATAGGTTTGCATAAGTATTTCATAGGAAGGCTTGAACAAAAGCTCAACCTATGACCTGCAAACAAACATCCATCACTACAACTAGGCGTAGGAATTAGATAAGACTACTAGGGGCTGTAGCATACCCACAAAACATCTAAATCAGATCAGACATAGTAACACACAAAATCATAGAAAGTGAGAGGGACCAGGAACCCCAATTTCTATTGACAACATTCATAAACTTCAATCCAATAAGAGATAACTCAAATAAGAAGGCATGAGGACAACAAGAGTGTCACAAAATGCTTTGCCATATCTAAATTATCAATGGGAGATTACAAAGAGTAGACAACCAGAGGACAGAAAAGTGTCTAAGATAGCTTTCTAGGAAAGAAAATTTCCTTTTTTTAAAAATGTGAACTCTGAGCACTAAAGGCTCCAAAAATGTTATATACATCACTCCACTACATGCAGGCAGGAATCAAACCTAACTAGGGTTACAGATATTACAATATAATAAACCCTAGGGTACTCAGAACCAAAGTCAAATCTGATCATGAGAATCTTCATGCAACATCATGGCCGATCAGATAAATGACCCATCCCTATACTACAATCAACCTGTAGACAAGCAACCCTGACCTGACAACCTCCTGCAAGCCCACCAAGCCATAAAGACTCCAAAACTAATCTTCACAAGAATGAATTTGAAAGTACAGATGGCACCAACTCTTTAACGTTTCATCAGTGTAAGAACACTACACTGTACACTGTGAAATCCATGGCACCATCAACCAGATCATCCATCATCATGCTTGCAACCAGAAAATATCCTTAGAAATCAATTCTGAGGTACCCTGCCACTCGCAACCAATTCTGTAGAAGAAAAGCCCATGAAAACTTCTATACTACTTTGAAAATTTCATTGGTTGCATGATCGCATGAGCCCAAAAGCCTTCATTCGACCATGTGACAAGCCTCATTGAATCTGCCACTCTACCATGCAAGACACCTGGTCCTCTATTTATCTACCTATCAACCACACAGACCAACAAGAGACCCGCACATCACCACCTGAAACCCCTATTGACCATTGACGACTCATTGCATGATTGCATGTGGCTAGGAAGCCACATGTGATCATGCGACAAGCACAAAATGATCATTAGAAACTTAATTTTGGGTTCCACCTCAGGTTACCTTCTTCTTAGTCACCAAGTCACATGATGTTTTTCTTAACCCTGGTTCCATCTAGCAACTATGCAAAGTCCTTAATCATGCAACTGCACTCTCATTTTACCAACCTTGGGCCCACTTATGCCACTTGGCATTTTGTTATTCGTCTCAGTCACTCAATCATCAACACCTCGGCAACCCTCTGACAACGGACCCACTGCAACTTCAAGATTCCCATCTAACGACAGGTGTAAGATCGCATGGCCAAAGAACATACCTTATGCTTTTATGCCAACTGTAGATCTCCTTTCAACTAGGACCCCACTGACACATTGACTCACCTGCAAATAGATCATTGGATGGTTGTCACTGTACCGTGATGCTAAAAGTTGATCATCTTGGATCCTTAGTTTAATGATAACCACCAAATCAAACCAAACATTAAGCTCTTTTGAAATCTGTGACCCCACGGACCCACTAACAACAACCACGTAGCATACCAACTAGCCAATCAAATGCTGCCAAATGGATACATTGCAGACTCTTTTGACAACATGACCCACAACAAACTAAGATCACATCAGATGGTTGTCGTTATACCACTAGCTTAAAAAGGCATCAACTTTCTTTAGCGGTGTAGTGACAGCCATAAGATCTTGCCGAGCGTTAACTTTTGTAGATGGAGAATGGGCCCGCCGACAGGTGTCATCCTATCACATGATCGCAAGGGCAAGGAATATTCCTTAAGAACATGCAACAATGACAAGTTTCCAAGGAAAGTGAGCAACCAGGCCCCACCAAGTTAGAGTTGCACTCTTAGGGTCAAAAACATAGAGGGTTTCCAAAACTAAGGTCGAAAACACACAAGGTTTTCGACACTAAACATTTTTTGGGGCCATGCAACAGTATTTCCTACAACCATTCAAACTTGAATAACTCCCTATGTTTTATGAATTAAGTGATGCAATTTGGACTGGGGCATGGTAAAACATTGAAGAACATGGGGTTCAAAGTGCAAAGCATGAAACTTCATGGATTGACTTCACAAATGAAAACAAGTTGTAACAGGGCGAGATAAAAATAGAGACCTGGAAACTTGGCCAAATTTGCAGAATAGGAAATTTTGGGCAACATTTTGGTGACCTCTACAAGATTTTAGCCTACTAGACATGGACCAGTAGCCTTGACACAATCCATTGGGCATGGCGTCATTCTGAACACAAAACTTTGACAGAGACAAAACTGAACTGGAAAGAGGAACTTGTGCATGAGCACTTCTTGGAAAATAGGAAAACTAACCTAGAAAACTAAAAGAAAGTAGGAAAACTAACCTAACCTAAACTAACCAGTGTAGAAACTTAGTTAAACAAAACCATTCATTGGTGTGTTGAAATAACTACCTTTTCTCCTTAGGGTATTACACTTTGCATACTTGATGCCAACAAGGAGAAAGTGGAAAACAAAAACATACTGAACTACCTAGCATATCAACCTTTGAAATTTGTAGTCCAGATCATAGCTATTGTCCTCCTAGGGAGGCTGATAAAACTAAATGGGCCTCTGGTCACCAAGGAGTGAGTCTATGATGTAACCCTCGATGATGGTTTTCTGTACCATCTCTTCTTCTGTAGTTAGAGGATCATTCTCTGCTTTAGCCTGAAAAGCTAATGGCTCTTCTAAGCTAGTAGCCCGAGGAAGGCTCATAGCAACAACTCTTTCAATGGTATCAAGCTTTGCACAAAAATCATCTATGATGTGATCAAAACACTCCTCTGCAAGGTTACCATCATCCTCCTTGCTTTGGCTCATCATGGTGACCAGAGCTGAGTCACCAAATATACTTGAATATTAACCTCTAAAAGGTCTATATTATGCCATCAGTATATCAGAGATAGCATAATATTTAACATGAATCTAAACCTTGGTCCCACCGGGCATGCCAAAATTGTTATACACTGAGTTTTGTGCCTTTTTTTCAAGCTCTCTTGGTCTTGATAACTTAGTATAACATGGGAATCATCTCAAGGTTGTGGGACCTTTTGCTAACCCAGATGAAAACTCCAGGTTCTAGGCTAGTTCCTCTTGGATTATCACCGTAGGTTGCTCTTAATAGGAAAGTAAAACTTTGAAGGGAAAGGGTTAGAAGGAGTGCATGAAAGGGAAATAACTGAAAGAAAACTACCTACTAAGTGATGCACCAAAAATAGGGTTTGGATCTCAGTATAGAGGAATGAGATTAATGGAGGAATCAGGTCTAATAAGTCACCACTCACTAGATAGGTTTGCATAAGTATTTCATAGGAAGGCTTGAATAGAAGCTCAACCTATGACTTGCAAACAAACATCCTCCTCTGGAACTAGGCATAGGAATGAGACAAGACTACTAGGGGCTATAGCATACCCACAAAACATCTAAATCAGATCAGACACAGTAAGACACAAAATCATAGAAAGTGAGAGGGACCAAGAACCCCAATTTCTATTGACACGATTCATAAACTTCAATCCAATAAGAGATAACTCACATAAGAAGGCATGAGGACAACAAGAGTGTCACAAAATGCTTTGCCATATCTGAATTATCAATGGGAGATTACAAAGAGTAGACAACTAGAGGACAAAAAAGTGTCTAAGATAGCTTTCTAGGAAAGAAACTTTCCTTTTTACAAAAATGTGAACTCTGAGCACTAAAGGCTCGAATAAATGTTATATACATAACTCCACTACACACAGATAGGAATCAAACCTAACTAGGGTTAGAGATTTTATAATATAATAAACCCTAGGGTACTCAGAACCAAAGTCAAATATGATCATGAATATCTTCCTACAACATCATGGCCGATCAGATAAATGACCCATCCCTGTACCGCAATCAACCTGCAGACAAGCGACCCTAACCTGACAACCTCCTCCAAGCCCACCAAGCCATAAAGACTCCAAAATTGATCTTCGCAAGAATGAATTTGAAAGTACAGATGGTGCCAAATCTTTAATGTTTCATCAGCGTAAGAACACCACACTGTAGCCTACGAAATCCATGGCGTCATCAACCAGATCATCCATCATCATGCTCGCAGCCAAAAAATGTCCTCAAAAATCAATTTTGAGCTACCCCGCCACTCACAACAAATTCTACAGGAGAAAATACCATGAAAACTATTGTATCACTTTGAAAATGTCATTGGTCACATGATCACATGAGTCCAAATGCCTTAATGCGATCATGCAACAAGCCTCATTGAATCTGCCACTCTGCCATGCAAGACACCCGATTCGTGAGACATCTACCTATCATCCACACAGACCAATAGGAGACTCACATGTCACCACCTGAAACCCCTATTGACCATTGATGGCTCATCACATGATCACATGCAACTAGGAAGCCACATGTGATCATGTGACAAGCACAAAATAATCACTGAAAACTTAATTCTAGGTTCCACCTCGGGTTACCTTCTTCTCAGTCACCAAGTTGCATGATGTTTTTCTTAACCGCGGTTCCATCTAGTGATTACACAAAATCCTTAACTATGCAATCATGCTATCATTTTACCAACCCTGGGCCCACTTACGCCACTTGGAATTTTTTTATTCATCCCAGTCGCTTGGTCATCAACACCTTAGCAACCCTCTGACAATGGACCCACTACAACTTCTAGATTCCCATCTAACAATGGGTGTAAGATCACATGGCCAAGGAATATACCTTACACTTTTATGCCAACCGTAGATCTCCTTTCAACTAGGACCCCATTGACACATTGGCTCACCTACAAATAGAGGATCAGATGGTTTTCGATATACTATGATGCTAAAAGTTGATCATCTTGGATCCCTGGTATAACAACAACTACCAGATCAAACCAGATGTTAAGGTTTTTTGAAATCCTTGACCCCATAGACCCATTGACAACTACCACGTAGCATACCAACCAGCCAATCAAACTCTGCCAAACTGATACATTATAGACTCTTCTGACAATAGGACCCACAACAGACTAAGATCATATCAGACGATTGTCATTATACCGCTAGCTTAAAAAGGCATCAACTTTATTTAGCAATGTAGCGACAACCACAAGATCTTGCTGAGTGTTAACTTTTGCAGACAGAGAATGGGCCTGCCGACAAGTGTCATCCTATCGCATGATCACAAGGGCAAGGAATATTCCTTGCAAACATGCAACAACCACAAGTTTCAGAGGAAAGCCAGCCACTGGGCCCCACTAGGTTGGAGTTGCGCACTTAGGGTCAAAAACATAGAGGGTTTTCAAAACCGAGGTTGAAAACACACAAGGTTTTTGACACTGAACATTTTTTGGGGCCCTGCAACAGTATTTCCTGCAACCATTCAAACTTGAATAACTCCTTGGGTTTTACAAATTAAGTGATGCGATCTAGACTGGAGCATGGTGAAACATTGAAGAACATGGGGTTCAAAGTGTAAAGCATGAAGCTTCATGGATCGACGTCGCAAATGAAAACAAGTTGCAGCAGGGCGGGATAAAAATAGAGACCTAGAAACTTGGCCAAATTTGTAGAATAGGAAATTTTGGGCAATAGTAGCTCTTCATAATAAGCATATGCTATTATCTCTACATCAACATGTGGCTTTATTAATAGTAGAACAACAAAAAGATTTTGAGAGCTCGAATGCAGATGAAGAAAAACTTCAATCTCACATTCTTTTATGTATAGGGCAACAAGTTACGCTATGTACTAATTTATGTGTCTAGATAGGGACATTTAATGGTACTATAGGAGAAATAAAATCTATTGTATATAATGATGGAAAAAATCCTCCTCAACTGCCATTGATAGTTGTGGTTCAATTTATAAACTACATTGGTCTAGCTTGGGATGATTCTAATCCAAAGAATATTCCTAGCACACCAATTAAAAAGGGTTTCCACCATCAAATGCCTCTGTGAATGTCATCGGCTTTAACAATACACAAATCATAGGGTTTTTTTCTTGTAAAAGAAACAATTGACATTAGAAGCATAGAATGACAAGGATTAACCTTTACAACTCTTTCAAGAGTTCATGAACTTTTAGGACTTTGTATTCACCCAACTTTTAGTTTTGAAAGATATCCATGCATGCAACAAAATCCAAATGTTACAAGACGAAAAGAAGAAGAAAGATGCTTCAATGTGTTAACAAAATGTTAACATATTTTAGTATCATTCTTGTATATTATTTATTGGAATCATAAATATGTATACATGATTCTGAGATTATGAACTCTGAAGTTGCAAAATATACAGTCCTTTTAAAATAGGTATAAACTTAGTAAAAAAAACCATATAAGGACAACTATACTGTCTTTTGAGACTCAGTGACTATAGTCTATTTTTTTGTCATTGAAAGAATTATCATGTACTAATTTCATTTAAACAGGAATACAATAGAAATTACTGTTATCAAAATCCTAATAATTATGGTTACCCTCTGAAATAGCTATAGTATACTTTATTGACATGTCACATATATTTTATTCAAATTTCAAGCATACATTTGAATATCTTTAACTCTACGAAGATTAGCTAAATCACCAAACAAAAACATTGAATGACAAATTGTCTCAATCTCATCAATTCTTTTAAATAATATAGGATCAATCAAAGAAAAAAAATCAAATGGACAAAAGGTCAATTATGTTTGCACCACTTTTCAACACCTTTATTCCTCCAATGAAAAAGAACTTCAATCTGACATTATTTTATATATAAGGCAACAAAATTTTCTATGAACAAATTGATGGGTCAACATAAGAGTGATGAATGATGCAATACTAGAAATACAACAGACCAAACTTTCAATGAAGATACCCCAAATCAAAGAAGTCAACTTATTCGACCAAATATAACATGTTACTATTCAAAAGGAACTTGAAACTCACTCAAAACTTTAACACCATTGTACAAGAAGATGTCCATTAAGATTGAACAACAACCAAATAGTTTGCCTAACTCCATATTCTATATTCATATCAAACCTTGCTCAATCAAAGAAACAATATTATAGACAAAATAAAAAAACACTACAAGATGACAATATAAACTTTGCATCATCATAACCATTACATAAATAGACAAGTTTCTAACATCATCTTCACCCAAATTATATGATAAAAATTTACAGAAATCCTATGCTCTAAATCTTAAAAATATCCAACCAAAACCAATTTTCATATAATTTCATTAGTCATACACGGAGTACCAACTTTACCAAATATATCTCACACAGAAGCAGACCTAAAATATTGTATTCCAACTTCATAAATCATCAACAATTCATCAAAGTCAATATATTGCAAAGCAATGGAGGATTCATTTAATGAAAATGCTTCTCTAATCTCATTATTTATAATACTTATAAGATCTTCTCATATATATCACTGACACCTCTTCATAATGGATTATAGATCCTACCCACTTCTATAACAATATAATCATACATAAAAACACCTACTCACTAACCATGACCTAAACAATGGTACCAAAAATTAGTCATAACAATTCCTAAATCAAGTTTTCAAAAAAATAGCTCGAAGAAACCCTCGTAACCACAATTAAGATCGTAACCATAACAATAGTCTGTAAAGAAACACCTCCTTGAGGTTTAGGGTTCATTATTTCTATCATTGAAAAATGTTAATTTAAAAATTGTTTATTTTTTTCAATATAACCACTTTCTCTTAAACTCATACAACATTTTTTACCCTCTGAGTTTACTATCCTATTTTTCCAAACTACATTTAACTATTAGAAATTTAGTCTATGAGATAACTGCAACATAACCAAAAAATACTTATTGCAAATGTACAAATTCTTACAAGCATAAGATGATGATTTCTATCATGCAAAGTATATAAGGTACAAATACTTCATATACAACATTCCATTACTTTAACAGACATAAATTATCACTATCCAACCAGTTAGAACAAAAATAAAAAACTTGAATTTGGGCATGGTTGAAAAAAAGTTCTCAATTTTTATGGCTTCCAGTTTGGTCAATTTATTCTCATCAAATACATAGCTAAGTCTTATTTCAACATTCACATATTTGGAAAAATTCTTGTGTGAAAAATAGCAGTGCAAAAAACAAACATTGGTCAAATGACAGACACCCTTGTACCAAAATGTGTAGTTTGAATCAACCAATAATCAATAACTTAATCACTGTATAACAAAACCCAATTTTTTGGGTAATCAAAGAATTTGTCCAAAAAAATTGACTATATTTGAATTCACACCTATAGAGATTCAACAACCCTAGCCATTATATTTTAATCTTCTTAGAATCTCTTCAAAATTTGGTCTACTTCTTTCATATTGGTTATTTACGATGTTGATGTTATCAAGATATTGCTCATTGCTTGATACAAACTACACATTTTTGTACAAGACTATCTCCCATCTAACCAAACTTTGTTTTCTGCACTAATAACTTTCAGATAACAAATTTTCCTAATATATGAATCTTGAAATAAAACTTATCTATGTACTTGATTAAAACAAAATCAATCAATTGGAAGTGATAAAAATTAATATATATTTCTCAACCATGCCCAAATTCTTGGTTTTCATCAACACCCAATAATTCCACTTCCCATTGTTACCCATTTCGGGCTAGCAACACCATAAGTTTATGTTGGTCTATTATAAATAGTGAAATAAATGAGATATGCCCAGCATTCATGGTTGTCGCAAGATCTCGATGAATACATGTTTACTTTGCATATTAACAACAACCGTTGGATAAAAACAAAACTGTCAGACTTTTCCAAAAAATTAACTAACAACAGTCAGAACAATAAAAGTACAACCGTGACAAATCTAAGATAGATTTTGTTAATTAATATGGCTCCAAATTGTATACAAAGTTAAATATTTGTATTCTGTGCAAATTTTTGGATCATCGGATTTATATGCCACTAACTACTAAATCCAAGACAAAAATCAGCGTGAATCTCAATTCTCCAAAGCAACCGAAAAACTTAAGACCAACTTAAAAATTAATCTTTCCTTTCATTAACGAATATAAAATTAGACATATTTACTAATTTGTACTATAATCAAAAGTTATTTTATACTGTAATTAATTCATATTATATTTTACCACTTTTTTATTATAATTTATTATTATTTTATTAATAGTTATTTTTTATTATATATATTTAACATCATCAATAATATATTTAATAAGTATTAGGTAAAATTATGCTATTCATGATTAAATTTTGGAATCGAATGCAATGTTTTAAATTATCGGATTTAGTTCAACTGGGTTTTGATGAGTCACGATTAGAGAACACATTTGGAGAACTGGAGATAACCTTGGTCTTGAAATCACCAAGTTAAATCGGTTAAGTCCCAAACATCTCAAGAATGGGAGAATGCCTTAGTTGCACATTCTCCCAATACTTTGTTATATTGAATATCAAAATACTTTAAAGGTGGACCTTTTGGCTTTTGCACATGGTGTCAAAAATATACTTAACATCTAAAAGAATTTTTTTAAAATCCATCTCAGTGTTAAAGGCTTCATCAAGAATGACATTAAAGCTATCATTACACATCATTTATTTAACCCATCAGTCATTTAATTCAACTCAATGTAGTAGATAGATAATTATTGTAAGCGTGGCTCTATAGAAGTCCATCACATCTCTTTAATGACATTACTCAAAATATCATCTCTTACAATTATTGTTATGAGTGCAAACCACACTACAACACCACCATGTTCTTTTATAAAGTGTCAAGTAATACTGACAATTAAAATAATTGAACAAAAATAATTGATAGAACATCATAATTGTTATACACTAAGTTTGCATCCTTGTTTCAAGCTCTCGTAGTCTTGATAACCTAGTATAACATGGGAATCATCTCCAGTTGTGGGACCTATGCTAACTAAGATGAGACCTCTAGGTTCTAGGCTGGTTCCTCTTGGATAATCACCTTAATTTTCTTCTAGACAAGAAAGTAAAACTTTGGAAGAAAGGGATAGAAGGAATGCTTGGAAGGGGAAAGACTAAAAGCAAACTATCTACTAGGTGATACACTGAAATTAGGGTTTGGATCTTAGTGTAGGGGATGAAAATAATGAACAAGTTAGGTCTAGGAGATCACAACTCACTAAATAGGCTTGCATAAGTGTTTCATAGGAGGGCTTGAACATAAGATACAACCTATGACCTACAAGCAGACATTCACTTTTGCAACTTGGTGTAGGATTGAGACAAGACCATTAGGGGGCTAAAGTATACCCACAAAAATGTCTAAATCAAATCAAACACAATAACACACACAATTACAAAAAGAGAGAGGGATCAGGAACCCTAAGATACCACCAAAAACATCATATGCTTTGATTCAATAAGAGATAATTTAGACAAGGAAGCATATGGACATGAAGGATTGTCACAAAATACCTCTACAATATCTGAATGATCAATGAAAGATTTACAACTGTATAAGCCAGAGGGTAGAAATGATACCATAGATGACCCTCAAGAAAAGTGAAATTCTTTTACAACTATACAACTCTAAGCACTAAGGCTCCAAAAAAGAACTATATCTCTCACTGCATGCAGGCAGGAGTCAAAAAACTTATCTAGGGTTACATATGTTTGACATAAAATAATCAAACCCTAATTGCCACTTAAATCTGACCATAAATGTTACTTTTTAAAATATCTCAACTAATTAGATATTCATTTTTGTGTGTCCATCCCTGTACTAAAATCAACCTGCAGGCAAGCAACTTAGACCCATCAACCTTTCTGCATAAAGTCTCACCATGAATGCTAAAAATGGTACCTCACAGGGACAAGAATTGACCCATGACAACCACCCAGACCTTCTCATCATCCTTCCCAACTCCAAATGTCCTATAGACATAAATTCTTTAGCTACCTTCTGCAGTCACTGCATGTTTGAATTAATCGTTGGGAAAAAACCCTCTGCAGAGACATTTGAATTTGAATATTTAATGACTAGCTGGTCATTTTAAAATGTGTCCATTGATATCTTTTATTTCTTGGTAGATGGATGGCTCGGATCAACTTTACAATGGCTGTAAACCTACTTGAAAAGTTAGAACCATGTCATTAGTAGTGCCCAATGAAAAATGAGCACGTCAGAAAAGACCGACACCTCAGAAGTCAAAAGAACCTGGACCCTGCATCAGATGGTTGTCGTTATGCCACTACCTTTAAATATCATGCATCTTCCTTTAGTGGCATAGTGACAACTGTGAGATTCATCTATGTTTTAACCTGCATTGAAAGCTAAAAGACCTCGGGTCCACTGACATGTTTCCACCTGTCATTCCTCTATTCTCCCTCGACCACCTTGTCAACAACACCTCAATGACCTCTCTAACAATAGACCCACAAGAACTAGATTCTAATCAAACAGTTGTCGCATGATCTTGTAGGGTCAGAAGATTCTATGAGATCATACGACCACCGTAGATATTTTCCTTTCTAACACATCCGTAGACCTTTTGACATGGTCCCACTAAAGACAAGATTATGATCCAACGACAGGCACTTGATCTCATTTCCCCCAAATATTCCTTTTGATCATGCGCCAGCCATAGATCACCTTTGAACTAGGACCCCACTGACATGCGGGTCCACCTAGAAATCTCTGTCAGCACACGAAAACCAATCATCAATGAGCACATAAGCAACATGCGGCACTAGACCCACTCTTTATAAGGTTTAAATTGGATGGTGGTCGTTATACCACTGACTTAAACAACATGCATCTTGTCCTAGCAGTACAATGAAAACCATGAGATCTTGCTATACTTTAACCTCCTGAATAGATCAGGACCCACTGAGAGGACTTGAACACTTGGCAAATCTAACGAACTGGGCAAGATCACATGTGTCATAAGACTTCTTTGTGAAGATACGCCAGTCGTCAATCTTCATCTTTCTGACATCCCTGTAGAGATTCTAACATGACCCCACTAACACTTCTAGGTCATCATTATGTGGACAAATCAGATGTGAGAACCTCAACAAATGAGGACCCACTGGAAATAGCTCTAACAATAGAAAGAAATCAATGGTCAGTGCATAATCTCATGTGTCAGAAAAAAACCTTGAGAAGATACACCAGTCATTTATCCTTAAGGGACTCGGCCAGCCAGGCCCACTCTAATATATTATCCAAATCATCACCCTCATCCAGTGAAATGCTTCCATGTAGGAAACTGTGGTACTAGACCCACACAAAGTTGAAGTATTGCGATGCCGATACTGGATCAATGGTTGTCACATGATCGCATGGGATCGAAAGATTCCATGAGATCATGCAATAACCGTTGGATCTTATATCAACTAAGAACTAGGCCTATCGAGATAGGTGTCATCCTGTTGCATGATTGCATGGGCTCAAAAGATTCCATGCAGACATGCGATAGCCACAAGTTAAAAGGAGAGCCACCTTGGAAAGTATTGTCAAGAGACTAGGCATTTCTAGGAAATATTGAAAGGGATCCCGCCCGACAACCTAGAGACTTAACACATGAAGGTGGTCACTTTTAAAGGGCACATGCATTTTGGGATTTTTAAGTGGATCATAAAGGTGATGACCAAATAGAAAGAAGGCTAGGGTTTGTAGGGTTTATTTGGCCTAACGGTTACCTTTTTTTTTTTGAATTTTTTACTTGGAGACCAGACGATAAAACAAATTGCAGAGACCAGGAAACCAAACATGAAGCCATGAAAATCTCAGGGATGGTTGAAAAGGTAAAAATAGAGGCCCTAGAGTAGATTTTAGCCAAATTTGCATGGACATAAAAATTTGGGTAACTCTTATACACTAAGCTTGCACCCTTGTTTCAAGCTCTCATAGTCTTGATAACCTAGTATAACATGGGAATCATCTCTAGGTTGTGGGACGTATGCTAATTGAGATGAGACCTCTAGCTTCTAGGCTGATTCCTCTTGGATAATCACCTTAATTTTCTTTTAGACATGAAAATTAAACTTTTGAGGGAAAGCGATAGAATGAATTCTTGGAAAGGGAAATGACTAGAAGTAAACTACCTACTAGGTGATACACCAAAATTAGGGTTTGGATCTCAGTATAGAGGAATGGAACCAATGAAAGGCTTAGGTCTAGTAGGTCACAACTTATTGAATAGGCTTGCATAAGTGTTTCATAGGAGGGCCTGAACATAAGACATGACTTATGACCTGCAAGCAGACATTCACTTCTGAAACTCAGTGTAGGGTTGAGACAAGACTGTTAGGGGGCTGAAGTATACCCACAAAAACATCTACATCAGATCAAACACAATATCACACAATTACAGAAAGAAAGAATGATTAGGAACCCTAAGATATCACTAAAAACATCATATACTTTAATCCAATAAGAGATAATTCAAACAAGGAAGCATAAGGGAATGAAGAATTGTCACAAAATACCTCTGCAATGTCTGAATAATCAATGGGAGATTAAAAAATGTGGAAAACCAAAGGGCAAGAAGAAATTTCATGGATAGCTTTCCAAGAAAGAGACTTTCTTCTTTACAAAATGTGAACTCTGAGCTCAAAAGCTCTCAAAAAACAATATATACATCACCTCCTAGCATGCAGGCGGGAGTTAAAACCGAACTAGGGTTACAGAAGATTTTCATTAAAATAATAGCTAACCCTAACTCAAACAAGTCTGATCATAAAATTATTTTTGCAACATCCTAGCCAATTAGATATTTTTTTATATGCCCATCTCTATAATATAATTTCCTGCAGACAAGCAACCTAGATTCATCAACCTTCCTGCACAAAGTCTTGCCATGAATGCTCAAGCTAGTACCTTTCTGAGACAAGAATTAACTTATGAAGGCCATCTAGACTTCCTCATTATCCTCTTTCAACTGAAAATATCCTGGAGACATAAATTCTCTGAGCTACCTCACCGCTTGCGGCCTGCAAATCAAATACTGGCAAAAAACCCTCTTAGACACATTTGAATTTTAAAACTAATGGCTAGCCAGTCACTTTTAAAAGTAGTTGTCGATGTCCTTTATCTCCCAACAAATGAATAGCTTAGATCCTTCTGAAAATAATCACAAACCTCTTTGAAAATTCAAAATCCCCCTTAGACACATTTGGACCAATGAGAATCGAGCTTTTCTGTAGGTCAGCATGCTTGGACCCACCTTGAACTTTTCTTCCTTTAAGTCATTCAGTGACTGCATGACCGAAAACCCTTTTTTAATTCATGGAATCCTTCCCTTAACCCTAGCTTGATCAAGCGATTTAGCGAAGAAGGTGTTTCACTAAATCACTGAGTCTTTTAGCTAACCCTAGTTCCATTAAGTGAATGGAAGAAATCCTTCAGTTGGTGAGTGACTTAATACTTTGCTAACCCTAGGCCCAAGCTACCACATGTCACCTTTCTATTCATTCTGGCTGCTCCATCAGCAACCACGTTGGCAACCTTTCTGATAATGGACCCACTACAAAAATATTCCAGTCTAATGGTGGGTGCATGATCTCATAGCCTCTAAATATTCCTTTAGATCATGGGCCAGTCATTGATCTATTTAAGCCGGAACAACTTCTGAAAAATGGACCCACCTAGAAATCTCTATCAACACTTGGCAACCAATTATATTTGAGCACATCAGCACATCTGGCAACATGGTCCCACAAATTTTCCTTTAACTTTGACCAATGAGAAACAAGCATGCCACCTTGACCTGGCATTGGACCCACCTGACAAAGCTGAACATTTGGCAAATCGAACAGTGGGTGTAAGATTACATGTGTCAGAAAAGGGCTATACGAAGATACACCAGCCATTGATCTTCATCCTACTGACATCCCTGTAGACATTCTGACACAGTCCCACTGACATAATCCAGCTGTATGCCCAGGGACCCATTGGATGCGAGCACATCAGAAAGAAAGGACTCACCGAATGAAGCTCTTACAATAAATCAAGATAAAAAATTGGTGCATACTCTCATGTGTTAGAAAAAATCTATGAGATCATGCACCAATTGTTGGATTAAGAGCTACATAGTCCTCTGGGCTCACTCTGATGAACTTCCAAATCATCACCAACCAATCAATGAAAAGCCTCCACATAGGATGATGTTGCAGTGGACCCACTTAGCAAATGAATCGCTTCACAAAATGGAAGATCAACGGCTATCGCAAGATCACATGTGTCAGAAGAACCCATTGTGAATTCATGACAACCGTCAGATCTTCTTGACTGTGACCCCACTAAAGTGACCGCCAAAAGACTTAGCAAATACGTGACTGAGGAAAGGTTAGTTGTTTCACTGGGTTGCAGGATGTTAAGACTTAACCGCCAAACATTTGGTGACTAAGAGAACCAATGTAGTCACTAAATCACTGAATAAAAGGGGTAACCACCAAAGAACTTAGAGAACCTATGACTGACCAATGAGAATTAAAGCACACATGGGTATTGGAGGGCTTTAAGTGGCTGATAAAGTAACTTGAAAATAGAATGAAGGCTAAGGTTTCTTAGGGTTTTTTGCATCCAATGGCTACTTTTATGAATTTTGACATGTAGACCAGGGAATGAAACAAATTGTAGAGACTAGAAGGAAGGACATGAACCTATGAAAATTTTAGGGATGCCTGACAGGGTAAAAATAGAGATCTTGGGATAGGGTTTAGCCAAATTTGCATGCACATGAAAATTGGGGTAACATTTTGGCAATTTCTGCTAGATGTCAACCTGCTAGACATTGAAAACCAGTGGCCTTGACATAATCCATTGGGCATGGGGTCATCACTAAGCAAAAAACTTTGACAGAGGGACAAAATTGAAATAGAAGGGCAAAATTGTGCACGAGCACTTCTTGAAAAGCAAGAAACTAACCTAGAAAGTGGGGAAAGAAAGCAAAAACAACATATTTACAGAGAGGGATTAACCTCAAAGCAGGCTTCAAGTGGAATCCATTTACTGAGATTGGCAAGGCATCTCCTTCAAGAGTTGATAGCTAAAAAGCATTAGATCCCTTGCAGTCTATTATAACAAATGGTCCACCCCAAAATGAGTCAAATTTTGTATGTCTACCAGGCCTTGATTTGAACTAATCCCATTTGAAGACTACATCCCCAACTTTGAAATCTCTGATCTTGGCTCTTTTATCAAAACTCCTCTTTGTCTAAATCTGATGGAATTCCATATCCTGCATTGACTTATTTCTGAATTCCTCTAATTCCATGAGCTGAGCATGTCTGATCTGTAAGGGATATCCTTCTTCAAATAGAACATACTGAGTGGCCAAGTCTAGAGCTGGCAATGTAGTTGAAATGGATAACTTAGCTTCCTTGCCATACACTAGCACATAAGGAGAATTCCCAATGATCCACTTTGGGGTGATTCTGTCTAACCACAAGGTAGACTTCAGTTTGGTATGCCAATGTCTATAGTTGTCTTGCAGAGTCTTCTTGATTATCTTAATCAAATTCTTGTTTGTTGATTCTGCTAAACCATTGCCTTGGGGGTAATAATTTGAACTGGTATTCAGATAAATGCCATTCTTGACTGCCCACTCTAAGACTTTGAGGCCTGTGAATGCCAATGCATTATCTGAAATTATGGAGCCTGGAGTGCCAAACCTATGGATTATATCATCATAAAAACTTAATACAGCACTTTCATTGGCTTCTTTTAATGCAATTGCTTCTATCCACCTAGTGAAATAATCTGTTACAATGATTATCCATTTATGGCCTACACTAGATGGAGGATTGATCATTCCAATTAAATCTATGCCCCACTTCATGAGGGGTTTCTCTGTTCTGACTGGCTGTAGGGGCAAGGCTGAAAGCCTTTCTTTTCCTACAAACATGGCACACTTGATGCATTTTCTCACATAATCATGGCTATCCTTAAAGATAGATGGCCAATAATATCCGACCCTCATGATTTTAAAAGCAGTAGTCCTCAGAGAGAAATGACCTCCAGAAGGTCCATCATGAAACTCAAATAGGATGTCTGCTACCTTTTATGAATCTATGCATCTTAGAAGGACACCATTGTGATCCTTTCTAAAAAATAACTTCATTTATTAGCACAAAAGGAATAGATTGTAACTTATAATACCTTATTTTTGTTGAATCTAGGCCTGTAGGACATTGTCCTGTCTTCAAGTAATTGATCATATTAGGCAACCAGCTTGTTGCCTTGGCTTGTTCTTCTGTAGAATGGACAACCAACGATGCATCCATTTGCTTAGATTTTTTTGAACTTTCATCCTCTACCAAATGCTCACAAAGGCCTCTTCCTCTAACCAACTTGGTAGTTTGGATATCTATGTCATATTCCATCACCCTAGTGATCCAACAAGCTCTTTTCTCATTTAGGACCTTGGAAAGCAAAAATTCTTTGACACTTGGATGAGTAACCTTCAAGTGTACCTTGCTATGGGTCAATAGATATCTAAAATTTTTAAGGCTCTTTACCACAACAAGTACATGTTTCTCTAAAAAAGATTATCTTTGTTCATACTCTTCTAAACCTTTGCTAAAGAAAGCAATAGGCGGCTCCAATCCATTTGAATTTTCTTGGGCCAGCATTGCCGATATAGCATCATGACCTCCATAAGCATAAAGGATAAAATCCTTACTGAAATTTGGGTTTAACAAGGAAGGAGCTTCTGTTAGGGCCTCTTTGATAGCCTAGAAATTGACTCTCCCTTCTTTGGTCTAGCTAAAAGTTTAACTCTTCTTTAACATGGTTGTCAAAGGCTTAAGTAAATCTGCAATGTGAGGCAAGAACCTCCTAACAAAGTTAATCTTTCATATGAAAGATTGGAGACTTTTCTTGTGATGTGGTGGGGGTAGCTCTAAGATGGTTGCAATTCTCTCAGGATCTACCATGATCCCTTCTTTGGATACTACATATCCCAACAATTTTCCTTCATGAACTACAAACACACATTTCTTGGGATTAAGAGATATCCCAAATTCGCTACACCTTTCAAAGACCTTCCTCAAATGTTTGATATGGTCTACTGCATGCTTCGAATAGACAGTTATGTCATCCAAGTAGACCAATACAAACTTGTACATGAGACTTTTAAAGGCCATATCCATTGCCTTTTGAAATGTAGCACCTACATTTGACAAACCAAAGGGCATCTTTTGATAGGCCATGGTTCCCCACTTGGTTGTAAATGTAGTCTTGTATTGATCCCCTTCATTCACTAAGATCTGTTTGTATCCTAAATAGCCATCCAATAATGAAAATCTCTCAGATCTAGAGACACATTGTAAGATTTGTTCCATAGAGGGCAGTAGATGGTGGTCCTTTAATGAAGCTCTGTTAAGATCCCTGAAGTCAACACATAACCTCAGCTCCCCATTCTTCTTCCTAATAGGAACAAGGTTGGAAACCCAACTAGTATACTTAATGGGGTAGATGATACCACTTTCTATCAATTTGAGCACTTCCTTATGCATAAGTGGCTCAAGCTTGGGATTAACAGGCCTTTGCTTTTGCCTTACTAGTTTGGCATTAGGCTCTAATTCAATAGTGTGCTGAGCAAGGGTAGGATCAAAACCCTTGAGGTCCTCATATTGCCATGCAAAAACATCACTGAATTCTTTGAATAACTGAGTGTAAGCTTGCTTTTCCAATTCAGTGTTCACTTTTCCAAATTGTAAGCTCTTACCTGGTTCCAACTCTAGTTCAGCACAATGTTCTTGTCGGACTACCAGGCTAGCTTTGTTTTTCTTAACTTCATCATCCTTGTTGAAAATAGTCTCGAGGGTAACAAGACCTCTAGGAATCTTATTGGACTTGAGTTGTATCACTTGATTACCATAGTTTTGTGATAGCCTATCTTGATTGTGTTCTGAAAAGACATCTTCTTCAAACAAGAATTGCAGAATTTGTTCATCATTGTCAAACACCTACCAATTGACATCATTATCAAGAATAGATGGTCTAAAAATCACCTTGATATGATCTTGATCTATCTCTTTTGAAATGCCATTTGGAATGTCATACTGAGATCCAACAACGGCTAATCTACTGCATTCTAATTTAGTTTCCTAGGGATAGCAACAATATTGAAAGCATGGAAATCTTCAATTGCATCCCAAACTATATGTTTGTATGCTTTCAAAGTGTCATTTTTGGTTTCTCTCATCCCTCTTACTTGGCTGACAACTAGCTCACTGTCACCATAAAATTTTAGGATCTCAAGCCCTCTTTTTCTAGCCCACTCTAGTCCATTAACTAGACTTTCATACTCTACAGTATTGCTAGTGTAGGAGAAACTGAATCTAAAGGTAGTATAATATCTTTCTCCTTTTGGGGACACTAACATAGAACCACCACTAGAACCATGTCTACTTCTAGCTCCAGCCAAAAATAGTTCCCAAACCTGATTAATTTGATCCTCTGAATTAGTGTCTTCTTTGAAAAGGGTTGGCTCTATGGATCCACTTTCTTGTATCAAATAACTTCCAAAACCAAAATCTCAAATAATATTTTCTTGGGCCTCAGAAGCTCTTTCATCTAGTAAAATGTCAGAGATACTTTCTATCTTTGTGCTTGCTTCACTAATGGTTTGGAAGTCACTATTATCAAATATAGGGTAGTTTACATTGATGGTATTGGATACATATGACTCTATATGGTGTGTTACAAATGGTTCTAACTTAATGGTGACCTTGGTTCCATACCTTGTATGAAATAGCATATGAGACCAGTTAGAAGATAGGTAACCTCCTATCTTGGCTGTAAACTCCCTTGAAAGACATATAGAAAATAATGCAGGGAGATGTATGATGTATATATCAAGGAGGATAGAAAAATTAGGACTAGCATGTAGGATTAGACTGGTATCCTTGGCCACACCTATAGTATTGACTGAGGATCCATCAAGTTGGGTAACCTTCTTTTGGAAGGGCTCATATTTTAGTCCTAATTGGTTTGCTACTTTCTTAGGCATTACAGTGCTAGTAGCTCCACTATCTACCATACAATTATGCAGTAAATAATTTCCAATAATTAGAGATACATAAAAGGGAGGTGGCTTTGAATTCCTACCTTGCATGGTATTGCCTTTGGATTTTCTACTTAGGGCCTCCTTTTCTTGATCAGTGTTAACCAACACTGGCTTTATAGCTTCTTTTGTAGGCTGAGGAGTTGCTACTTCAATCATGGCATTCTTCAAAATTTCAAGCTATCCTAGAAGAGCCAAAGAGTCCCACATAGACATGGTGACATTCATCTTCTTCATGATGTCAACAATGTTATAAGGTGTCATAGTGTGTACTCTTTTTTGTGCCTTTACTATGATGGGCTCCACTTCCTTTGGAATTTGGCCTTCTTTTCTTGTAATGACAGGAGCCTCGTTAGGTGTGATGGGATTAGCTTGTTGTAGTGGCTCTATAGATGTAGTGGCTTTGGCATTGGAATATGCTATCTCCATGTCTTGAGCTCTCCTTTTTTCTCTTGTATAGGAAACAAAAACAACTTCATCATTGACTCCATTGAAGTCTAGTTGCTCCCAATTAAAAAGAGCAGTCTCATTCTCTTGTGACTCTTGTTGAGGAACTGATCCACTGGATGAAGCCTTTGATTGGGCTTGGGAGGCATTTTGAACCATTAGAGCTTGGTTCATCCATCCATTTGAACATGTGGCCTGGTTGTGAGGTTGATTACAAGGAAAACACCATTCGTTATCCATAGCCATATTTTTTTGACTAGGAACCATATCCCTTAATGGATTTGCAGAATTTAAATGTGCAAAGTTATATGGTTGGAATGGTCTTTGATTAAAAGTTTGTCTTTGTCCTTGATACCCTCCTTGGTATGGTGGCCTATTTTGTTGATAAGGCTATCCTTGATTTTGATATTGCTGATTAGGACCTTGGCCTTGTGGTTGAAAGGATGGTCTGATTCCTTGACCTTGTTTCTTCAAATTTGTAACCTCTTTAGTTAAGGTCTGCAACAAATTTGTCATTTCTTGCTTACTGCTTTCTTAACTATTCTTTATCTCTTGTAACTCTTGAAAGAAACTAGCTGTTAGCTCCTGACCACTAGTACTAGCCTGAGGTGCTAGTATGGTAGGAATAAGGGTAAATGGGGGTACTTGTGTAGGTGCAATGGGTTGAAGCCTAGGAAAAATGGGCATTGGTGGTCTTCTAGAAATCATTCCTACTTGGAATGAATAATTTTCAGCCCTGACAGCTATGTCAAAAGCTTGGGGGAGAGAAGTACCACCCATAGACTAGATCATGATAGAAATTTGACCATTTAGACTTTGCAAGTAGTAAAGGAAAGTATGGTCAACTGATGGTCTCACAGAAACTGGAATTCTATTCCATGTTTTGAGGAATCTACTATTGTAATCTATCATTTGTTCTTGAGGGTCTCTCTTAATGGTTGTCAACTGCTCAACCAGAGACAAGTTATTTGATTTATCCTCAAAATGTTTACTTAATGCATCTCCTAATTCATCTGATGAAGTAATGGAACCAATAGTTAGAGTTTTGAACCATTCAAGAGCCTTAGCTTTTAAAGAGGCTGCTAATAATTTTGTGGCCACATCTTCTTGAGTAATATTGTGTATGTTGTAGATGGTGGTCACATCTCTTATGTGTTCAAAAGCAGTTGTCTGCCCTTCACCTATGAAATTAGGTATACTCTTTAGTGCCACCAAGGGCACATCATGATGTTGAGAAAAGGCCAATGGATTCCCTTGGTTGAAAGGTGCAAAGGAAAACTACCTAGCCATTGTAGGAGTTGGAATCTAAAGATTAACAACTATGTGAGTTCTATTTACTACTGGATTTTAATCTTCCTCTAGATCTCTAGTTAGAGATTTGTCTCTTCTTCTAGAATGGAAGGGAAAAGGTCCCCTTTCTAAAGTACCTGGACATGTTGATTGAACTCTCCTTGCAGGGGATGTTCTTTGAGTTGACCTGCCTTTATGATTTCTTTTTTAGGGCAACTCTGAAAATTTAGTGGGCCTTGAGCTCCTAGTCTCAAATCTTTCTCATAAACCTTAAACAAGGTTGGCCTAGATATTTGAAATAAGTGGAGTCGCCAGATATACTTGATAGAACACTTCTAAAAGCTTGTATTATGCAATTTGTATATTAGAGATAGCATAATCTTCAAACAATAGTTTCTTTTGTAGTCCCACCGGGCATGACAGAAATGATTATACACTAAGTTTTCACCCTTGTTTCAAGCTCTCGTAGTCTTGATAACCTAGTATAACATGGGAATCATCTCCAAGTTGTTGGACCTATGCTAACTAAGATGAGACCTCTAGGTTCTAGGATGGTTCCTCTTGGATAATCACCTTAATTTTCTTTTAGACATGAAAAGTAAACTTTTGAGGGAAAGGGATAGAAGGAATGCTTGGAAAGGGAAATGACTAAAAGCAAACTACCTACTAGGTGATACACTAAAATTAGGGTTTGGATCTTAGTATAGAGGAATGGAACCAATGAAAGGCTTAGGTCTAGTAGGTCACAACTTACTAAATAGGCTTGCATAAGTGTTTCATAGGAGGGCCTGAACATAAGACACAACTTATGACCTGCAAGCAGACATTCACTTCTCCAACTCGGTGTAGGATTGAGACAAAATTGTTAGGGGGTTGAAGTATACCCAAAAAAGCATCTAAATCAGATCAAACACAATAACACATATAATTAGAGAAAGTAAGAGGGATCAGGAACCCTAAGATATCACTGAAAACATCATATGCTTTAATCCAATAAGAGATAATTTAGACAAGGAAGCATAGGGACATGAAGAATTGTCACAAAATACCTTTGTAATGTCTGAATAATCAATGGGAGATTACAAAATGTGGAAAACTAGAGGGTAGGAAAAAATGCCATGGATAACCTTCTAAGAAAGAGACTTTCTTCTTTACAAAATGCAAACTTTGAGCTCAAAAGCTCTCAAAAAACAATATATACATCACCTCCTAGCATGTAAGCAGGAGTAAAAACCTAACTAGGGTTACAAAATATTTTCATTAAAATAATAGCTAACCCTAACTCAAACAAGTCTGATCATAAAATTATTTCTGCAAAATCATGGCCGATCAGATATTTGTTTACGTGCCCATCTCTGTACTATAATTGCCTACAGACAAGCAACCTAGAATCATCAACCTTCTTACATAAAGTCTTGCCATGAATGCTCAAGTTGGTACCTTTCTGAGACAAGAATTGACTCATGATGGCCACCCAGACTTCCTCATTATCCTCTTTCAACTACAAATGTCTTGGAGACATAAATTCTCTGAGCTACCTCACCGCTTGCGGCCTGCAAATTAAATACTAGCAAAAAGCCCTCTTAGACACATTTGAATTTGAAAACTAACAGTTGGCCAGTCACTTTTAAAAGCTGTCGTTGATGTCCTTTATCTCCTAGCAAATGATTGGCTCAAATCCTTCTAACAACAATCACAAACCTCCTTGAAAAGTCAAAATCCCACTTAGAGACATTTGGACAAATGAGAATCAAGATTTTCTACACGTCAGCATGCCTGGACCCACCTTGAAATTTTCTTCCTTTAAGTCATTCGGTGACTATGTGACTAAAGACCCTTTTCTTATTTGCAAAATCCTTCTCTTAACCATGGTCTGGTCAAGTCATTTAGTGAACAAGGCATTTCACTAAATCATTGAGTATTTTAGCTAACCCTGGTTCCATTAAGCAAATTCAAGAAATCCTTCAGTCACCGAGTCACTTAATACTTTACTAACCCTGGGCCCAGGATGCCACATGTCACCTTTCTATTCGTTCCAGTTGCTCCATCAACAACCACCTTGAAAACCTTTCTGACAATGGACCCACTGCAAGTAGATTCCAATCTAACGACGGGTGCATGATCTCATACGCTCTGAATATTCCTTTAGATCATGCGCCAGCCATTGATCTATTTAAGCTAGAACCCCTTCTGATAAATGGACCCACCTGGAAATCTCCATTAGCACTTGGCAACCAATTATATTTGAGCATGTCAGCACACCTGGAAACACGGTCCCACAGATTTTCCTTTTACTTCAACCAATGAGAAACAAGCATGCCACCTTGACCTGGCATTGGACCCACCTGACAAAGCTAAACATTTGGCAAATCAAATGGTAGACATAAGATCACATGTGTTAGAAAAGGGCTATGCAAAGATATGCTAGCTGTTGATCTTCATCCTACTGACATCCCTGCAGACATTCTGACACGGTGCCATTGACATAATCCAGCTGTGCACCCACTGACCAATTGGATGTGAGCACATCATAAAGAAAGGACCCACTAAATGAAGCTCTGACAAAAAATCAAGATCAATGGTCAGTGCATAATCTCATGTGTCAAAAAAACTCTATGAGATCATGCGCCAATCATTGGATTAAAAGCTACATAGTCCTCTAGGCCCGCTCTAACGAACTTCCAAATCATCGCCAACCAACCAATGAAAAGCCTCCACATAGGATGACATGGCTGTGGACCCACTTAGGAAATGAATCGCTGCACAAAAGGGAAGATCAATGGCTATTGCAAGATCGCATGTGTCTGAAGAACCCCTTGTGAATTCATGAAAATCATCAGATCTTCCTAACTGGGACCCCACTAAGGTGACTACCAAAAGACTTAGTGAATATGCGACTGAGGAAAGGTTAGATGTTTCACTGGGTTGCGGGATGTTAAGACTTAACCACCAAATATTTGGTGACTAAGAGAACCAATGTAGTGACTGAATCACCAAATAAAAGGGGTAACTACCGGAGAACTTAGAGAACCTACGACCGACCAATGAGAACTAAAGTGCACATGGGTATTGGAGGGCTTTAAGTGGCTGATAAAGTAACTCAAAAAAAGAATGAAGGCTAGGGTTTCTTAGGGTTTTTTTCCTCCAATGGCTACTTTTATGAATTTTTACCTGTAGACTAGGGAATGAAACAAATTGTAGAGACCAGAAGGAAGGACATGAACCTATGAAATTTTTAGGGATGCCTGGTAGGGTAAAAAAAAGATCTTGGGATAGGTTTTAGCTAGATTTGCATGCACATGAAAATTGAGGTAACAGTAACATTTTGGTGACTTCTGTAGGATGTCAGCCTGCTCGACATGGAAAACCAGTGGCCTTGACATATCCATTGGGCATGGGGTCATACTTGGGCACAAAATTTTGATAGAGAGACAAAACTGGAACCAAAAAGACAACCTCATGCACATGCACTTCTTGGAAAGTAGAAGACTAAGCTAGAAAATAGGGACAGAAAGTAGGAAAACCTAACCTATCCTAAACTAACCAGTTACAGAAACCTAGTCAAACAAAACCATTCACTAGTTGTGAAAATTAGCTACCTTTCCTTATTAGGATATTTTGCATCAGACATATGAGGATAACTACAAAGATATGAGGCACAAAAAAAATTGTCAAATAATCATTAACTGCCTCTGCAAAGATAGGATCAAGTTTACCTTCCTCCAATTGATCATATGGAGGGGCCTCGACAAAATCCTTATGTGCCAAGTATCTAATGGGGCAACCTCTTGAAAGTCTGAAGGTGGAACTTTCCTTGATGGCTTCTTCTTTATCTTCATGGTTGCCCTCCATCATGGATAGCTATGTCAACTCATCATCTATGGATAGGGGACTATCATCTTCTTCTTTTAAACAAGCCAAGAGCTCATCAAATTTTTCAATGTCTTGAAGATCTGGAGCCGGCCTCAACCTTTGCTCATGCATTAGTCTCTTAGAAATAGAGCAATCCAAAACTAGGCTTCCTTCTATAGGCACATAACTTTGAACCTCAACTCCAAGGAATGGGGATTCATCACCCAATTTGTTACAAAAGACCTCTATGATATTGAAAAAACATACTCTTCAAGGCTTTTGTCTATGTTCTTTTCTTGGAAAAGCTCCTCCATAACTTTATCATCCTGCTCAACAAAACTAGGTAGCTCATCTAATAAAAGCACATCATCCTCTTCTATATCAACCTCCTGTTGATGGTGAACCTTTTTTTTTTCTGATTGATCTTTATCCATAGGTAATGGCATGGTCTCTTCTTCATTATCAACAAAGAGGGGAAGTTAATTCAACAAATCAACCAAGAGCTTAGGTTGGGCATCAAACTTTGCCTCCTCATCTTGCTGCTCCAATTCATCACAGTCATCACTTAGCACTGATACCTTAGATTTCTTCTGCTCCTCATCACATGAAAGCTCATTTTCCATAGGGCCTTGCTAAGACACTAGACTAGTATCTTTGAAAAGATCTGGCATCTGATAGCTAGGAGGCAAAGTCCATTGGGGTATCCACAACTCTTCATCATCTTGAGAGACCAAAGGGGCCTCTTGAGATAAACAACTTTCTTGAATAGACTACTCTTGTAGAGTGGTAGACTGAATCTCAAGTATAGGCTCTTGGAAGGAATTTTTTTCCTTAAAACATGGGATATGAAATTGATGGGGCCCAGAGGGAGACATAGAAGGCATACCCATCTTGAAGCTTGGAAAAATGAAGGCCCTATCATCTTGATATTGGTTTCTTGCAGCTGGCTTTGCCTCAATAGAGTCTCTAGGCTGTTGCAGACCACAATAAGGTTGCAACTGCTCCAAAATAGGCTCAAATTTTTTTGTGGGTGCTCCTAAAGCTTGGAAATGAATGTTTTGTAGGCTCTTTAGGTGTAGGCTCTTGAGGTAAATGGGTCCTCCATCTTGGAATTTCAGGTCTAAGAGCCTCTTGTTGAGCAATTTGTGATCTCAACCTTGCTGTCTCAATGTCAGCTCAGTGTTTGATCTGTTCTTGGAATTTTTTTATTTGTTTCTCATCAACAAGAGCCTCTACCACATGGTAAGGGATGAACCCTTGTTCATAACTTTGAGCTTCCATTTCCTGCTGCTCCTTGATCTTAGACACTTGCTTAATCAAATCAAGCAATAGATTTTTGGTCTTTTCTTGCTCTTTTATGAAGTTTGAGCTCTGAGTCTATTGCCAATTAGGCTGAGAAGGGGTGGGTGGGTGGTAAGCATGATGAGGTAGCTAGCTTTGCATTTTTTTTTGTGACCTTGGTGCCCATGATCCATCTTGTCAGAGGGCCCGCTCATAATCTTGGATGAGGGCATATTCATTTGGGGCATGCTAGATATAATGCTAGCCTTGTATTGTATGGAAGCTTGGGATAAAAGTAGGCTTTGGGTGGCTTTGATAAGGCTGATGACTAGCCCACTGAGCATTATTCTCATAATAAGATGGTGAGTAACCTAACTACCCATAATAACTTGACATGTCTACTCATGCAATTAGCTGAGATTTGACTATGAAAGATTTGAAACATACCAACACTTGATCTTTGTAACCGGTGGACTTTCTGGAGTTGCTATATATGCAACAAAATGACCTCTTCTAGGTTTGTAGCATTTTATCAGCATATCAAAGATAGCATACCTTGAACATGAATCTAAACTTTGGTCCCATCGGGCATGCTAGAATTGTTATACACTAAGTTTGCACCATTGTTTCAAGCTCTCATAGTCTTGATAACCTAGTATAACATGGGAATCATCTCCAGATGTGGGACCTATGCTAACTAAGATGACACCTCTAGGTTCTAGGCTAGTTCCTCTTGGATAATCACCTTAATTTGCTTCTAGACATGAAAGTAAAATTTTGGGGGAAAGGGATATAAGGAATGCTTGGAAGGGGAAAGACTGAAATAAAACTACCTACTAGGTGATACACCGAAATTAGGGTTTGGATCTCAGTATGGAGGATGAAAATAATGAACAACTTAGGTCTATGAGATCACAACTCACTAAATAGGCTTGCATAAGTGTTTCATAGGAGGGCCTGAACATAAGATACAACCTATGACCTGCAAGAAGACATTCACTTCTACAACTCAGTATAGGACTGAGACAAGATTGTTAGAGGGCTGAAGTATACCCACAAAAACATCTAAATCAGATCAACCACAATAAAACCATAATTACAAAAATAGAGAGGGATCAAAAACCCTAAGATACCATCAAAAACATCATATAATTTGATTCAATAAGAGATAATTTAGACAAGGAAGCATAGGGACATGAAGGATTGTCACAAAATACCTCTGCAATATCTGAATCATCAATGAAAGATTTACAACTGTATAAGCCATAGGGTAGAAATGATACCACAAATGACCCTTAAGAAAAGTGAAATTCTTTACAATTGTCCAACTCTGAGCACTAAGGCTCCAAAAAAGAACTATATCTCTCACTGCATGCAGGCAAGAGTCAAAAACCTTAACTAGGGTTACATATGTTTGAAATAAAATAATCAAACCCTAATTGCCACTTAAATCTAATCATAAATGTTACTTCTGCAAATATCTCAACTGATCAAATATTCATCTTTGCGTGCCCATCCCTATACTGAAATCAACCTACAGGCAAGCAACCTGGACCCATCAACCTTTCTACACAAAGTCTCACCATGAATGCTAAAAATGGTACCTCATAGGGACAAGAATCAACCCATGACAACTTCCCAAACCTTCTCATCATCCTTCCCAACTGCAAATGTCCTATAAACATAAATTCTTTAGCTACCTTCTGCAGCCGCTGCATGTTTGAATCAATCACTAGTAGAAAACCCTCTGAAGAGATATTTGAATTTGAATATTTAACAGCTAGCCGGTCATTTTGAAATGTGTCTATTGATATCTTTTATTTCCTAGTAGATGGATGGCTCAGATAAAATTTACAACAGCCACAAACCTCCTTGAAAAGTCAAAACCATGTCATCAATAGTGCCCAATGAAAAATGAGAATGTCAGAAAAGATCGACACCTTAGAAGCCAAAAGAACCTGGACCCTACATCGGATGGTTGTCGCTATGCCACTGCCTTTAAATATCATGCATCTTCCTTTAGCAGTATAGTGAC
This sequence comes from Chamaecyparis obtusa, assembly GCA_027943335.1. NCBI lineage: Eukaryota > Viridiplantae > Streptophyta > Pinopsida > Cupressales > Cupressaceae > Chamaecyparis > Chamaecyparis obtusa. The sequence goes on from BSBK01009275.1 coordinate 328,554, forward strand.
AACTGTGAGATTCATCCACATTTTAACCTGCCTTGTAAGCTAAAAGACCTCAGGCCCACTGACATGTTTCCACCTGTCATTCCTCTATTCGCCCTCGACCTCCTTGTTAGCAACACCTCGGTGACCTCTCTGACAACGGACCCACAAGAACTAGATTCCAATCAAATGGTTGTTGCATGATCTCATAGGGTCAGAAGATTCTATGAGATCATACGACCACCATAGATCTTTTCCTTTCTCACACATCTACAAACCTTCTGACACGGTCCCACTAAAGATAAGATTCTGTTCCAATGGTAGGCACATGATATCATGGCCCCTAAATATTCCTTCTAATCATGCGCCAACTGTAGATCACCTTTGCATTGGGACCCCACTGACATGTGAGTCCACCTAGAAATCTCTTTCAGTACATGGAAACTATTCATCAACAAGCACATAAGCAACACGTGGCACTGGACCCACACTTTATAAGGTTTAAATCAAACGGTGGTCATTATACCACTGACTTAGACAACATGCATCTTATCCTAGTGGTGCAATGATAACCATGAGATCTTGCTTTACTTTAACCTCCTGAAAAGATCAGGACCCACTGACAAGACTTGAACACTTGGAAAATCTGACGACCGACGCAAGATCACATGTGTCAAAAGACCTCTTTGTGAAGATATGCCAGCCGTCGATCTTCATCTTTCTGACATCCCTACAGAGATTCTAACACAGCCCCACTAACACTTCTAGGTCATTGTTATGTGGACCAATCACATGTGAGCACCTTAGCAAATAAGGAGCCACTCGACATAGCTCTGATGGTAGAAAGAAATCAACAGTCAACACATAATCTCATGTATCAGAAAAACACCTTGAGAAGATATGCCAGCCATTGATCCTTAAGGGACTCGGCCGGTCGGGCCCGCTTTGACATATTATCCAAATCATCACCATCAGCCAATGAAATGCTTCCATGTAGGACACTATGGTAGTGGACCCACACAAAGTTGAAGTGCTGTGATGTAGATACCGTATCAACAGTTGTGGCATGATTGCATGGGATTGAAAGATTCCATGAGATCATGCGATAACCGTTGGATCTTATATCAAATGAGAACTAGGCCCACCGAGATAGGTGTCATCTTGTAGCATGATCACATGTACTCATAAGATTCCATGTGGACATGCGATAGCCACAAGTTAAAAGGGGAGCCACCTTGGAAAGTATTGTCAGGAGACTAGACATTTGTAGGAAATATTAAAAGGGATCCCGCCCGACAACCTAGAGACTTAACACATGAAGGTGGTTACTTTTAAAGGGCATGTGCATTTTGGGATTTTTAGGTGGTCGATAAAGGTAATGACCAAATAGAAAGAAGGCTAGGGTTTGTAGGGTTTATCTGGCCTAACGGCTACCTTTTTTTTTTTGAATCTTTTACATGCAGACCAAAGGATAAAACAAATTGCAGAGGCCAGGAAACCAAACATGAAGCCATGTAAATCTCAAGGATGGTTGGAAAGGTAAAAATAGAGGCCCTAGAATAGATTTTAGCCAAATTTGCATGGACATTATAATTTGGGTAACAATAATAACATACAATAACAGAAATAGTTGATAGAACATCAGGTTGCAGCAAATTACTTTAAGAGGCTGTACTCAAATAAGGGACAAATGTGCCCGATAAGTATCCAAAATGAACTTCTAGAACACATCCAAAGTAATATAACTCATAGTGATAATGACCAGCTAACCAAGCCTATTTCTTATGAGGAGGTCAAGAATGCGGTCTTTGCTATGGGTGCTTACAAAGCCCCGGGTCCTCATGGCTTTCCCCCAACATTCTTTCAAGAATATTGGGAAATCATGGGGACTGATGTTATCCGTGCTACTAGAGATTTCTTCTGGATGGGGCATCTCCTCAAATAGCATAATAAAACCTTTATTGGGCTTTTCCCAAAGCATGACAACCCAACCTCTATGCTGGATTTCAGACCAATCAACCTTTGCAACACTTTCTACAAGATCCTTACTAAGATCCTGGTCAGTAGAATAAAGCCACTTCTGGATAAGGTTATCAACACTACTCAGAAAGGTTTCATGCTTGGAAGATAGATCCTCGATGTGGCCATAGCCACTCATGAAATCATCCACTATATGGATAGGAGCAAGGTCCCAGGTATGGCCTTTAAACTGGATATCTCTAAAGCTTATGACAAAGTTAATTTGTCATTCCTGCTTAAAATTCTTGCTAAAATGGGGTTTAATGAGAAGGTTGTCCAGATTATAGAAGAATGTACCCAAACTATTAGCTTCTCTATACTTGTCAATGACACCCTTGGTGGCCTCTTTAAACCTGAAAAGGGTCTCATACAGGGAGACCCTCTCTCACCCTACCTTTTTATTATGGTGGCTGATGTTCTTAGTAGGAATCTGACTATGCTTTCCTCCATGGGAAGAATAAAAGGCATCAAACCTACCTCTACTCTTCATCAAGTTGTGTTAGAATAGTTTGTGGATGACACCTTCCTTTTTGGGTATTCTTCAGTGATTGAGGCTAGACAATGGAAACAAATCTTGGAAAATTATGCCTAGGCTTCTAGATAGTGCATTAACTATCAAAAAAGATTTTTGTTCTTCTTCGATACCCCCATGGAGATACAAAATAGGGTGCTACAAATCCTGGGTTTTCTATTGGCTTTTCTCCCTTCTACCTACCTTGGCCTCCCCCTCATGGTTAAGGAGGTGTCCCAGGACTTTTGGAATTCTATCCTAGAAAGAGCCTAGAGGAAACTTGCTAGATGGAAAGGGAAAATCCTTAGTAGTGCTAGTAAGCTTCATCTAGTGGCTTCCAATCTCCAAGGGATCCTAGTTTACTTCATGTCCCTCTTCAAGATCAAAAGAAACATGGTGGACAAACTTGAAAGAATTTAGAGAACCTTCTTATGGGATGGCTCTAAAAAAAAAAGGAGGATGTCTCTAGTCAATTGGGACATGGTTTGCCTCTAAAAAGAATGGATGGCCTAGGCTTAAGGAGAATTGGCTTGATGGATAGAGCCCTTACCACAAAAGTGGCCTGGAAACTCATAGAAGGAAAAGTGGACTAGTGCAAAATAATGGAAGCTGAGTACCTCCAAGGGCATCCCTATAGGAGAATGTACCATGATAGTGACCTCCCCAATTGATCCAAACTCTGGGCAAACATTTGTAAATGCAAGACCTTGTTGTCTAAAGGAGCTCTTTGGCAGATTGGAAATGGGAGATCCATCAGATTCTGGGATGACTATTGGATCCTAAACCACCCTAACCTAGGAAGGTACAAACCTCTTAAGGACTACCTCATACCCCTCCTTGGTAACAGAACCTCGAACTACATTGTTGGTAGGAACTAGAAAGATATAGCTAATCTGGTTAGAGATAGACCAGACCTTCAATATTTGGCCAAGGAGCTCATGGAAACCTTGACTGATGTCAAAATCCTAGGGTTGGGTGGCCAAGACTCCATGATCTGGGCCCCTACCCAAGCTGGTACCTTCTCAGTAAAATCTTCTTACAACCTACTTCTGAAGGAAGAGAATAACCCTGGGGACTGGAAGAAGGTGTGGATCTCTCAGCACATGCCAAAAATAAATTTCTTCTGGTGGAACCTTATGTATGGTAAAATCCTAACCCGGGATAATCTTATAAAGAGGGGCTTCTCCATGGCGAATAGGTGTGTCCTATGTAAAAAGGAGGAGGAAATGGTGAACCAACTTTTTATTCACTGTGACTATGCTACTAGCATCTGGCAAGAGGTCATCAGCAAGTTGGGTATCTTGTGGGCTATGGGTAGTGATGTGCATCAATTTACTAACTAGAGATCCCCCTCCAATCACCCCCTTCTCCAACTCCTTTGGAAAATGTTTCCCCCACACATCTACTAGATTATTTGGAAGGAAAGGAACAACAGGCTATTCAGGGAGGCTAGTATTCAGTTTGACAGTTGTCTCCATATTGGTACAGCTCCTTTGTTAGAATGCCAATTTGGCTAAGTGGAAGCTTCCCTCTATGCCCCCCTTTTCCTGGGAAGCCAAAATATCTTACAATTGGAACCTGCTAGCTGGGTTCTCCAAGTTTGACAATTCTAAGTTGATGGCTAGAAAAGCTACCAGATGGGTTGCCCCTCCCAGAGGATGGATCAAATTAAACTTTGATGGGGCAACTAATAACACTGCTCAAGCTAGGGGATGTAGTACCACTCCATAGTTTTCTTTTCTATTTTCTTGCCAAACTCTTTTAGGCCACTTGTATGTGTGCTTCACTATTTTAGTATTATTATGATTATTGGATATATGTCACCTCATGGTGAATCTTTAATAAATGGATGTTTATGATGTTTATATTAATTCATTTATATGTTGTTATTTATGATGATGTTATACTTGTTTCAAAATGTTATTTATAATGATGGTTATACTTACCCCATACTTGCATGTGTATGGTGTTCATGTATGCTTTTTTATTTCTGCTTGATGTCCTTGATGTGGTTGAGGGATGGAGTAGTAGTTACTTGCTTGCGAGATCCACACAATCAGCTGATCCCCACCATTGTCTTTTATATTTCTATATATATGCACATGCTTGTCTCTTATGTAGGTTCGCAGGTACCGAGCATCGACTTCTCTAAATTGTTAGGATGAGCGTGCCCTATCGCTAATCTCAATGGTAAAAGAGGGGAGATAATATTCAGTTCCAAATCCTAACCTAAGCCAAATATTGTCCTATTGTAGGGGACAATATTCTGTGTTTCAACCCTTCTAAACTCATCCAATTGGCAAGAGTTTACACCTAAGTCCTGAGTTTGAATGTGGGCCTTTAGGTCTTTCTGATTCTTTGATTGTGGCGTTTGATGTGTTTTCTATTTTTAGATCATGCTATTTTTAGCTGTGGCATAGTATTTAAATGGTAATTAAATAAATCTATTTATTTTAGTTTAATTATTAGTTATATTATATAGTTGATGCATTAATTAATTGGAAATTAATTATATGCTAATTTGAGTGTGGTTGAATTATTTAATTAATGTAAATTAATTAAATATCCTGACTTTTGAAATTTTTAATCATGAAATTTAACCTTTGTTTAATTAAAATATATTTATTAAATTAAAAGTTATTTTGGCATGTGTTATTTATGTTAACTAAATGTTTTAATTATTAATTAATTAAATGCATTATGTTGCACATTCATAATTGCATGAAATTGAATTAGTAATTCAAGTTGAGTTTGGTTAAGTATTTTCAACTCAAGTCAAAGAGGAAAGGAGACTTCAGTTCAACTGAGACTGAACTGTTAACTGAAGTTTGTCTTCATGCAAAGCCCTTTTGATGTTGAGTTTATATTTTTGCATGTGAAAGGGGAATTTCTTTAAATATTAGGGGTTTTAGCCCTTATTCAAACACACAGATTTTGGAGGAGGAATTTTGGAGACAAATTTGTGAGAGCTCATCGAAAGGCTTGGATTCTATTTTCTTCGCGCTGGACATCATCGAATCTGTATAATTGATTTGAGGTAGGTTTTGATTTTATGATGGTTATTCTATTTTTGGATTTATGTAGGAAATTGTTAAAAGTGTCTTCCTCGTACTTGTTGGTTTTGATTGTTTGAGTAACATAGCAATGTTATTGTCAGTTGGATGTTAGAGGAAAAAGTTTGCATGCAATCCGTTGTGTGATTTGAATCTATCTATCATTATTAAGATCTCAAGTTTGTGAAATTAGTTGTAGATCAATTGAAAAACCCAAGTGGTTTAGCATTTTGATCTCGTTGTATAATCATATTAAAGGATTATTTGTATTTATGGTATTTTAATTTAACTATATATTTATGTTATTTTTGTTTGTGTTTAATAAATACACACACACACACACACAAATATATATATGTATATATATATATATATAGCTAATATTATTATTATTATTATTATATATATATATATACATATATATATATATATATATATATATATATATATATATATATATATATATATATATACATATATACATATATATATATATATATGTATATATATGTATATATATATATATATATATATATATATATATATATATATATATATATATATATATATATATATATATATATATATATATATGTATATATATATATATGTATATATATATATATATATATATATATAATAATAATAATATTAGCTTGTTTTTTTTATATTAAATTAAAATAGAATTTGGTTTAAAAGATTGGAAATTTTTTTTTAAAAAAATAAAATTTAATTAAATTATTTAATGGGGGATTAAAAAACCCATTCCTTACCTTTTTATTTCCCTCTTTATCAGCTGCCATGCGTAGTACCTATGGGGTACTGACGCACGATAGTCCCCTAAAGGACTATAGTGCGTCAGCACCATAGGGTACTGCTGCACGTCAGACCATGTAGAGGGGTAGGATGATGTACAAAGGCAGGGGTGTAGAGGCACACGCGCTCCTCACTCTTTGCATTGTTTATTAATTTAATAACCTTTGTTTAATGTTTTAAGTTGTTATTTTTTATTATAAATTTTATTATTTGAACATTGATTGTTTTAGTTTAGTTAAATTTGTTTTTAATTAAATTTTAATTTAAATTATTCTTAAAATGTAAATTAGTTAATTCTAATTTATGGTTTAGATTTTTCATTAAAGGAAATTAGTTTAATCTAATTTCTAATTTTATTCTTTTGTGTTGTTAATGATTAGTACGAGGTGCATAATTATGGATATTAGTTCGTACTTTAATTATTTACTATTGTTTTGTAAAACTATTGTTTCAATTCAATTATGAATTCTAATTTGATAAATATTGTTGTCAGATTATTTTCATATTAGATGTATTTGAAAGCTAGATTGATTTGTATGGGTTTTAATCAATTGAATCTGGTTAAAGTATTATGTTGATATTATATATTTGGTCAAATTGGAATTGTATATCCTTGAGTATGTTAGTGATGCAATCTTTAGCATGCATGTTTTATATGAAGACTTTTGATGTCTTGGTCTATTATTTTTGGATTGATTTTTCAGGGGTTGTAGTCATCGTTTAGGGTCAAAATCCAGAGGTGGGGTTTTGGATGTTCTTTCTGTCATGTTCGGTTGCCATGCATATTATGTGGTGTTGGTGAACTTGTTTTTTTATGTATCTAGTTTTGCATGTTTATGGTTTTGCATGTTGAGCCTAGTTATGAAGATTCTTGAGTTGTGTTAACACAGAGATTAGGCTTGATTATGTGAAACCCTAGGGTAGGTCATCTAAGTGTATATCAGGAAGTGGCTTGTGAATTTGTCCTAGAGCTCAGAAGTGTCTACCAGGAGATCGCATTACAAGTAGAGTAATAAGTGGTAATTAATAAATATTGGGAATCTAAAATGAACCTAATAAGATATTTGTGCCTCGCCCATGCCCTAAGTTCCTGATTGAGATTGTCTAGGATGAGAGTTGAGATGATGCTTGCCACCTTTATGGACTGGAGATGGCATAGGTAGTACCTTGTCTACACAAGAGGTTACTATACCCACATAGAGTCACTAAGGCGCCAGGGTCTAAAGGGACTACCAGGATAACCTTACAGTTGGCTTATGTGATGAAACTTCTTGTATGCATCTTAGGTTTCCTATGTATTTTCTTTTCCTTTGGTAGAGTAGTTTTACCTTGTTATACTTTTTGGTATCCTTGAGTTAGAATCTTTCAGGACCACTCCCTTGGCTTGTTGTTGTTTGTTATCTGAGTGGGTTAAGATGTTATCTCCTCAGCATGGTGGGAGTGGACCGTTGAGGTTCATGAGGTCGGGTGCTAGTGGTTCTATTACCATTTGAGAGTCTAACATTCGTGCACCAAGGTTGGATGATCCATGTTGCAGTTGTTCTTTCTTGTTCTTCCTTATTCTTATGAGCTTGTATCATTCTTTCTGATATTCTGAGTTATCATGTTGTATTTCTTTTTAGTTATTGTATTCACATACCCCGCGACATGTGTAGTGGATGCTTATTATTATGGTTACCTTAAGGTACCAATTGTATTTATGTAATCATGCATATGATGTTGTATTTATCTTTTAGATGTAACCTTGGGTTTCATATCTTTATCTTATATTAATTAATTAACTCTTTCGTAATCTATGTCAAGGAACCCTTGAGAGTTGTAACCTACGTTAGTTGTTTATGCTTTTCTTTCTTTGCTTCCACATTGTAAACTTTGATGTTATTGATTGTTAACTAAGAATAAAAATATTCTGCAAACTTAGTCGCATGTTTAGGTTAAGTTCTTCTAGGTTCCCTAACAGGGCATTACACTTGGTATCAAAGCACCAAGTTCTACACTAGGAACTCTGGGAAGTTGTGTGCCCATTAGATATCTAGTCTATTAAACTTGAAACTAAACATAGACATAAAACAATATTCTTTCAGACCATTGCTTTGTGTTTATGTTCTTATGTTATGACTTGCTTTCTAATTTCATGTTTTACCTTTAGTAAATGCTTCATGTTTAGCAGGGGATGCATATCCTCATTTGTTGTAGGCTTCCAGGAGTAAGCCTATTCCTAGGGGAGGTGGATGTAGTACCCCTCCATAGTTTTCTTTTCTATTTTCTTGCCAAACTCTTTTAGGCCACTTGTATGTCTGCTTCACTATTTCAATATTATTATGATTATTGGATATATGTCACCTTATGGTGAATCTTTAATAAATGGATGTTTATGATGTTTATATTAATTTAGTTATATGTTGTTATTTATGATGATGTTATACTTGTTTTGAAATGTTATTTATAATGATGGTTATACTTACCCCATACTTCCATATGTATGGTGTTCATGTATGCTTTTATATTTCTTCTTGATGTGCTTGATGTGGTTGAGGGATGGAGTTGTAGTTACTTGCGTGTGAGATCCACA
>BSBK01009276.1:0-7500 GCA_027943335.1 Chamaecyparis obtusa
AAATTATGGCCTCCCAAAGTCGGACTGCCAAATCAAAACTGCATATGGTGAGGGCTGAAAAAATTTGAAATATGCTGACATCACCAGTTTACTATCTTAAATTTGACGTTCAAATGACTGTCATGATAGTGCAAAATCACCCAGGTTTGACAGTCAATTGGCCCTCAAAATTAAGCTAGTGAAATGCTAATGTAAACCTTGGCTTGAATTTGACATCTTGGAGACTATCACGGCAAAAGAAAAAACACCCAGTTTGACGTCCAAATGGGCATCAAATTTAAGACAGTAAAACCTATGAAAAAGCAAAATTTTTTTTTTTAAATACCCATTTTTACTAGCCGCCAGGTGTTTGTCTTTTATTAGCGACTACTCATGGCTTGCATGGCTGCTAGCGTGGACGGTTGTTGTGCTCCGGTGGAGCTGAGCGGAGTTGGTGCGTGTTGGCGGGTGATGTGTCTACCACCGTGGAGCGGAGGTTACTGGCGGATGTATTGGCAGTGCTGCGTGGAGGAGGGAAGGAGCGGTGGAGGCATTTCCCAGCTGGCTTCACATGCGGAGGTGGCGTAGAGTGGGACGGGATGTGGGACTTTAGTCCCACATCGCCTATGGTGATGGGATTTTGGCAATTATTATACCCTCATGCCCGCAAGTAAACCAATATGAGGTAGGCCTCATGTTAAAGCAAGCTTGGCTTGATCTAGCCACTATGCTCGCGTCTTGTGCGGGTTGCCTGGTGTTGTTTGGGCCCGAGATCTCCTAGTCTTGTTGCTGACTTTGTGTGACCTATACCGTCTATCTAATACATAGCCTAATAGGCCAAAAAATTTTCCATATATATATATATATATATATATATATATCCGAAGATAGATAAATAACAAATCCAAAAAAATCTCTAATCTGAAAATAGACAATAAATGCAGATCCGAGAATTGCCAGATAAATACACAGATCTGAGAATTGATGGAAATAGAAAATATAAATTTAGATCTGAAGTAAAAAATTGCTAAAATAATTACCCAATTTGCAAATCGGGCCCTAGAGGTCCAATTTGCAAAAAAAATTTGCCTCAAATTTGACTTTTGCCTAATATAGGAAAATTTATAGTCAAAATTTATGGAAATAGCCACCCGGATGCAATGGTGAGGTCCGATCTTTCTCAAAACACTACCACAAAATGTTGATCCCAGATTTGGTTCATGGCCCTCCAAAGGTTGAAGCAATCAATCGCTCTCCAATGGCTATGCAATGAAGACTCCTTTGGCTCTTATACCATGTAAGAATTTGCCTAAGACAAAGAATAGATGCCAAGATCTAGAAGCTCAAGAGATAGCACAAACAAGAGAGACAAGACAATATGATCAAATAAAGAATTCAATAATGATCAAATGATAATGGATAATTGATTACATACAATGTAGAAATGCCTCAATATATAGGCAATGCATGATAACTAGAAGTTATGCAAGTGATAAGATATCAACTAGACATGGTGGAATCACATGTCCACCAAAGGTGGATCATCCTCTATTGTACATGAAAGTATGAGAAACATGTGTAACAATGAGAGGATGATAATGTGATAAGAGCACTAAAGGTGGATCTCACACACAAAGAGGTATGTGATGACAACTATCACACCTAAAGTGGAGATTCTCCTAACTATGTGCTAAAAAAAAATGCAAACTCCTAGGTGTCTCAAAGACAACTAATATGCAAATGCATTATCCTAAGTAAACTTAAGTGTAATTAGTGAATATTTAATTACACCAACAAAAAGCATAATTAAATATCTTATAATGGTTATATTGAGTTAAATTTGTAAAATAAAAAGTTTTATTATAAGAAGGAAAATTGTAGAGCAATTTTAGTATAAAATAGTATCAAGTTAACTATAAATAATGTGGTCAATGAGTAAAAAAATATTAACGTGTAATTATGTTGTAGAAAGGTAAAAATAAATAATTATTTATGTGACAATGTTGGATTATGCATGATAGAAAATCTTTGAGATCTTATAACAAATGCATCAATTATGTTGTGGTAAAAATTGGAAATTTGGATATAAACAATGGTTTGTTATTTTGGTCATGCAATGGAATACACAATAATACAATGCCAAGATCATATAGAATGTGCATGTAATATGTTGCACTATTAATTGGAAATAATATTTGAGTTTGGGAATAAGCACTTTATAATGGAAATCACATTAAATTTTAGTTGAATGCAATTTTTTTTGCAAAGAACAAAAAAGATAAATAAATAAAAAATTGGAATCCAAATTTGGTTTTTGTAGTTGTCTTGAGATGTAGAGATTTCTATGGGTTGATGTTGATTGTATGGTTTTAATTGTGGCAATATTCATAGCAACCTGCAGAACAACGCAACATTAAAAAAGTGTTAGTAGAATTGAATGTATTGAAGGCGCAGTGCATGTAGAGAGTTGAATTTAGCTTAAACTCAAAACTGTGGGAACTCACCTTGTTTTTTTGTTGAAACTGTGATATGACCTAAATGGAAGCATTGTTAAACTATTGTTGGTCCATGATAGTGTGCCTGCATTTCCAAGATAGTACATTTATATATGTTGAATGATAGAACAAAAAAACATATAAGAAATACTCACCTTCATCAAATATGTTGAACATTTGATGTTTGGGGTTTTTTTATGACACTGTGTTGTGTGGGGTATGATCATTGAAGGCACTACGGTAATTGTTAAAGTTTGCATCACAACATAAGGCTTTGAGTAATTTTGAAGAACTACTTAAAGTAACAGGGAAAAATGACAGACAATAATAAAATCATGTCAAAATTCAATATTACAATCAGTAATCATCAATAATTAGTCAAGATCCTATTTATTGGTGCAACTAGTAAAAACTAGAGCATTTTTTTTCATGGGAAAGTATCAATCATCTGCAAGGTATGGACTTGTGAGAGTAAATTCTCGTGAATGTAAATGTTGCTATTAATTTGATAGTTTTTCAAACAAGAACTGTGATCTTTTGATTTGCATATTATGTAAAGTAATTTAAGGAAGGAATAAATATTTAGAAACCAAAACATTATGAATTTTTTTTATTATATACCTCAAATTTCTTGGTAAAGGTAAAATGATGTAGAGGTGGAACAACAAAGGCAACTACTCCTTCCTTAACTCAATACCTCACCAAAATGAAAACCAGTGCTCTTACAAGGTCCATAAATCCTATCTTGCTTCAAGGTCTCACAAAATTCCATCCCAACATGTGGAACACTTTTATACCAATGGAACATCATATTAAAACCAATCATGACCCTCAAGAACTTTGGTTTCACAATCTACTTGATGTTGCACACAAATAGGTCTAACTCCTTGTAGCCCTTCCCAATGACAGATATGAGCGTATATTTTAGAAAAATTCTAATATAAACAAAAGGGAAACAATTTTGAGTACCTTTAAGGCCTAATAAAACATATCCAAAACTTGCATATGGTTGTTTTGGAATAAGACACCCTATAATTGACTAGTATGTAGATTTGAGGCCTAATTAGGCCACTTTTATAAAGAAATCCTAAGAATACTTGACCCTCAACTTCTAAAATATTCTCCAATTACTTGGATAGATTAGAAATAGTCTAAATCCATAACTGTTTGGAGGGTAATTTCTCACATACTCTCCCAAGCATGAAACCCTTGTTTTTTCCATCCTTATGGCTAATTCAATGAGGATTTTATGGAAATGCACCTTCCAATCCTCTACTCTTCTTGCCAAAGCTTTAAAAACTTGTAAATATGTTTTCATAAGCCATCATCCATCATAGGTCATCACACTTCATGCAAAAACTCAGTTTGATCTACATTTTCAAGCCAAAATTCATGAAAAATGCACCTAAGGCATCACTACCTTGGCCACCCCTGCAAATTATGAATCATTTAAGTGCATCCTTATAGGTATAATTCCAATAATCATGAGGAAATCATAACTATGGATTGAGACCCTAATCATGAAATTTATGTTTGAACCCTCAAAATTAGGGTTCCTAAACCGTTCCCAGTAATTTGCCTCTAAATTCCTCTAATCTTAATGAAAATCTTGAAATGAAAACTATAAAAAAAGTTAATTTGTGACCCAATGAAATTAAAAAGTTTTGGATCATAAATTCATAGTATTGACCCATACAAAGGTTTGTAACAGTGATTTTACTAGTAAAATGCAAGGAAAAGCATAATGTTTTATTGTTTCAATCTCCAATCTCCACCACCAATCTTTGGCTCAACCATAAAAGGGCCTTGTGAAGTCTTCCAAAAAATTTCCTAGCTGTTACAACTAAATTTCAAACACCCTTGACCATAGGGATCATAATTTGTGTAATTTTGCACTTTTACAACTTGTTCAACATTGTAGCTTTTACATCATCTAACAACTTTTAACAAAACATCACTAAGCACCCTACATGACTCAAATATAATAAATATGGTCTTTATTTGACCTTATTACATCAAATTAGTGTTCAAACACACAAAACACTAACCTAGAAACCTATTGACAACTTCCTGACAACTTTTCCCCATGGACCCAAAAGGGTCTCCTATCACCTTGAAGGAATTTATTTAACACAAAACAAAACATATTTTTAAAACTTTCCTCATGGAGGCATGAAGGGCTTTAGGTGACCCTGCACCATACATCCTTCTAGAAAAAGATTTCAAGTACCTTGAGAATTGTGTTGCATCAAAATTTGTGTATTCGGATCATCTTCATGATCCTCAAATGCTTCTTTATATGGTATCTCTTTCCACTGAGTTAAAAAATGAAAACTTGCATTGTGGGACTTGTTTCCACCTAGAAATGGATTCCTCTCCATAAGATGACCAATGACTATCTTCTAATCTTTCCTTTGTCTAAAAATAATGGTAAACTTTCCTTCATACCTACAACCATGTCTTTTTTATTCTTGTGTTGGACAACTTTTTCCTTTGGTCTTAAATCACACTTAAACCCCTTCAATTTTCCTTGTCATTTACGTTGGATCACTCCACCTTTTGTGCTCATGACCTCTCTCAGGTTCTCTACCTCAAACTTGCAAACCTCTGCACCACCAAATCCATATATCATTGTATTGACAAACTAAACTAGCCACTAGTACTTGGTAGGTTCAAAAGGAAAAACATTGTCCCTACCATGATGTCCTCATGCCAAATTTAAGCCTTCACAAACAACTCTCTCTTGAACTTCTCCTTATCAACTCCTAACACAAAAACATCATCATTTCTCTCAAATACAAATCCATTCTCTAAACTCATTGTATTGACACCTTCTACCTTTGTAATGGTTGCATAATCTTCATCCCTCCTTTCCTTAAACTTTACAAATTCCTTCTTTCCAAAGATGATCACTTTGGCCACCTGGGTTCTCTTTCTGAGAGAAGATTGTACTCTACAACACTTTCTAGGATTTCCTGCTCCATATTTTTCCAACTAATCAAGAGTGGGATCCTTTGTATTTCACTCTACCAATGCTCTAATCTTTTATTATTTTCCCCTTCCTCCTATTTTTTGCAGGGTACCAGAGTTTTGAGTTCAAATATTGCAGGCAATGTCTCTCAAGAGTCTCCAATTATGTATATGTCTATACAGACAAACTAAGGCTCATAATTCATTTACCTTTTCTTGGGATTCATCTTTTTAGAGATCAGGTAGAGAACCCTTTTGATGTGTCTCTTTTCTTTTGTTTGCATACTTCTCACCCATGGGACACATGTTGTGTCCACAGAACTTTGGAGGCAATGCAAGGGAGATTACTCGTTAGAATATTACCATTGCGAAAGGTGTTGGGAGAAGGGTTCGAGGTGAATTTTTCATTTTTCATTCAACATACATGATGGGGTTGGGTGAATACTTTTTTTCCTAGGACATGTGTTCAATGCATAATGTTTCTATTTTCCATCTCAATCATGGCAGTTTCTTCTAATTATCGAAGGCATTATAGACCAATGTGGCATCTTCTGAGGTGCACACATATTAATTGAGGAATAATTATTGGTTGGGTCAAAGAGAAAAGATAATTGGTTTATTATAAACACTATTAGTTTTTAGTACTGTTAAAGTGATCTATTTGCAAACTTTATTTCTATGTTGTATATGTTAATTTGAAAGACTAAATGTTATCAGTTGAGCCTTTTAGGTTTTAAATTAATATTGAATATCTTGGAGATATATGTCATTCTAACCTCTAGTTGTCTTGTTTAGACTCTATCATTTCTAATAATGGAATTGTCTTTAATTTTGGACCATGTTCAATACTCTTTTGATTAAGGGTGATTTAGTATCTTGAATTCTTCCATGTTTGTGATAGTGTTGAAAGTTAATAGATGAGTAGGATTATTCTCAAAAGTATTTGCTACTTCCTAGCTTCTATAAATGCACCCATAAAGTGATTTGAAAATTATAACATGTGTCTTAGATATAGTTATTTTGTTCTCATTTTTACAATGAAGTGATTGTGATATATTATGATAAAATATAAGATAATATATACTTTCTAATTTGTATGATCAAGTTTGGTTTGGTTAGTTTTTTGAGTTGTTGTGAATGATCTGGCACATCACCTTAGTTTATATTTAATTCAGTCTTCTTCCCTTCCCAAAACCCCTATTCATGAAGACCCGACTTCTCAATCCAAGAGGTTGTTTCAAATGGTAGCATCTTGGTCCCACACCATTTGAACTTCCATAAGATCTGTTACCTTTTTGAGTTGCAAAATTCAGGATCAACAGGGAATAATCATTTCCTCATTTGCCAAAGCATCTAGAAACCTTTGGACTAAAATTTCTACCACATGGCTCGAATATGACCAATTTGAATTAGATTTTATTTTACTATATGTCCCATCTAATGTGAATCCAATCATACTACTTTGCCAACTTATTTTGGATTTTGCTAATATTTCAATATTGTCTTCATCTTCAAATAGAAATTCTAAATGCATCTTGAAATATATCCCTTTTGCATAGCTAAATCAAGTCCAACAATCAAAATCAATTTTCAATGCATCTATTATAGAATGGAATAATTTTTCATTATACATGATAAAACCAAAATTACAAACCTAAACTATTTAAAAATTAGACATAAATTTTTCTTTCAAGGTTTTCTAAAAATTTCCATTTTCTCAATGATCGACCAACCTGGTAATAAATGTCATGGAAAGGGGATGATTAAAAAATGATGGTCGTTAGAGATTTTGTTTATTTTCTTCCAATATCACACATGTACTGTAGAAAGAGAACAAAATCAAACTGGGCCATTAACACAAATTAGAGAGGAAAGGAAATGTTAATAAAAGGTGGCCATGTTTTCAAAAAGAAGAGACAAGTTTTTGGAGAACGCATACAAAAAACTAGGTAATTAGCAAAAAAAAATCAATAAGAATGTCTATAACATTTTACTATAGCAAGTTAAATTGATCAAGGTAGTAACAAACTTAGTGTATGCACCCTAAAATGGTCGC